>JAMFRD010000001.1:0-304385 GCA_025502685.1 Pascua sp. PH4015B
GTGTGTGTGTGTGTGTGTGTGTGTGTGTGTGTGTGTGTGTGTGTGTGTGTGTGTGTGTGTGTGTGTGTGTGTGTGTGGGTGTGGTGTGTGTGTTTGTGTTCTCCGTCCTCTGCGGCGCCCACGGAGTGGCTTCCACACGGTTTGTCTCCAGTGAGATGCGGTGGCGCGCCACATCTGAATTCTACAGTCGTACACTAGCCGAGAACACTCGTTTCGCGGGTGCTGTAGTTGTTGCTGTTGCGCAGATCGTGGCTGTATGGCTCTGAGCGGGGAATGGTGGTGAAAAGGCAAGAGTGGGAGGAAAGGGGCGCCAGGAGGCACCAAGGACGCAAAGTGATGTGCAAGTCGTGCTGCTCCGAGGAGCTGAGTCACTCAAGACACTCTTACATCGCACGCAACCGGCCCCCGCGCCTACCTCCGACTCAGCCATCTCGCATTATGCCAATTGATGCATGGTTGGTACAACACGTACACCGTCTACGTGCAACATGTACACCGTCTAAGACGTCTACAAACTAGGATGCGGGTGGGTGGGACGCATGGCGGTCGAGCCGAGCCGGGTTGCCGTCGTCGCGCTACCCTAATAGTAGTTTTTGCTTTGTTTCTACTTTGCGCCCTCGGCGTCGGCATTGTACCCCTCGACCTTCATGTCCGAGAGGCCAAGCTCGTCGTTCTGCGCCTTTGTGCGTTCGTACTCTGTAATGGTCATGTCCGGGTCGGGCTCGGGCGCATTGAGGTTTTGGAGGTACGAGTTGGACACGGGGTCGTCGAGGATGAGGGTGAATGGGATCTTGACCTCGATGACGTCCTTGAGGTTCTGGAGGAAGGTCTCGAATCCGCGGTCGTCCTTTGTGTGGTCCTGGCCAATCTGGCCAATGCCGGCGTGGCTCGAGTCGCCGGTACGGAAGACCTTTGTGGAGAGCTCGTCGTAGATTTCGTTCAGAATGCCCTCGACCGTGGTGAAGCGGCCGCCGAGGGTGCCGGGCTGGAGGACGAGGTCAATCTCGGGAATCTCGAGACCGCACGTGTCCGACTTGAGCAAGTCGCGGGACAGCGCGTCCTCGTCGCCCGCCTCGACCTTGAGCTCGATGCGCTTGCCCTTGGGCGAAATCTTGCCGCCGCTCTTGACCTCGGTGTCGCGGTACCCGCACGCATAGCAGTTTGTGCTCATGAGAATCACGTCCTGGAAGTAGGGAATGTTGATGGGCTTCATGAGCGTCTCGAGTTCGTGGCCGCACGACGAGCATGTCGAGGGGAAGCTAAACACCTCGTCGGGGACGATGGTGCCGTCCTCGTGCGCGACAACGTTGGCGCGGTGCTTTTCAATCACCTCGCTCGCAGACTTGAGGCGGTTCTCGGCCGGGACCTGGTCCTCGGGGTGGGGCGCCTCGGCCTTGGCCGAGGGGCCGCCGGGGGCGGCGGCAGCCGCTGCCGATGGCGCGGAAGCCGCCTCCACCTCCTCGGCGGGCGCAACGAGGCCCAGCTGGACATTCTGCTCGAATGTGCGGTTGTACGCGCGCATCTTCCACTGCGGGTCCGACGGCGACTCCTTGAACGCAAGGAACGAGTTGCCTGACGGGTCGTCGAGCGTGATGCTAAACGGCGTAAAGGGCCGTCCCGCGTGCTCGTCCTCGTGCTCAACCACAATCTCGTCGCGGCCCACAGCGCCGTCCTCGTCCTCTTCCGAGATGTCGAGAATGTTGCGCAGGCGACCCAGGAGCTCGTCAATCTTCTTGCCCGTCTCGGGGTCCATGATGCGCCGCACAGGCTGCTCAATCGCAAGGTCCCGCACAGTGTCGCGGATAATGCCCTCGATTGTCGACAGCTGCCCGCGTCCCGGTGGGATCGTGAGCTGCACCTCGGGAATCGTCACCGTCGCCCAGTTGGACTTGACCAGCTGGCGGTCGAGGTCGTCGCGGGACAGGCAGTGGACAGTGTATGCGGCGCCCTTGGCTACGAGGTTAGTTAACCTGGATACGATGGGGGGGGGGGGGGGTCCAAGCCGGCGGAGGGCGATCGTGGGCTGAGGCGTAGACATTGCGAGAGCACATTGGCTGGCTCCCGATGCCCTCGCATCCAATCACCCAGCACCATGGCGCCCGCGCCACTGAACCCGCGCCACAATGACTCACGCTGAATCTCGCCGGCGCTCTGCACCTCGGTGTCACGGTACCCGCACTCGTCGCAGGTAAACGACGACACGACCACCTCCTTGAAGTACGGGATGGACGTGAGGAGGAGGCGCGTCTTGCCCTGGCCGTGGCAGCGCATGCACATCGACTCGACCTCCTGCATGCCCGTGTCGGCGCCGGCATTGGCGTCTTCGGCATTCACGACCTCGCCGACGGTCGGGAACAGCTTGTCCGAAGTCTCTTCTGTGGACACTGTACGTTAGTATCGTGTGCAACGAGCGCGAGCGCGTGTGGGAAGGATGGGTCGGGGAGGAACAGTATTCGGTTGGGATCGATCAGTCTTTAGGCAGGTTTTGGTTTCATGCCCGAAGGCGTCAAACGCAAATTACAATGAACATCATGTCGAGCGCTGCTGTGTAGCTGGCGAGAGCTAGAGCGGGAGAGGAGGAGAGGGAGACGGCGGACACGGCGGACTCACTTTTTGGTGGTGTTGGAGTGGTTGTGAGAGTGGAGAGAGGCTCGTTCGTCATCCCAAACCTTTTGACTTTTTAAATGACTGGAGCGAGTGATAGTTACGTAAAGATTGGAAGCCAGGTTGGAATGTGCCCGAATGTGCGTGTGCTGCGTCGCGTGCATCGGTGGCTGTTGGTCGTGCCTGGATGAATGGTCTAGCAGGCCTAGAGGGTTAAGAGACCGAGGGAACCGAGGCGGATGACGTAATTTCTCTGCCGGGCAAACCCGGTCCGCCGTCCGTCAGGTCCGCCCGCCATTACTGTAACTATTTCCACAAATTTAGGTTGCTGCGGATTGGCTTTTTGATGGAGGAACGTGTTTATCCAAACTCTCACAAACGGGTCGCGGGCTTGGCACAATGGAGCACAGTCGGTGTCGTCTTGGCATACAAATGTCCTAGTATACATGTCAATCAGCACTGCGCTGACACCCTACAATAATGCGTGGGGGCGAATATAAATGCCGTATACAGTGTTGTGTGGGCCTCGGTGTGGCCGGTGTGGGCTGCCTACGCCCACATGCACATGCCCAACAGGAACGCCCAAACAAGGGCCGAGGGTGGTGGTGCAGACGGCAGGGTCCCGCTACTCGTTGCGGTGACGGTGGTCCACTCGGTGAAGAATGTGGGCGTCTTGGGCGACACGGGGTCCGTGTTGGTCACGGTCGTGAAGACGAAGGATGTGCGGGTGGACGCGTCGGCTATGGATGCCGCCGCGGCGTAGTCGGGCGCGGTCGCCGGCCACACTGCGTCTGGAAGTGTCAGCTGGGGGGTGTCGGGGGGAGTACAGGGGAACTCGGACTCACCGCAGAGGCCGACGTTGGGGCAGCAGTGGATCCCGTCCGGCATGCAGTAGAACCTGTCATCAGCTGCGTGCGTGGAGAGCAGCGTACCCTTCTTTGCAGAAGTTGGGCGGGACTAGACGTCAGCATCGCGCCGTGGGAGTGGGAGCCTTGGCGGACATACTAGCGCAGCACGACTCGGTGTTGGCAATACACTGCCCGCCACACGGCATCTGCCCGTCGGGGCAGTCCTGGCGCGCGAACAGAGGTGGTGGTCGTGATGATGGTGCCGGGGTCGGGGTGGGGAGGGCCGAAGCGGAGAGGGAAGGTGGAGGTGGAGGTGCCGCATGGGTGACGCAAAGGAGGGTTAGGAAGGCGAGCGCGATGGCGAGCGGTAGTGGCAAGGGGGCCATGGTCGGGGTATCTGGAGGTTGCCAGAGCAAGCGGGGTATACGAACAATCGAACAAGTGAAGTGAAAGAAGGCGACTTGGGGGTCCGAGAAAAGAGCGACTGTGAGAATGTGGTGGAGGGAGTAGGGTTGTTTGTGGCGGTGCACCCGATGCGGCGGAACGCAAAATAGACCAGTGGGACGGTAGGACCGAGAATACGTAGCTCGTAGCGAGACGCTAGTCGCACATGGTGTATTGATTGTTGACGAACACCTTTTGAGACACGATGCAGTATCGAGTACTTGAAGCATTGCGCAGTGTTGTATCATGTACTTGCCATGTTTCCCCTGATCGTCATGAGCCACTGCCGGCAGCAAGCTGCAAGGTTGAGACATCAATATTGCGGCATTCAAAGTTGGGTTGATGGTTGTCAACGTTGGCAATCGGCAAAGTCCACATGATGCACCAGACACCCCTGATACGCTCAGACCCTAGAGTTTATTCTCGGACGGCGGCGCAGACGCGGTCCGTACGCGCTCCGAGCGAAGCAGGCACAGGGATTCTTGGATTCTTGGCGGCCATGCATGCTAGACAGAGCCCATGGTGGCACATCGCGGCCCACTGCACTGGACTGCACTGCACTGCACATAGCCACCCCGCATCGGTCAGTGCACAATTTTGTCGGTGCACAGTTGTACGACAGGTGTCATACTGCATACTGCTGCTGCACACCACACACCGCGCACTGCACACCGCACAGCCGCACACTGCACTACGGGACCCCCAGCTGCACACTACCGTCCACATCCGCCTACAGCTCCTTGGGCATCTAGTCACTCTCATAGTCTAGATCTACTGGAAGTACGGGAGAATGTACGAGAGCTTCTTGCGGGCCGCCTGGGGCTGGACCTGTGGGGGTCAGTATGTCGTTGCGGCTGGGGTTGAGCTGGGACGAGGGGGAGGCCGAGTCGGCGTTGCGGTGTTGGTGCGCCATCGACACGGCAGGGTGATATGCGTTCCCCGGTGCGTTGGGGTGATAGATTTGCACGTCGAGGTACTGCGCGATGCAGGGGATGCTCGACAGAGGCAAGCTATTCAACCATTGCAGATCACTGCTCTTTCTGCAGCTGCCTGGCCAGTGATCTCCCCTTCCACATCTCCCCGGCCTCATGCAGCTCACACACATCCCACCCACACCCTCCTCCCAGCCCTATCTCCCAACCCCAACTCACATCAGCACGCGTGACACACGCAAACTTCATCGAGCCCTTGATCTCGTCGAGCTCGCCGGCCGCGACGTGCTTGTACACCTCCTCGAGGATGCCGGCCGCGACGGCGCGCGAGTTTTCGGCGTTGGCGTGCAGTGTCTTGACGACCTCCTCGACGGTGACGGGCGCGTGGCCGACGCGCCAGGCGTCGTAGTCGGTCGAGGTGCAGATGAGCGAGTAGCTGGGGTTAGTGGGGGATGTTTGGCGACATCACCACCAGCCTAGACTCACTCAATCTCACACTCGCGCGCGAGCTTGGCCTCGGGGATGACCGACATGTTGATAATGTCGCCGCCAAACTGGCGGTACATGAGCGACTCGGCGCGCGTGGAGAATGCGGGACCTGGGTGTGAGTGTGTGCGTCTACAGCGGGGGGTGGGGGCCGAGTGTGAGAAGTGTGCTTGCGAGCCAGGGTTGAGGAGACAGGTTTGAGTGGAGTAGACTGATGGTGGGAAGTCAAGCGCGCAGTCCTTGTCTGTTCATCCACACACCGTCTCCTTCTGCAGCGCCATGTGGGGCTGTTACGGGCGGCCAGGGCCAGTGCAACTCCCACGACTACTCTCCCTCCTAGCCAGCAACGTGGCCGCTCTCCGTTTCCAGTAGTGTACACCGGACGTGTGAGCAGTTCAATGGCATGTCTCCCTCTCTCCACGTTTGTGGTGCCGACAGGGCCGAACCTGGCCATCCGCCACTCGGGCCACTGTAACTGCTCCACACTGCGTGAAGGAGCCCGCACTCCTCGCGTACGCTTTCAGAGCCTGGACTAGACACCACAGCCGCCCAACAGTCAAGCGACCCCTCGTCTACACCGAGCCACAAACAGCCAAGTGACCAACTTCACCAGCCACTGGCTGGCCTCCCCCCCCCCCCCCCCCCCCCGCGGATAGCCCCAAACTCCAACACCGACTCACCCTCCATGCACACCACCGTCTTATCAGCATGCACCGCCGCCCCCTCCTTCCCCTCCAAAATCCTAGCGACGCGGGGCACCAAAAACTGATTAAGCTTGTTGCTGAACGGGTCGCCAAACATGGAGTGGACGACGAGGCCCTCGCCGCGGAAGAATGTGTCCTCGCGGATCCCCTTTGTGCGGTCGATGATCTGGGAAGGAATGATAAAGTGGCCCGGGGCGATTTCCTCACGGAGCGAGCCGACGGCCGAAAAGGCCACAATCGCCTCGACGCCCAGGTGCTTCAGCGCCGCAATGTTGGCGCGCGCGGGGACTTCAGAGGGGGTGATGCTGTGGTGCGGACCGTGGCGCGAGATGAAGGCGATTTGCTCGCCAGAGGGGAGGGCGGAGATCGTGATGGGGGACGAGGGCTTGCCCCAGGGCTGTGTGTTAGTTGGGCGGGAGGTCGAGGGGTTGGGGGGGTACGGTGCGGGATGCGGCCGACGTTGTGTGTGTGTTGGGGGGATGGGGCGCGGGGGAAAGGGAGGGGGGTTTACGGCAGTTTTGCTCCTGTGCCGTTGTAGATGGGATGGAGGAGCCGGCATGTGTGCGACCCGAGCAAGGTACACGACCGGCCTCCCCGACGTAGACATGGGTACGCGCACCAAGCCCCGCCCAGCGTCGCTCGGTCGTAAACGTGCTCCCCGACGTAGACATGGGTACGCGCACCAAGTCCCGCCCAGCGTCGCTCGGTCGTGGACGTGGTGTTTCGGCTCGAGCCATTGGCACTTGGTCTCGAGAAGGCCCAGAGCATCGAGCAAGTCGCCCCCATCCTGCCTAGGTCCCAGGTCCTCGTGGACGCTCGGAGCGAACAACCCCGCCGACGCCACAGACAACTGAGCAACTCGTGCACTCTTGCACACCTCCCCACCGCTTGGGTAGACTCACAGTCTCGACCTCAATCTTCTTCCTGTCCCGTCAGCACCAGCACCCCGCAGGCCACGTACACAAAGTGCAGGTTGTCCAGGTGGTACAGCCCCGACCCGCCAATGACGCCCACGAGGACTGATGTCAGCTACCCCCCATTCATTCCCATTCCCATCCCCCTTCCCTGCCAGACACCACGCCAGCTGAGCCAGGAAAGAGCTACATGCTAGCCTGCTGGCATGCAGGTACCGTGACAGGCCACCGTATGCTTGCTCACTCTTGTCAGTTGCCATCTTGATGTGTTTGGAGAGCGACGTTGACATGGATAGGGGGTATTATAAACGTGCGCTATCGTCCTGGCCGTCGGGCGTGGGTCACCAACATGGCATGGCTGTGCCAAAACAATGTTGGAATTTTTGCTTCCGCCGATTGGGTGCGTGTCCTTGTTTCGGCTGGAGCTGGAGATTGCGCCACTGCCGCTGGTGAGCACGCGTCGCGCCTTCAGTTTCGGTCTCGGACATGAGTCAGTCACCGGCGCCTCACCGGGGCCGTGGCGTTCAACGCCGCCGTTGTGCACTTTTGAGCTCTTGTGCCGTCTGCCGTCTGCCTTCGGGCGTCCTGCTCCGCCAGTTGCACTACCATAGCCACACTCGTCAGAAATCCAGGCAGGCTGACGAGCACTCACCAGGGGCAAATAAACCAGACGGACTCCACGCCGTTCTGATTGTTGGTACACACGCCGCCCAGCTTGCAAGAATACGATGCCGATACTCCACGTCGTTCTGATTGTTGGTACACACGCCGCCCAGCTTGCAAGAATACGATGCCGATGCATGTCGTGTAATAATGTAATAATGATACTTGTACAAGAATAGTATATCTCTTGAATGCGATCTCCGCCTCTAGCGCCCGGCCTCGCAGACGAGGTACGACGCGCGGTTCATCTGCCCGCCCGCGAGCATGAGTGCGGCCGCCGCGTCGCCGACCGTCTTGCGGAGTTCGGCGCCGATGGAGGGGTTGTGTCCGAGCTTTGCGAGGAGGGATGTGACCTCGCGCTCGTGGCTGTATGCTGCTGCGCGGCGTCCTCTGCCCGTCGCAATGAGGAGGGGGCGCCACATGCGTTCGCCGGCGACGGCTGTGAGTGCCTTTTCGGCGAGGGTGGTGGCGGTGGCGAGGGGGGTGGAGGTCTCGTGGGTGGAGAAGATGATGCGGCTGAGGGCGGAATCCCGCGCGGCGCCCTGGACGGTCGTGTAGTATGTCCAGGCAATGTTGTCTGCCGTGTCTGAGATGATGCGGCTCTGCTGGGCCTCGAGCTTGGGCCCGCCAATCGTGAGCTGGTTGTTCTGCAGCGCCGCCTGGTGCGCCTTGACCTCTTCGGTCAGCGGGGGCTCGCGTTCCTTGTCGGGGAGTGTGCCGGCCTCGGACGCCGAGTCGTCGTCGCAGTGCGTGATGCGAATGACCGTCGCGGTCACGTGCGGGTGGTGGCACAGCTGGATAATGAGGCGGAGCGCGAGGCGGTCGTCGGGTCCACCAAAGAACGGGAAGAAGACGTGCTGGCCTGCACCCGGCGACGCGCTCGTGCCAAAGCCAAACCCGCGGTCGATGAACAGCGCCACGTCCGTCGTCGTGCGCGCAAACAAGTTGCGGATAAAGTGCGTGTACATGGGCGAGCCATCTGTAGCAAGGATACCGTCAAAGGGCGTCGGGGTGGTCGTCGTTGGGGAACTGGGGCCGGCCTCAGAGTCGTTCGTCGGGCCAGTCACCGTCCAAGGGATGACAATGAGTTCGGAGCCGAGTTCAGACGCATAGTCCGAGACCGCAGCGGGGAAGCTGTCCTGGCCGACAATGGTAATGTGCGGGTCGACGTCCATGCCGTGGAGACGGCCAAACTGCTTGTACAGCTGGAGCGCGTCGTCGGTAAGCAAGAGCTGGTCCTTTTCGGCCGACTGCATGACGGAGAATGTACGTCCCGTCAGCTCAATGAGCTTGAGCGCGTCAATGTGCACTGGCGCACGTGCACTGCCAGCCTCGACGTCGCGGCCGGGTGTCGACTCGCGGTCGCTGTTGCTCGACTTTTCGGTATGCTCGACCCTGTCGACCGCCTTGACGTCTCCGTCGATGCGCTTGGGGTCGGAATCGTCTCCAGCGGACGATGACGCCAGGGAGGGGAGGAACCCGGGGCGGCGATAGTCGGCGGGCGGCTCGAGCAGCATGGAGATGAACATGGTGGCGCTGAGGTGCTCAATCTTTTGGAGGACGACGAGGAGACGTGTGGTAAACTCGCGACCACCCGCGGCGCCGCCAGCCGACGACCGGAGGAAAGCCTCACGCGCGGCCTTGTTCCTTTGCACCTCGTCGTCAAGGTCACCGCTGCCAACCTCCTTGGTGTTGGTCCTCGTCATGGTTCCGCGAGTCTGGTACTTGCGCGGGTAGATCCAGAGCGTGACCGGGGTGGTTAAACACGTGAGGGAGACAGCTACGAGCACCATCATGGAGAAGAGCCGCTGGTTGATGATACCTGCCTCGAGGCCGACGTTGAGGACAATGAGCTCGACAAGACCCTTGCACGACATGAGCATGCCAATGGCGCCGCTCTCGCGCCACGAGTACTTGAGGAGCTTGGCGGTGCCAGCGCACCCGATAAACTTGCCGCAGAATGCGACGCAGCAGAGCGCAATGACAAAGCCCCAGATCTTGCCCGTGTTGAGCAGACCAAAGTTGGTCTGGAGGCCCGACAGCGTAAAGTAAATTGGCAGGAAGAGCATCGTGACGAGATCCTCGATACGCTCCGTGACGGCGATGGCGAATCCGCCCTCGTGGGGGATCAAGAGACCCGCAATAAAGCCGCCAAAGATGGGGTGCACGCCAATGATGCCCGTCATGAACGCCGACGCAAAGACGATCAGGAGGGTGAGAAGCATGACACCCGGGGTGGGGCCGTGCTCGAGACTGCCGGACCGGCGCACAAACCACTGGTACGCTTTGCGGATCGGCCACAGGAGAATGACGGCCCATCCGACGGCCGCCAAAAGGATGTACACCGAGTTGACGCCCGAGCCCGAGCCGGAGAGTGCGAGCGTGAGCGCGAGGAACACCCAGCCCAGCACGTCGTTGCCGACACCTGCCGAGAGGACAATCACGCCGACCTTTGTGTCGAGAAGCTTGGTCGCGGTCAGGATACGGCACAGGACCGGGAACGCGGTAATCGACATGGACACGCAGATGAAGAGCAAAAAGTTGCCAAACTTGACCTTGTCCGTCTCGACAAAGTTGTGGTAGATGGGTACCGCCATGGCCGCGCCCATGGCGAACGGGAGCGCGATACCGGCAAACGAGATGAGCGCAGAGTTGCGACCATTGCGCTTGGCGACGGAAATGTCGACCTCGAGACCGACGACGAACAGGAACAGGATCAGGCCAATCGTCGACACGAGGTTGAGGTAGGACACGCCCTGTGCCGGGAAGATTGCCTCTGTAAAGCCTGGGATGCGTCCAAATACCGTGGGGCCCAGGAGGATGCCGCCAATAATCTCGGCAATGACCTTTGGCTGGTTGATGAATTTAAAGCACCAGCCAAGACTCTGGGTAAAGACGAGGATGATGAACAGCTCGATAATGAAGAGCGTGATCGGCTGGTGGTGTTAGCGCGCCGCCGAGAGGACCACGAAGGACGTACATTGTGGGTGTCTACTTTGAACACGACATCACCGTCGCTAATGACAGACGACTGCGGGAGGTTAGTGGGTCTCGTGAGTCGCCAGACGCGACGCGCGGGCCATAGCGAGGGCCGAGCACACCGGCCCGCGCGTCGAGTGAGTAACGTACCGAGATACCGCGGGCAGCATGTCGGAATACGTCCATGGTGGCGGCTAGGACGCTGTCGCTAGCCTAGTGTGTAATGGAGATGGAGTTGAGAGAGATGGAGAGAAGAGTGAGAGTGAGAACGAGATGTACGCTGTCGGGTGCATGTGTCGTGTCGACGCGTAGAGTGCGGTCCTTTGGCACGGATGGAGAAACACGGGCTAGGGCTGGAGGATGAGACCGCAACAAACGACGGCAGGTGGGGGCCCGTGCGCCGGGAGTCTTAGCAAGTGGGGCCGCGCATCGTCGATGCCGAGAGTACTGTAGTGTGTCTTGTGTTTGGTGTTTTGGTCCAGGGGGAATGTCGGGTCTTGTGATCCTTGATGGATGTGACACGACAAAGGAGGTGGTTGCGCCGTCCGATGGAACAAGGAGCAGTCTTCCTAGCAAAGGTGGCAAAAGCAATCGCACTCTGGAGGCGTGCCAGCGGTGCCGGCGGGTGTGTGCGCGTGCCAAACAACGGCGGATTGCGCGGGCAGCCAAGGTTATTAGGGCGTATTAGGCCAGGGCGGAGAGCGGGGGGGCAAGCCGGGCGGCAACCGGCGGGGAACGGTTGGGGTTGTATAAAAAATGGGTGGGTGTGGGAGGAGAGCTAGGAGAGCTGGGCGGCAGCGCTCGGCGTTTCTATTAGGGGTATGATTAGGGTTTTACAAACGCAAACGCCAAGAACACGGCGGATGGGGTGCCACACTCCGATGATTGGACAAGCCGGACATCACGAGACCTGGGGTGGACCCCGTGGCATTTGGTTGGAATCACACCGCGCCCTGGGCTACACCAGCGAATGGTCAATAACGCGTCAATTCTAGCTCGTCTTGGCTCTACTTGGCTCTACAAAGCCGCCATGACCCGCTACTGCTGGTCCATATCGCGCCGCACTTACCTTGCACCAATGTCGCACGCCACGTTGTGTGAATGTTGTATGTGACCGGCTCACATTGGAGGCCGTTCAGAGTCGGCCAGAGTCAAGAGTCAGGTGGCACCTCGTACGATACTGAATGTCTTTGCTGCCCAATGTCGGGTGAGGAATGTATTCAAATGCAGGATCAGCATGCCAACATGGAACCCGCCAAGTCAGCCAAGGGCCAAGGGGGTGAGCCGGATGAGACAAACAGATCACCGTTTGCACCGTTCCAATTCCGCTTCCTCCGCACAAGCCATGTCATGTCATGCCAAGCCAAGTACAACCGCGTTCCGGATCGCTTGTCTCGCCAAGTCAATAACACACAGACACGATGCGCGCTATGAAGGTGACAGCTGAGGGAGTGTAGACTGACATGTGAGGGGATCACCGCAAAGAGGGCGCGGTGCAGAACGAAACTCCATTCTGAACGGTTGTAGAGGCTAGAGGGACATGGGCTCGCACGTGACCCGATGTCAAGCACAGCACATCTACATTTGCCAGACAAGACAGGCGCGTACAGTCCTGCAACGGCATATGTTTCATCTGCATTTATGGGAGCAAGCCGTGGGCTTACGTGAGTGTAGTGCGGCTGGTATACCCTCGGCTGGGCGATTGGGAACAGCATACAGGTGGAACCTGTGGGATAGAGGATGGTGTCCTTGTGTACTTACGAACCACACGCACATACACACTCTCAGTCCATTCTCTCTTTCGCACACGTGTCCGCATTCTTACGGGAACCGCTTGCAATCGACCTGACGCACAAGCTCATACTAGGCGGTGGTGCATACGTGCTCGTTGGAATACATGAGTTGTCCCCAAGGTGTCTGACATAAGCGGCAGGCCCCGGAGGCCACCTTACACTCCGATGCGCGCACGGAGTGTCTACAGTGCGGTGCACAGGAAATGCAGGATACCACAAGCACGAGACATCAGTGTGCCCATTTATCGTGCCGTTGGATTGGTCCAGTGTCACTGCGCAACTTGGCCGTGCCCGAGCAAAGTGGTAGTGGCAAGACTTTCCGGA
This sequence comes from Pascua sp. PH4015B, assembly GCA_025502685.1. Classification (NCBI taxonomy): domain Eukaryota; kingdom Fungi; phylum Basidiomycota; class Tremellomycetes; order Trichosporonales; family Trichosporonaceae; genus Pascua; species Pascua sp. PH4015B. The sequence goes on from JAMFRD010000001.1 coordinate 12,692, forward strand.
CGCACTGGTGCCACAGAGTCGTCACCAAGTCGCCACATTTGACCGAAGAACCAGAATAGGTGCTCGTATAGAACTGGATCACCTCCACCTGCTGGATCGAAGAATGATGTATTGAAGTTTCGATCTCCAAGTGACAGGAGTGTACAGGGCTGTGTGCCGTAGCGCATGTGGCCTCATGCCCAACGCAACTACCAATACCACGATCCAGATAGCCATAATGTCTCCTCCCGCCTCCTCGTATGCCACCAGTGAGGGTTGTAGTAGTCGCGAGACCCGAACTACGTTGTGAGCGTGGGGCGGGTTATCAGCAGAGGTTTACTGGTTGGGGAGACGGCGCAGAAGCCAGCCAACGGACCAATCCCACTCTGTGCAGTTGTGGCCACGCCGCCCACGGTTCCTAGCCTGTATATGGGCCAAGGTACGCCTCAAACGTCGGAGAGACCTCCGAGTCATCATCCGACAGTGAGCGGCCCGAGACCGCAGCGCACGCCCCGTGTCACAAGCGCCATCTGCGCCAGACATGAGTGCGTGGGAGCGTATGGTGTCTGTTTTAGCCCCCTTGCTAGACGTTGACGACCAAGTCTATTCTCGTCCGCAGCGGCCCAAACATGGTCTGATGTGTGATATCCATTGGATATCCGTGGCCCAAGTTTGACGAGGCGGTGCAGCGTCGTTCCATTATTGGAACGCGCCAGTGCTGGTCATTGGGCATGGTGGGAGACTAGAGGCGTCGCCGAGGGACGACGGCGTCGAGTTGTGTGTCCTCTGCATTCCTAGCCCACTGTCGGCGCTCGTAGGAATGCAGACAATAATGGGCGATGGAGAAGACCCATCGCTGTTCATCTGCACCGTAGTCGTGCTGCGTTCGGCGCATGCGGCGCTTGGAACAGACATGCACACCCAGGCACGCAAGTGGTGGTTAGTCATGACCCAAGCAAGCAGCGAATGACATGTAATGCAGCCGAAGGTGCCTGACTGGCCAGGGGATGAACCGACCGCGGATGCCGGATAATGTCTGATTCATGGATGTTTATATCTCAGGCACGACACCCCCCGGACCGGTGCACCACCCACGTTTGTGCGTGTGGCGCATTTGTCCAGTCCAGGCCAGGCCCAGATGCATGCCAGAGGTCATGATCCCGATCTAGCCAGAGTGGCCCGTGCGTCGCCATTCATTCCTCCTCGGGAGCTGCTCGACCACAGACCATGCCATTGCAATTGTGAGCTGTACGACAGAGTCTCTGTTCCACTGGCATCGAGGCCAGGTCTCGATCAAGCATACCGCGATGCAGGATGCACATGGACGACTCATCCCCTCGTCCCATTCGTGCCTCTTCCCTCGGCCTTGTCTGGCCGGACACACGCCATCGGTGGGCTATTGATACTCGCTAGATCCCATCTGTGCCCCTTCAGCTGGATACATATTTCTGCTCTCTCCCTCCCTCTCGCTTTCTCACTCCTACTTCTTTTCATTCAGCACCACCGCGTCCACAACGTCGCCCTCTGACCCCCGCCGCTCGCTCATACCCATCCAATCCCCGACACCTCACCACCTCGTAACCACGCCTGCGATCCGCCCAGGACCGTCCCCGTAACCCCCCCCCCCCCCCAACCGTCCCCCGGTCCCCACCTCAGAATCGCTCCCTCACCACACCCCGCCCCGCATAGAACTAGAACCATGCCCCCCGTCGACCTCGCCTCGTGCTCGGCCCTCTTTGAGCGCTCGCGCGTGACGGATCTCGTCATTCTCTGCTGTGAGTGTTCATCCGTCGTGGGATCCAGTTGGCGCCGTGTGGCCCGGGGCGTGTATTCCGTGTATCGCGCAACCGTGCATCCGTGCAGGCCCGCATCTGTACCGAGTATAGGGCGGCGCGTAAGGCGACATGACACGGCGCAATTTTCGCGATCCCCAGTGGACGCGTCCGCCCCAGCCGTCCTAGTCGGTGTTCGGTCTCACCACTGGGATCTAGATCCGCACTAGATCGTGTACTCGCATTCGTGAGCCGACGTGTGTCCGCACACGTGCGGCTGCGGCGAGAGGTGCAGAGGTGCAGATGTGCCGAGATAAGCAATAATGTCTAGCGCATGCCGCGTCGCCAGGCAAAGGTAACGGGGACGCGACGCGCATCTGAAATTTACATGAACGTGCAATCTGCGCGTGGCGAACGTGAACGTGAACGTGAACGTTCAATTGAGCCATTCGAAGCCACGTGCAATTCAGACGTCTACGTCTCTTGTCCTCCGTCCTCGTCCTCTGTCCGCTGTCCTCATTCCTCATTCCTCTGTCCTCTGTCGTGTGCCTCTGTCCTGTGCTTCTGTCCTCTGCCCACTGCCTCTGTCCTCTCCTCTCACGACATGTCCACAATCTTCGTACTCAACCCCATCGTCAACACACCCACCACTGCCCCACACAGCCTGCAGCACCCACCTCCTTGCCCCTGCACACCACATCCCGCGTGACCCCACTAACATCCAGTCGGAATAGGCCTCGGCGTCCTCTTCTACGCGCTCCTGCACGACCTCGTCGTGCGCCACGCCTCGGCGTGCGGGCACAAGTGCCTCCAGCTCCGCGACGACGGGTGGGACGGACACGGACGCGGGGGCCACGCACACTCTCATGTGCACCGGTCGCGGCCGCGGTCGCGGACCGAGTCGGCGGGCGATGAGAAGGCTGTGCCGTGAGGCAAGGCGTTTGCTGGTTTGTTGTCGTGACCTGTGAGGTCGGCGCGCGCTGGTCGGATGCTCGTTCTGTCGGTCTCCGTTGGACGTCGGTACGACTGGTGGTACACGACACGGCTTGGCCTTGTTTGCAAGTTCATTTCCACCCCAGCTTTCAGACTCACTCGCGATCTCGTCGTCCCCGCCCTCCTCTGCCACCTCTTCTGCGCCACCTCGTTCGCCCGTGAGCCGCTCGCTCGTGGGCAACGGCTCCACTACACCGCTCCACCACACCCCTCCTATTTGCGGCTCATTACCACGGACACTTGTTGTAAGACATGCAATAATGTACTCTATGCTGCAGCGTATGCTCTGGATCTACCCCACACCGCACTAGTCGTGTTACTCTGTGTTCCTCATCGGGTCTTAGTTTGCCGCGTCGCGCCGCGCACGCTTGATGGCTTTTGCCTTGTGGATCGCTTTGCGCTCGCCGAAGCCCGAGTCGTGCATTTCCTGTTCCGTCAGCTCTGCTCTCCCTGTTCACCCTGCCACCGCACCACCACCAATACCACCAACACCATACCCGCCACCGGCACCACCACCCTGAACGCACCATCGTCGCCATCCTCCTCGCCACCGACACCTTGTTGAGATTCTCCAACACGGGCTCCTCGGGCAACTCGAGCTCCGTAAGCGTAACCTTAATCTCGTCCTCGATATTCTTGACGAGCTCGACATCGCGCTCGGTGATGACCGTGACGGCGACACCACCACGCCCGGCACGGGCGGTACGGCCGACGCGGTGGACATAGTCGTCTGCGCGCCGGGGGCAGTCCCAATTGACGACCATCGCGACCTCGGGGATATCGAGGCCGCGCGACCCGACGTCGGTCGTGACGAGGACCGGAACGTCGCGGGCACGGAAGCGGGCGAGCGACAGCAGACGCTGGGGCTGTGTGAGGTGCGAGTGGAGCGCGACGCTCGGGATGCCCAGCTCCTCGAGCATCAGGTGCAGCAGGTGCGCCGTCGCGCAGCGCTGCGTAAACACAATCGTCGCGGGGATGGCGGGCACGTCGGCGTCTTCGGGAGTCGAAGAGCGCGCACGCTTGCCACGCCCACGTGGGGCCGGTTTCGGTTTCGGCGCAGGCGCACTCCGCAGCGCTACGTCAATGTCCTCGGGTGGGTGGTGCAGGAGGTAGAATAGGTAGGGGTCCCTAATCTGGCTGGGGATGAAGAGGTATTTCTGCTTGAGCTGCGAGACGGTGAGGGTGCTGCAGTGTTAGCGGGGGAGCGAGAATTGGGGATCAGGCTAGGCGTGGAACAATCTAGGCAACAGCTGGCTGCGGGGACCAACTGGCGCAGGAAGAGCTGGTCAGAGGTGCACTTAGCCGCGGGACAGGCTGCCCAGAATAACGAGCTGGGAGAAGAAGCACGAGCTTGCAGTCCTAAGTACGAGCTGATCGACAGACTTGTCGGCAGGCAGACAAGCTGCTCGCCAGACGAGCCCCACTGCAGGGCGACTTTCCGGTTGCTGGACAAGCTGCACAGAGGCACGAGCGGGTCTACGGGCGAGCTCCCTTCTGTATATGCCTGCAGCTCCTGGCCAGCGACACCGAGCCGGCAGTTCCGAACGGTGCCCTCCCCGCCAAACACTCCAGACTCACTCGCTAGCGACGCGGTACACAAACGGCGTCTGTTTTCCCGGCGGCGGCGGCTTCTTGGCGAGGTCCATGATGGCATCGCTAATGGTCGCGGTGAACAGGAGAGTCTGGCGATTCCTTGGAATCTGTCCAAAGAGGTATGCAAGTTCTGGGGCAAACGTGGGCGTGAGCATCCTATCAGCCTCATCGAGGACGAGGGTGCGGACGCGCGCGAGCTTGCCGTGTCCCACGCCGTCCGAACGGAGGAGGTCACACAGGCGTCCGGGGGTAGCGACGACGACGTGTGGGCGGCGTTCGAGCGCTTGTGCTTGTGTGAGCATGTCCATGCCGCCCACGATCGTGGCGGTCGTCAAGCCGAGGGGCTTGCCAATGGCGAGAAATTGTTCGCTGAGCTGGTACGCGAGCTCGCGCGTGGGCGTGAGGACGACGGCGTAGATGCCAAACGGATCGCGTGCGATGGACTCGAGAATGGGCAGCGCAAACGCCAGTGTCTTGCCCGAACCCGTCTTGGCGCCGCCGATGCAGTCGCGCCCAGCCATGATCGGTGGGATACATGCAGTCTGGATCTCGGTCGGTTTGCGGATGTTCAGCGCCGCGAGCGCAGCAATCGCGGGCTCGGAGACGCCGAGCGATGCGAATGTCGCGTTCTGCGAGGCGCGGGGCGCGTCAAAGATCGACGACGCAGGGGCGGCCGCCTTGCCCTTCGCGTCGGCCTTGGGCGGGAGCTTGACGCGCGACGTCGTCGCCATGGACGAGGACGAGATGCGGGCGTGCTCTGGAGAGAGAGCGCGGGATGATCCAGCGGAGGAGCTGGCTGAGCGTGACCCAGGCGCGGACCCAGCCTCAGACGCCGAGTCCGATCCAGACCCGGACTCCGACCCAGACTCGGACCCAGACTCGGCGCCCGCGTCGCTCTCACTCCCGTCGCTGTCCGCTCCGGCTGCCGCCTCGGCGCGTGCGGCCATCATGGCGCGCATGACCTCGTCCTGGTCGAGTACGTCCTTTTGTTTCGCAGGCATGGTGTGTGGAGATGTGGTGGATGGCAAACGGCAGGATTGTTGTTGCCACACGATGTAGGTCTGGACCCAAAAATCTCAAGTGCCCCGCATCATCAGGCACGAGGGAGGACACGCGTGCGGCACGTGGTGCACGTGGACCGGTTCAATGACTACATCCGTAGTGCCCCTCGATGTGTGAACTAGTGACGACGACGACGATGAACGACGACGACGGCCACACGACCGAGTAAACGACACGAATCAAAACAGTGCAGACGTAGACCCATTTTCCATTCTCTCTTTCAACAACCACCACACACACGCTCTCTTCCATCCATCCCCACCTGACCCCGACACGGCCTCTGGCCACTCCGCTCGTTCCGCCCCTCTTACTCGCCATGAGCCCGGCGGCCGAGGCCGGGCCCGACGCGCTCTCGCCGACCGACATTGTCGGCTCGGTGCCTACGCCGGTCCTTCGCCTGCTGATCCTATTCCGGGCGCCGATCGCGGCGCTCCGCGCGTCGCTCGAGGTGCTGAGCTGGAAGCCCGAGCGGCGCCTCGAGAGCTGGCTCGTGGTGCTGCTGTGGTGGGCGCTGTGTCTGGGGTCGTGGTATGCGTTTGCGTGGCTCTTGCCGCCTTTGCTCTTTTTGCCGCTGGCGCCGCTCCAGCGGCTGCGGCTGGGCACGCGACAGCCGGTGATTCCCACCCCGGCGCAGCCGGCGACCACCGAGGCGCTGCTGCACACCATTGCCGACCTGAACCAGATTTACACCATCCTGCCTCCTTCGCCCATCCCGCCGCTCGCGTCCGTGTACGCCCGCTTCCGGCAGCTCGGCCCGTGGCGCCTCGTCCGCGGCCTGCTCGTCCTGTGGGCAGTCTGGATCGGCGTCGGCCATGCCCTCGGAACACGCACGCTCCTCGCGCTCGCGGGGACGGTCGCGCTCCTCCTGCCCTCGCCGCCGCTCGCGCACCTCGTCGACCTCCTCTCGCGCAGCCTCACCGTCCGCCGCGTCGTGACGTTACTCTTCCTCTTTACGTTTGGCTCCCCCGGCGAGCGCGACTACCGCCTCGGCTCGCCCTTTGGCTGGCTCCGCTCCAAGTGGGCCGCGTCGCGCCGTCCATCCACCACGCTCGGGCCGTTTGGCCCGCACCCAGACGACGAGGCCGACGGCCTCCGCGCCGATCGTGCAGGCAACCCAATCTACTTCCGCTTCGAGCTCCACGAGAACCAGCGGTGGTGGATGGGCCTCGACTGGACATCCGCCCTGCTCCCGCAGGAACGGCCCAGCTGGTGCGACTCGCATCTCCTCCCCGTCTCCCCGCCCGTGGCATTCTCCCTCCCGCCGCCGGCGAGCATCGACCTGCCGGCCCCGACCAAGATTGAGCCCCGCGCCCAGGTCCGCCGCACCGCGACGTGGCGCTGGCTCGACGACGACTGGTCCGTCGTCCGCAAGACTGCCGGTCCCGGAGCTCCCACCCCCGCAAAGGCACCCAACGGCGGCGCCGCTGCAGACGACGCCATCGCGCCCGCTGCCCCAGCAGCACCAGCCCGTCCCGCATCGGGCCTCTTCTCCACTCTCTCAACCACTACAATCCCAGAGGACGCCACGACCCACGCACGCAACCCGAGCATTGCAGAGCAGGCATTTGCAAAGGGCCTCGGTCGCCTCAAGAGCGTCCAGATGCCCGGCACGTCGACGCCCACGAGTACAGTCTCGCCCGTCAAGCCGGCCCTGCCCCGCGCTCGCACTGGGTCAGAGGCAAGCACAGACGCAAGCGACGACACGCATTCTGCCCCCGGCGCTCCAGTGCCGTCCGGCGCTGGCATCCCCGAGACTGACGACGCGACTGACGCCGACGGGTGGGTGTATGGTGACAACAAGTGGGAGAACATGGGACCCCGCGGGGGTCTCGGTAAGGTAAGTCGCGCGTGAGGTTACAGAGAGGTGAAGTCGCCCACTGGCGTGCGGGGTCGTTGGCGGTGTAGTAAGCCAAAATTGAACGAGGTCTCCGTGTGGAGCCACACGCGTCCAAGACGCGTCCATCGCGACCGCTTCGCTACACGATGTCTGCAGGAGGATCAGAATGTGGCTCCAAATACTGTCTCCACACTCGACACACCCGTAAGGGCATCCCACTGACCCCAGTTCACCCGCCGCCGCCGCTGGCAGCGCCGCGCGGTCTGCGTCGAGAGCGTGCACCGGATACCCGACCTCGCCCCTCTCCCCGAGGTGATCGACCTGGACGCGCCTCCGCCCGGATCCGGGGCCGCGACGCCCCGAGGCGGCGCGTCCACGCCAGCCAAGCAGGGCAAACCCGCGCGGTCCGCGTCGGGCATGTCGACGACGTCGAGCAGCTCGGCAACCTCGGCGCTCAAGCCACCAGGCAGCGACTCGGGCGTGCGTGCCCAGCCCACAGCCGCCGTCGCGCCCGTGCCCGCCCCCGCACAGGCACCCTCCACCCTCATCCCCGCGACGCAGAGCCGCGACGACGCACTACGCCTCCGCCTCAAAAAGGCCATGGGGAGCATGGGCGCGTAGTTGTATAGTAGCATGCAGCCGTACCCACACTATGAAGCGTGACCTGAGCCAGTTGGAGACTTGCAGACGTGCAGACATGCAGACGTGGTTCATCAATACTGTAATACTGTATGGCAGTTGACGCGTTGGACTATTTGCTCCCGCACTCGCCACCCAGGGCACCGGCCAGCCGGCATGACGACGCCGACACGCATCTCACCGAGCCAAGCCACCTCAACCTCCCTCCTCCACCATCGCCACATCTCCAAGCTCCAAACTCTCCCTCACTTTGCACCCGCACCCACCCCGATGCGCCTGCGGCACCTCCTCGCGCTCGTGCTGGCCGCCACGCCCGCGGCGGCGTTCTGGCCCTTCAAGCAGAAACGGTTCACGGCCGAGGCGCTGCTCAATGCCGGCTCGTTGGGGGTTGAGGGGGGGAGGGTCGTCGCGATCGGCGATGTGAATGGGGATCAGAAGTGAGTATGGTGCGAAGGTAGGGTGGGGGTGGGTTGGGGGTGTAGGCGGCATGGGGGGGTTGGGGTGCGTTAGAGGCCGGTTGCCAATGTGCTCCGGCGAGCACCCGGGTTGAGCTGCCGCTCCCCTCTCCCGTCAAGACTTTGGAGCGCACACGAGACACGGAGCGAACCGAGTGACCTCCGTGGAGAAGGCCGGCAGTGGTATCCCAGCTGACCCCAGCTTGGACCTATTCGTGCTCAAGGACGAAAAGACGCTCCAGGTGTACTTGTGGAACCGCGGTGAGTTTCGCGATGCCGACGGTGGGGTAACAGAGTGGACAACGCGGCTTGGCTCGGTGGTTGGCGCGTTGGCGACCGGTGTTAATCCTTGGCTGCGTGCATTTGCGAGTCTTGGCAAGTCTTGCGCTGTGTCTTGGAGCGCGGCACTCGCAGTTGCTGAGACGTCATTCATACTCGCAACTACCCCGTTTGCAGTTTGAAGGCTGCGCTCTGCCATGCTCGACCGTCGCCGCCTTGACTGCCTTGACGTTCTTACGCCTTCGGCCTCACGTACCGCCTCACGTGCCCTCGCACTCACTCCTAGCCTCCGCCACTAACTCCAGATGCATTCCGCTACACCCTCGGGACCGAGCTCAAGTTTGAGCGGCCTGTCGTCAACGTCGTCCCAGGCGACTTCAACGGGGACGGGCGGCTGGATATCCTCGTCATGACGCTCGATGCGGGGAGTTCCTGGTGGAGTGGCAAGGGCAAGCAGCGCACGGATATGGAGGTCATCTTGGGTGCCGAGGGGGGATTGGGTGAGTCACTCGGGTTTGGTGTATGGGAGAGTGGGGGTGGGGACAGCAGGGGGGGGAGGAGCCGGGGCTGCTGCACAGTCTGTCTGTCTGGCCTGCTTAGAGGACGGTGTTTGGACGCAACATGACGGGCCTGTTGTTGTGCTCGAGGTATTGTCTAATCGCGACCCTCGCGCACTGGACATCTACCCGCACAACTGCCCAGAACATCCCCCCGCCCCCTTCAACCGCTCGCTAACACACAGGCACCGGCCCCCGCTGGACACTCGCCTCATCCACGCTCCCCCAACCCCTCATATTCGACCACGGCGCAACCCTCCTCCCGTCCCTCCTGGGCTTTGTGTACGACGAGGAGGCACCCGACGGCGTGCTCCTCCAGTCGTGGCGCAACCGCAACGGCTCGGGGCTTGCTCCCGAACAGCCACCACTGTACCCGTCCGTCGACGTGTGCACGCTCGTCACGCCCCACTCGTCTGCGTACGTCGATCTCAACGGCGACTGCCTCCCAGATATCGTCCTCCACTGCGGGCGCGGGCGTGCAAATGACCGCAAGATCCAGGTATGGCTCAATGGTGGTAAAGATGGGTATGCCCTGGGGCCCAGCTTTGACTTGCCGACGAATAGCAAGGCGGTGTCGTTTGCCGATATGAGTGAGTTTGCGAGGGCGGGCGGTCGGGCGTGTTGGTGGGCTCTGGCTGGTGAGACTTGGTGGCCGTCACGGGTGTAACTGGCAGCGTGGCAGCCTGTCCTGTGTATGGTCTGCGCTGGCACAATGGCTCTTGTATGCCAGGCGCTCAACCCCTGTTTATATTGTCGACCTCCGACGATCACCCAGTGCAGCAACCCCGACCTCGCTGACACCAGACCGGGACGGCTCGATCGACATGGTCTTCGCGACGTGCGACAAGCACGCCACCTCGACGGGCGAGGGCAGCGGCTGCGCGATCCACGTCGCATACAACGACCAAGCGCCACTATGCGCGACGGAAAACTCGTGGTACGACCCCGGGGGCCGCCTGATGTGCCGCGGCTGGGGGCGGCTGTGCGAGGGCGACGCATCCTTTGCGTTTCAAATGTACGAAGGCAGCGAGTACATGAGCACGATCAAGCTCGAGGACCTCTTCCCCGGGGAGCGCGTAAAGCTCCTCCTCAACGCGCCTGGGGAGCGCGACGTGCCCCTCCCCATCCGCCCCGGCGACTATGACGTGGACGGCTTCCCCGATCTCCTCATCACCGTGGCCAACGCGACCGCGTCGCGCGTCCACGTCCTCCACAATGTGCCCTGTGGCAAGGGCGTGCTCGGGTGCGATAACACCAAGCAGCGTGGGGCGCGCGGGTTCGTCGTCGCGAGGGGTAAAGGGTGGGAGGCGCTCGATGCCATTGCGGATGCGACGGGCGCGAGCTGGATCGACCTGGATGATGATGTGAGTCACACGGGGATGGTGCAGAGTAGTGCAGAGTGCTTCCGGAGCGGAGATGTCAGGCAGTCGAGCAGGATCGCAATCCGTGGAGGTTGCGGCGTGCACAGACGACTGACGGCAGGGATCTCTCGATATCATGGTCCAGCGCACAGGCAAGCAGGACGGCGAGCGCGTCACGTTTATCCAGAATAACTTTTACAACGACGCATTCTTCCTCAAGGCGCAGGGTGAGCATAGTGACTGGGGAGGCTCCAGGCGCAGCCGCTTGTGCTGTTATTGGTCCAGAGTGGTTACTAACCGCAGTCCTGAACGGCGCGTGCGACCGCGAGTGCGAGCCAACAGATGGTGGAAAACAGTACTCCGTGAGTGAACACATTGGTTGTGTGAGCAGCGTAATAGTGCAAGCACTCTGGGAGCCCGCTCTGGAACCACACTTGTGTGGCTCGGCACATGGCCGGTGCTGTCCAGAGCGGGCTCCGTCACCGTAGCCAGCTTCCGCCCATCAGGCCCTCCCACAGACACGCAGACATGCTAACCCCAGGCCCTCGGCGCAAGCTACTCCGGCGCGACATTCAAGCTCACCGTCTTCGACACGGCCGGGCGCCGACACGCGCAGCAGGGTAAGCCGCATAAGCCCCTCCCCCCTCCCCCGCTTATCCCAACTTACGCCGCAGTGGTCCAGCTCCCCCAAACAAGCTACCAATCCCTGCAGACACCACACACATTCATCGGCCTCGGCCGGACGAACAACTACGTCGAGCGACTGGCCGTGGGCACATCCCTCGCGGCACCAGACCACTGGACGCTCCTCGAGAGCTTGATCCCCAACTCGCAGGTCCTCATCAACCCCCCATGGCCCGGCGCACCACCCTCGGGTAACACCTCAGACACGTCGCCGGTCAAGGACCGCTCGACAGAGTGGCGCTCCGAACTGTACCTCCACCCCGGCGACGTCGTGCCGTGGGTGGCCGCGGCGGTTATCGGCACCGTCGTCACCCTCGGCATGGTCGTGGTCTGGCTCGGCGAGCGGGAGAAGCGCGAGGACGAAAAGGAGCGGAGGCGCGCGTTGCATGCCATCAACTTCCAGGCGCTCTAGGCGCGTGTCGAGCAAGAGCGCGTGGTAAGTGCTGTCGAAAATGAGCGCACGCTAGGCTCGCGCCATTATCAGCGCGAGGAGTGTGAGGTGCAGTGGCTGGCCAGGTTGGCCAAGCCATGGCCGCATGGGTACTTGTGGCGGTCGCCGTCGCCACGGTGGACAGCGAGGCACGCCGTGCGCCGTGCGCCGCTGTCGGCCCTCGCCTGGCATGACGGCTGCCCGCTGCCAGTCTCGACGGCGGCACACCCTACCACTCCAGAGTGTGTTCGAGTATACAGCAGAGACGACGAATTGTATTACTGCCATGCACGTATAGACATAGCCGGCGGGATGCGGCATTGCGCCGCTTGTCGGGCCGACGACGAGTCGATTCTGCACTTGAAGAGTCTACTCTGCACTGATGCATGTCCATTGATGTCTACCTTCTTACGGTCTTGTGTTCTAGGTTCTCCACCGATCCGTTCCAACCTGCCCGCCCTCCACTCCCTCCGCCCAGCTGACTCCAGCATTCCCTCCGCCCCCCGCACTCGCCACCTGCTCCCCACCACAACTCACCCCACACCTCACACCCCTCACTCGTCCCGCTCGCGCTCCGGCACAATGCCCCCACCCACCTCCAACACGGCCGCCAGCGTGACCTTTGCAATACTAACGACCTGCTCAAAGTCGTACCCCTCGCGCTCAGTCACGTCGCCCGACTGGTGGTACTGCGGGTCGGCGATCCAGCCGGCGCGCTCGAAGACCTGGCTCGCGGGGAAGCCCCAGGCGAGGAATGACTGGTGGTCCGAGCAGCATGCGGCGGTGCGGCCCACGACGAGCTCGGGGGCGTACAGCTGCGCGAGGGAGGCGAGGAGCGTGCCTGCTTCGGGGAGCTCGATGCTGGGGTGTTAGTTGTGGGTGGGAGGAGCTGGGGTTGCAGTGTTTGTCGGTGATGGGTTGCAGTGTTGGTGCGGTGGTGGCGGCGATGGTCGTGGTGTTCGTGGCACTCGCGAAAATCGCGACACTCGGGTGCTCGTGATTCTGCCCGCTCGTGGACTCGTAGCACTCGCGACACTGGTCGATCGCGGCAATCATAGGTTCGCTGGAGTCATGCACATGGCACCTGCTACCCGCAGCGACATGCGACGACACACCCCGCAAGGCACGCCACCCGGCAACCGTCCCCACGGGGAGGCCAGTCATACCACGCGGTTCCCCACGTCGCCAACTTGCACCGCACTCCATCTACCCAACAGCGCTCACGCTCGCACTCACCTCTCCGGCAGACCCATCTGCAGCGGCTCCCCCGGCACGCGATACGCGAGCATATCCGCCTGGACCTGCAGCAAAACCGTGGCATTCTTCTCGGCGAGATGCTTGGCATAGCCATAGCTGCCGAGCAGGCCCTGCTCCTCGCCCGCAAAGAAGGCGAGGGTGACGCTCTTGTCAAACTCGACGGCGTGCTCGTGAATCGCGCGCGCGACGGCCAGCACGTGCCCGGATCCGGACCCGTCGTCGTCCGCTCCGGGCATGCGCACCGAGCCAAATGTGCCGCGGCTGTCGTAGTGCCCGCTCAGGATCACGCGCTCGGTCGAGTTGGACACGGACGGGTATGTGCAGATGACGTCGGGGGCGAAGCCGGGGAGGAAGTCAAAGTACGAGCATGAGGCGCCGGTGGCTTCCACTTGGTCTGGGCGTTAGGGTCGGGCAACATGCCGCTTTCTGGGAGGTAGATGTGGCGTCGCATGGCGTGATTCCAGCACTAGTGAGAGCACACCGCCAAACCCATGCGGCGCGCATGGCACTGTACGCATGGTACGCCAGCCTCGCTCCGCATGCTCCGCACACCGCACACCGCACTCACCCTTGATCCACGCCGCGGCCTTCCTCGCGCCAGGCGAGAAACTGTGCCTGCTCTCGATATCGCTATCCTCGCGCTCGCCCGTGAGGTACGTGATATCGCGCGCGATGCGCTCGGCGTCGAGCGACGCGACGACGCTGTTGATGGCGGGGTCAAAGCGGAGGTGCTCGGTGATGTTGGCGAGGTGCTTGGCGTAGTGCTCTGGGATGTCGTAGGCGAGTGTGGCCGGTGTGGATGCGGGGAGGGGGTAGGGTGACACGGCGACGGGCACGACGTGAGGCGGGAGGAGCGTGTCGAGGACCGGCACGAGCGCGTCGGGGACAGAGAGGAACATGCCCGAGTCCGAGGCGTGCAGGAGCTCAATCCCTGCGCCGGTGCCGAACACGACCTGTCCCGCGTCACCGGTGACTTGCCCGCGCAACGCCGCGGTCCGCGCTGTCGCCTCGTATGCATCCCGCATCGCTCCCACCCCCCGTCCCGAGCCCTCCACGCCTGCAGGGCCGACCCATACGATCTGGCCCCCTGGGCGGGGCACGAGCGCTCCCGAGTCCAGCAGGCCGAGGGACGGCACGCACGCGGGCTCAGGGAGAAAGACGTGCTCGCCGCCATAGACGCCGTGGTACGCCGCCTGCAGACAGGGCGGGGCTGCCGACGGCGGCGTGGACGTGAGCAGCACGTCCTGTGCCGACGCGACGGCGAGGAGCGGCAGGAGGGCGACGAGGGCGTGCATGGGATATCAGATGGATGAATGGATGGCGAGGATGTGGAAGGATAATGGATCAAGGGATGATTCGGGTGTGCGTGTGCGTCATGGCTGGCTGGCTGGCCCTTGGTATGGTTTGCCACCGTGGGAGAACTCGCCGCCCGTTGTGGTAAGGAGTGTGCCAGGGTCAGTTTGTGGCACGATCGACGTGCGTAAGTAGAAGAACAGGAATCAGTGTTTAAACCCGGGCCGCGGCATGGCGTCAACGTCGACATGGACATGGACACTGGGCCTGGCATCAACGAGTTGGGTCCGAGGGTTAGATAGACCCTTGTACCCTTGCTGTGCAGGGAGAGCGGGTACAATACCGGTACTGTGGGACCCTGTCAAACGCCGGAGAGTTCACGGGACCGAGCCACTGTTTCACCAACCGTCTTCCCTCGATCGTTACATACAGCAGCATGCATGACTTGACAATGCGACCCACGAGCCAAGACAAGAGGTTGGGAAACAAGCCGAGCAGTCAAGGGCACAAATCCCAAAAAAAAATGTTGTTCTGTCTGTCTCGACTGTCGTGTCTGCCGCACCGAGAGAGCGTGGAAACGTCACATAAACCTGACTCCAGGGTTCTGGGTCTTGATGGCTGTGGCACACGAGGCGCGCCCCGAGCGTGTTGGTGGCTACCCCCCCACGTTCATGCGCGGCGAGGACAGATAGACTGCTGTCTCTGTATCCTCTTCGTTCCTCTCACCTCATATCCACAAACTTGTCACCTGGCCTGCGACTTGTGCGGTTATACCGACCCAAAGATCCAAGATGACGGGCTTCGGTCTACGCCAACTACAGCGGCGGTACCTGGTCATGGTCGCCGCTGCCTCCCTTGTGGTCGTTCTCCTTTTCATCCAAGCACAACACTCGACGTTATCCGAGCCGCAGCGACGAATTGGAACCACTCTTCTCGGCCTTGTTCAGCAGACTGCGTTTGGAGACCCCTGTGCTGGATGGGAACCACACCAGTTGCCCGAGCTCGATCCACCGCAGTGTTTCCGGGCAAAGCAGCTCCGGCAGCTCCAGGCGTTCCGCCAGGTCCAGGACAGATTTGGGTGAGTATGGTGTCTGGAGTCTGTGCGAGAGTAGTATTTTGCGGCTGCACATTTGGTGCAGACAGTGAATTTACGCAGTGCACAGACTGAAATGGCTGCGTCTCCTGTTCCATGCACAATTACACCGCCGTATCTTTGGACGGCGCACGCCAGACGGCCGAGGATCTTTTTCTATGGCTGACTCACAGCTTCGATGAGGGCCAAAAGGACGCCTTGGATCACGCCGAACGCTGCATCCTCGGCATTGTGCAGTGCCCCGAGCGGCCCATTATATACAACGACTTTGCTTACTTGCACATGAGAAAGGGGTGCGCAAGTGGCGAGTGTATTTGGCTGCAACCCATTGTAAGCACCGATGTTGTACTGCACTGTACATGATAGAGCACAGGGCTTCCAGGCTAACAAGACAGATGGACGCTGCAGAGAGTCTCAACTTTGCAATTATCTCCGTCAATAGCTACAAGGGCTACGAGACGTATTCGCGGAATATCACACGCCTGATTCCAGACCTCATGTACGTACCACGCCTTGACCTTGTTGGATAACCCGTGCACGATCGCGCACGGTGTATTATTGCACAATAAAGTATATCGCAGTGCAGTACAGTGCCAGCACACGACAGTGACTGTCTTTCTTTTCTTCCAAGCCCATTATGAACAAGTTTTGCACTACGCAACTCTAAACTAACCACACACAGCCACATGTACGTGACAGAAGACCGGTATGCGTTTCAGTGCCTCAACGACCACCGCTGCGTGCGTGCCGAGGACTACACGCCACCCAGCACCAATGCATCCTACGTTAGCGTCTTGGATGCGATTCCTCCAGAGGAGCACGGCAAGCTCCCTGCGTGGCGCATCATGACGACCTCTTTCGTGAGTGATCTTGTTTGAACGCGTTTGAGGCCGCCATCTCCTCTCTCTTAACCAGACTTCTTGTCCTAACAACAGTGGGGCGATCGTCCCTACGCGTACCCACCTAATGGAGGCCACAGCCAGCATTTCTGGGGAATTGGATCAAGGGAGGATCCAGACAGGGAATATTCGGTACACAAGCTCGGGTCAAAGTTTCACGTGGTGTACGTTTTCAGACGTCCTTGTCTTATCTCTCCTGTCCCAGTCGTACTAATTGCATCTCCCAGGCCGTACCCGTATCCAGGTCATACCGAAATCCCCATCAGCATCGAACAGACCTGTCTCTCAACCCCCGTTAGGCCATGGGAGGAGCGGGATAATGCTGCGTTGATCCTTGCCAAGAAGTCGTGTACGTCTGTCCAATATTCTCAGAGCCATGCCGCAGCAATCTACGACCCATCTCGTTATCATCTCATTGATCTCGGGCGTCAAGCCCAGTGTGATTCCTCTTTATGCCGGTTCCCGACGCGGGCAGCTGCGCATCATCCCATTGTACTGGTCTCGAACGTTACAGTACCAACTAACCAATTCCAGCCTACTTCAACAACGGCCTCCACGACAAGTGGCCAAACATTACCGACAAGCTCAAAGCGAGTGGTATCGAGCTCTTGACCGGCGCCATGGTGGAAAAGGAGGGTGATCCACAGATTCCCGAGGGTATGGTCAAACTTGACAAGATGGACAAGAAGGCATACCAACGCCGCGTTGGCAAGTCGCGCGCAATGCTCGGCATTGGCCGGCCGCCCATATCGCCTTCGCCATACAATGCCATGTGTCTAGGCGTTCCTGTCGTCCTACCGTACTCGGGAGAACCCGAGTATGAGGGATGGCAACTGTTTTCGTGAGTGCGACTTAGTGTTTTGATAAAATATATTCAACACACTGACCAACAGTCCAGCACACCAGCACGGCCCTGCCGCAAAGGTCGGCGAGCCATACGCGTACACGTATAATATCGACGATCCTGAAGACCTCATTCGACAGGTCGAAAGGGCCGCGTCGACCCCAATTGAGCCATAGTGAGTGTGTGATTTGGTTGCTGGGCGGCCTAGGACAGTGGCGGTGCGCTTCCCAAGTCACCGGGAGGTGTCCCTCTTCCTTGCTTTTTCTATAACCACTTAACTCTACCTCCTTCCCGTGCCACCTCTGACCACCCAGCATCCCACCAGACATGACCATCGAAGCCGTGAACCGGCGCACGGCCGAAGTCCTCTTTCACGACTGGGAGGGCGAATATCGGGCCGTTCTCAGGGCCAACGGCGGACAGATTCCCAGCTACCCCGAGGTCATGATCGACCGATGCTTCAAGGTCGGACGCTGTACAATCTGGCCCGTCACTGGACGCAGCTGAGGGACTGAGGTTGAATGAGGAGGCTAGAGCAGTCGGGTGGCCGCCAAGATCATCGCGGGCATCTTGGATCTCGAAGTGCATTCATGAGCATCTGGTACAGTAGATTTGATCATTGTACACCCACATAGACGATCCATACATGGGACGACACTGCCCGGAGATGGAGAGAGAGAGAGAGAGAGAGAGGAGATAGCATGTGGGCATCCGAACGAATGCCTTACGGCCCCGGAAATCGGTGCTACTACATACACGGGCTCCCTTCTGTTAACAGGAACGCCCTTCAGATCGTTAAGATGTTTGCATCCCTGTCAAAAAGCGCTTACGATGTCAGCACGTCGAAAACTTTCCAAGGCCAAAAGTCTCGTCAATGGATACAGGTCTCGAGCAGCACAAAGCTATGACAGCAGGCATTGCGTGGCCTGCCGCGAACAAACCAGCCGTCTGTTGGACGATTATGACGGGCTGCATGTAGTAATAGTACAGACTGTAGTAGTGTATGCTGTTGATGGGGAAAGAGGCCAGCGCATGGACAGAACGAGAAACGACACAAGTGGGCGTGGGGTTCGGTGCGATGTGCGGGATATTGGCGTCATGAGAGAGCGAACAGCAGTGTTGATGGGCAGGGCACCCATTGATCGATGGCGCACGTTGATCGTCGGCGAGCTCGACGGCAGCTCCATTGAACGAGGTAACGGTGCCGGTCCTCTGTTGCACGGCCTTGGCGAAACACTACATGCCACACATCTCCCACACGCGCCCCGCGGTGGCGCGCCACCACGCACGGTTAGCGCCTAAAGAACCACAACATGATGATGATCCAGAACACGAGCAGGAGGAAGCCCATGAACCAGCACCAGTTGGAGCCCTGCCGGCGCGCCATCTTGGTCATGCGCTTGAACGTCCCGCTCAGAATGTTGCCCGTGCTGCCGAATGTGTCGTTCTGGGTGTGTTAGAGGGGTGACATGTGGGCGATGGCGCGGATGAGGGGATGGGGTGTGAATGGCAGGACAGTCGGCATCAGGGCAGGGGCCTTGGGTGGCCGTGATGTCGACACCAAACGCTCAGAGTCCAGCCTTTGGTGTGTGTGGACAAGAGTGAGGGATATCAGGCCGACGCTCGGGGAGGACCCAAGTGCCGATGCGAGCACAGCAGAACACAGCAGACAGGTCCTATCGTCGGCCAACCCAGGCTGGACAGTGACGCCACGCCTGCTAACGCCGGCCACGCAGCAGACGGTGCAGGATCCCGAACTCCAAGTCAAGGCCACCATCGCCAGGACATCACCCCAAGCCGACCCTCGCCTCCCCACTCTTCTCACGAGCGACTCACCATACCCGCCAGCTCGGCGTTTCCCTCGCGCACCTCCTTGCCGATCCCGATCGTGAGCTGCGGGTCAGTCTGCCTTCCGCGTTGTCGACTCCGGTATGCTCTCCCCGCTTTCCGTCTGCATCTCGCTTGGTTCGTGGACTGGTGCGTGTATCCGACCAGCCGGCTTGCTGATCGCACAGCAGGAGATCGGTGAGTCGGCGCCTTTCGCTAGCTATTCCGTAGTGGGTTATGTCCAGTGTTCCACGCTCCGTTCTCATTGCGGTGAATGGCAGCCCACCCACAGCAGTGCGGGCATGACGATCCTGCACCGTTCCCTGGTCACTACTGACACCCTCCCCTCGCGCGCGCTCTCACAGTCCCTCAGCCCCACCTTCAACGCCGCCCACTCCCCTCCACCCACTCCCCCCCCCTACACACCCCCGCAACTCACATTCTTCAGCGTATCAACCTTGCCCAACAACCCCTTCAACAAGTCGTCATTATGCTGCTCCAACTCGTGTCCCCTAGGGAACGACGCGCCAGCCGACGACATCCCCCCTCCAAACGGCGACTCGGAGTAGGTGCTCGCGCTCGACCCTGGTCGGGGGCCGGGGGACGCCCGTGCGCTCGCGCTCTGGCCCCCCGAGGGCGGGTACAGGACGGGCGCGGAGCCGGGCTGCGGGGTTCCCGGAGACGGGGCCGAGGCGTGGCCCGAGCCTGGGCCGAGGCGTTGGTTGACGCGCGTGAGGCTGAGTGTCAGCTGAGATGTGGACAATAGGCGTGGATGGGTGGAGACGGGGGTGTTATTGGGACGGCTCGCCATGCTGGCCTTCACCACTTCCCCTGTGGGTATGGCTGGACTCGGTCTGGCCTATATGTGCACAGGAGGAAGAGGTGGAGCGGGGACCGGACAATGAACTGCTGGTCCTGGATCGTGTCACGGCGGTCGATGTTGTGACCCGGTCTAGAGCAGCGAGCTCGCCCACGAATGCACCCACAACCGCCACCGACGCCGCCGATGCCGTTTCGCAAGCAGGACTCGACGTACCCGCTCATGTCTTGCCGGTCGGTGGAGTGGGGAAGAAACGGTTGGAATGGCTGACGCGGGATGATGAATAGACGTTGACGGATACGGTTGTGGCCAATCTCGGGGGCCGAAGTTGGAGGGAGGCACGACGTGGAAATGTGGCGTGTGGGCGTGGCGATCCCCGCTAGCGTCCATCCAGAGGCCAGACTTCGAGGAAATTGCAGCCGCTGGGCACCAGTCCGTGCACAAACACTGTAGTCCAGACACTTGTACGGACATGCGGACAGCCAGCACCCGGCACAAGCAGCATGCAGCACAGGACATGCAGATGTGTAGACCAACCGAGACGCAACAAAGATCAGACGAGGCGAGATAACACGAGCACTAGGCACAGCCAGACACCGACAACCACCCTGCAACTCCCGGCTGCCGCCTGCCTCGACCAGTTCTGAAGGCCGCCGACACGCTCACCGACACGCTCACCGACACCTCACCGACACACCAGTCTCCAAGAACTGCAACCTCCTAACCTGCCCAGCAACATGCCGCCCCAGCCTTACACCCAAAGCCGTCCTTCACGTGCAACACAGCCACTACCCCGTCACACCGCTCCAGTCACCCCAGGAAACTCTGCACACCGCTCCAGCCTCGCCAAGAAACTCTCATCGTCCGAGGTCTCGCAACCCCACGCCTCGGCAGTGCGTATGATGGTACATGTGCCAACTACTACCAGGCCCCATGTGCCAGCCCTCTACTCAGTGTCGAGAACGACGTTGGTGCGCTCCGAGATGTAAACACCGTCAAGGAACCTGTGGCGTTAGCAGTTGCACAGCTAGCTTTTGCGACCAAGAGCACGTCTCTCAAGACTCGGATCTGCGACGCTCACTTGCGGATATCCTTGTTCTTGACACGGCACTTGTCGGTGATGGAGGCAGCCGACTGAGAGACCTTCTCAATGTCGTTGCCCTGGAGGATGAGCTCGTCCTTGACGTCCGAGAGGGAGACCTGGACGCCCTCGAGCATGGGGCACTCGCGAACAATCTTCTCGCCGAGGAAGTTGCGAATCTGGAGCGACTCGCCGTCGGGAGCAGGGATGGCGTTGATGGGGAAATGGGCGTAGACGAGCTTCATCTTGTAGAGGAAGCCCTTGGTCACACCAATGATCATGTTCTCGACAGCCGACTTGATCGTACGCAGGCAAGCAACGTGCTTGCGGCCGCCGTGCCAAACGGTGAAGACAACCTTGTTCTCCTTGGGTGTCTGGACCTGGGCATGTTAGCGAGAGTTGTATCGGTGGATTTGTGCAGCGCGGCAGGTGTCGGACAGGAGGAAGAGTCGCAGAACAGAGAACGAGAGAGCACGGACAGTCTGCAGACTGCAGTTCCAAAGTTCTGTCCGCACTCGCGCTCAAACTCGAGATAAGACTGCCGAGTGCAAATTGCAATGCGCTGTGACAACAGCAGCAGCATGCCTCCTCGGCAGTCCCATCCCGTCTCTCACTTTCCTCGTCCTCCGCCCTCCATGACCTCTCCCCAATCCTTCCTACACTCTCGTCCTTCTACCCTCTACCCTCTCCGCCCCTAGGCTCTCCCATCCCATGCCGCTCCTCTTCCCCAATGTCCTGCCGCGCTGCCGGATTCCTCCTCGACTCACAACCTGGATGTCCATGGCGACGTGGCGGACATCCTTGACAAGGGTGCCGCGGGGGCCAGTGACCGTGACCTTACGGGCCTTGATGGCAACGTCGACACCGGCAGGGATAACGAGGGACTCGACCGAGGAGAGGTCCTTCATCTTGGCCTGTTTTGTTGATTCGAGCGAGCGGAGAGGGAGGGGGAGAAGGAGAGTGTCGAGGACGCGAGAAGGACAAAGGCCAAGTGTTCAAATTTCGCGACAGTCGGGCACAAGAGCACAAGCAAGTTGGCACCAAGTTCGGGACACAAGGAGGCACAAATTCGCGATTCGAGCAAGAGACGATGGGGCAACGCGGGAAACGAGCGTGGGATCGGGGAGCAAGCGCGCGCGGAGGTCGTCGTGGTCGTCGGTATCGAGAGGATCTTTGTCAGCGCCAGCAGCGAGGAGGTCGTCGTCGTGTTACGCACGAGTTTTTGATGGTTTGAGGGTTGGCTACCAAGCACTGATGCTACAACCTCACTTCGAGCGCGGCCACCACTCGCCCCCATCCTCGTCCACCGCACCCAACCTCCCAATTCCTCAGGACACAGAGACGGAACCAAATCCCGGCATTACATTCTCTCAAAACGCCGAAGGAGATCCAAGTTGGGCAGGATGTGGCACTCTTGTCGGCGATTAGAACCATTCAGGCACGCATGTGGGATATCCGACATTTTCGACGCAATCGACACGCACCTCCAGGACTTCACCAAGCCAAAGAACGGGGGGAGAACACTACTTTGTCAACATCAGCAGCAGACCTCTGTACCTCTGTGCAAGCTCTACGGCCACAGCACTCGTAAAGACACGCTCCTTCGCCACTCAGGCTATATCTACCACGTCTGCACAAGTCACAATGCAGTCCATTGTCCACACCGCTTTCGCCAACACCATTGCTTCCCATCTCCGCTTCTGCCGGCCAAGCACCAAGGGCAGTGCAACAACAATAAGACTACGTCAGATACCAACCTCAAAGCAGCACAGCTGTACCAGCGTGTTTCATGTTGCAACAATGTTCCAAACGAACGAATGCATACTGTACTCACAGCGGGCGATGCAGAGTGCGGAACCCGCGACCTGTGTTCACCATCGCGCCGTTCTTGGCTAGTCACCGGCCCTCTCTCGTGCTGTCGCACCCCGTCACCGCAATTCACCGCCTTAGGCCATGCACTTTGGTCGCTGAGGCTGACCACTTTGATTCTCAAGTCAAGTTTGGAGCTCACCATAGACCGGGGTATGATATGTCAACCAGGTTCACGGTGCATGCAGTGTCACGTCCTCGAGTGCGCATCAGTACCCAGCTTCCTGTCACACACGGACGGGTCTTCAGCTGAAGCAGAGCAGAGGTGGGTCTGATTGGCTTTAGTTGCCGCCCACAGTGTTCCCTTCGCCACCTCCCATGGGCCCTCGCGTGCGTACATCTAGCCCATATCCTCAGCGTTCAACGGCCTTGCGGTCACACCGGGGTGTTCGGGGTCCTTGGCACAGGTTGCAGCCGATGTGACCGCACCGGCACATCGTTTCAGTGGTCTTAACAGACCATAACAATGACAAGATAACCTGGAGACAATAACTCTACGCACATATTTAAATGCTGTGCATTTGCAGGCTCTGTACTTATTCGCCATTGTTCGTTCCATCCACTTCACGTTCTTTCCTGTGTACTTAGCTTACCATTGTTATCTCCGCGTGCTTCACCCCCTTCTCCCTTGATGTGACCGGGGATTTCGGTCATCAGTCTCCTTGGTATTCACCGTGCCGTTTCCTTCCCCTCTATCGGCTTGTGAACGGGCAGGAACAATGGAAGTGCAACGATGTGATCGTAGACAATAAATACTCCGAAGACGCCAACCGAGCCCTGAGTAGCTCGATTGTTATCTGTGCACCACCTGCGTGACAAACCTGCCACTTCACACCTGTGCATCACCCAAACCGTTCACTCCGGGCGTGCATAGATTTTCTTTGTGACAAAGCGTGGTCTTTGAGCCATCTACCAGATGACAAATGCGGTCAGAGCCTTCGTAGATTTGGGACAGCTCGGAGTTGCCAATACGTCGTACAGACTGAGGGCGCCATGGGTAAGGATGAGGAAGGATTTGGTCTGGAGATAATACGGAGGACGTCGTCGACAGGGGGAAGTGACGGTGTAGACGAAGTGAGCTAGGAGGCCATGATTGGGGATGCTCGGGAAGCGGAGAGCGGGGGGGTTACCGACAGTATCTCCCGACGCTACAGTGTCAGTCATTGGCTCTCCTCCCTGCGCGTTCGGGTGTCTTTCGATACTGTGGAGTGTACGATTGCTACCCATGTTGATGTACAGAAGTGATGCCGAAGGTGCTACCAGCGGTGCCACATCAACTCCCCACGGCTGGGAGATGCCATGAACATTCTCACTCTAACCACCACCGCTCCTAACAGCAATGGCCGAGCCCATAGTTGAGCTCCAGCCCCACTGTGACCAACAGTGAGCTGCACACTGTCCGCCCAGTGGGTGCATTTGAATTAATTGAAGTAATGAAGAGACTGCAATGATAAGCGCTGTTTCAACAATGGACCGTTCGAAGACTTCGTAAGCTCCTGTTCCGACCATAATCGCCAAGAGGGGATCGTGAACAGCATCGCAGCTGAGCAACAGTATAAAATGACCTCCAGTGTGCAGTGCAAGGTCTATGTATGTTGGTATATGCAGAATATTCCACTAGAGAAAAGGCGACACCAGACAAATATATTTAAATCGTGTTAAACTACTGTCATAATATTAACCTTGGGACAGCACTGGAGGCTCGATCATGAAGGGAAACGGCCCAGTTATTTCTCGACAATATTCTGGGATACCTCTTGGTACAGTAGATTGACAGTGGGGGTTCGCAGTGGTACTCATGAGACAAACCACAACCGGGGAAATTGCTGACACCACAACCACGTAACCCATAGCCGATTGTGACTCCTGCGCATTATGTCAGTGGTATATAGTATACTGAAGATAGACAGCAGCAATGGGGAAGACTATAAACGAGGACAGACCAGCGAGCGACAGATTATTGCAGGGCTCAACATCTACTGAGAGCGAAGACACACAAGTGCTACTATAAAGGACACATTAGGACCCGCTTTCGGCCGCATTCCAGGCATGTTGATGAGGCAACCGGCTGAGTCTGCCACCTCTGGAAGGCATTTAGGATGCCTCGGTGTATATAGATAGCGCCGCTTCATGGTGTCATTACATATGGCCAATAGTGCAGGATGTATCACATAATAAATGGAGTATTGGATGGAAATCTGACTGTGCCGCGGGCGTCGGTGCACGGACCGCTCACGAGTGATGACCAAGAGACCAAACTGACAGGCTATAGGAAACCACCGCTGGTTGCGACAACGGTACTAGAGTGTTCTCCCTATTCTCCTCTGCAGCTAGGCTTGATATCTGTGATGGATAGCCGAGCTAACAAGGAAACACACACAGTATCTGCGACGAAATGGTGGGGAAGCGCACACGAGCGATGAGCGGCGGACGAAAATGAGGGTCGGTCACAGCGACTGGCGGTGGCAACCACTCCTGCAGAACTGCGTCCGTTGCTCTCTCTCCACCTCTGCATAATTTCTGCGATGTGAACTAGAGCGCAAGCAGTGTGTAACGTGTGTTGCGAGAGCATTCTTCCATCACATGGCGCCTGGTATTGGGAGACACACAAGCAACGCGTAGAAATTGTGTGGGGTCGCTTGCGTGTGTCTGCATTTTCCTGGCTGTACCAGCTGGTCAAGAGTGGCGAGGGGTATTTACGGGGGAGCCCACGGGTCGCGGGCTGGTGCCATGCCTCCTGGTGCCCGCTGGCAGGTTTCCATCACAACCAAACACACACAGCTGGTCGTGCTGGACAGAATCGGCCCACTCTGGGGACAGGAAGCACGCGCCGGCCAAGCGTTGGCCAAGCCCCACTGCGTGCCTATTTTCTGCGTCGTCCAAGTGCTGTTCTGGCGGCGCTGTGCGTCGCTCGAGGAAAAGCACACACGTCGCCTGCGTGCCAACGTCACTGATAATTGATTTGATATTCCCATCGCACACTTGGGAGCGGACCACAAAGCCCGCAAAGTCCGCACCGCAATTAATTCTACCAAATCACGTGCCCTGGCGCGCAACCAGGCCAGACGAGGAAGACATAGAGTTGGAAGGTGTATGGAATGTCAGCCTCAGCGGTTGACGGGGCTACCCCATACACACGTTCTGCGCGGTTCAAAGGACCGTAGGTGCGTTGCAGGGATGCGCCCAGAACACGGGGGCAGAAAGCAGATCGATCGGCGCGCTTGGCGTTACCCTGTGGGGCGTTTGCAGACCGACCAGCCATCTCGAGAGTTATGCTGCTGCAGGCCTGATGCCTATGTTGCCCAGGTGTGCGCCGGAGGAGCTCGCACAGGACGCCGATTCCTCCCTGAACCCGGCAACATGCTTATCAGATGCCGCCGGCTGCACGGATCGCCTAGGGTCGTGTCCGACACAAGGCACAATAGCCTCCGATGTTGGACAGTGCCGAACAGCGTTGGACAGCAAACAAATGATCAGAATGACGACTCGAGGAGGACAACACTGCCCTGCGTGGGCCGGAGACGCGTCGCGGCGCGTGACTGTGTGCGTGTGGCTCTGTGTGCATGTAAACATGAGAGTTCCTGTTCGCGGAATGTGGCGTCGGGTGTTTTTGCGCCACCAGCCAGATACCGCCCTCGAGTGTGGCACTTTTTCCGACAGACCGGAGACATCGAGGGACCCCGGTGGTGTCGCTGCCATTGTGCATGCACCGCACCTAGCACCGCACTAGACCCCAGCACCCCACGGGCGAGTGGCAACAATGGATGCCGCCGGGACGAGTCCTGTACGCTGGTATTGGTGACGCGTCGCGGCTGTGCGCGCGCGGTGCAGTGCAGTGGCAAACGCGTTGTTCTCGCGTCGGCCGTCGTGCTCGCCGCTCTATTGTCCTGCATCGCTTTGCTAAAGGTGCTGCTCGCTGTCCCCTCGGACTCCGTCATGTGCGCGTGTGCATGCAGAAGACCCATTGTTCCATGTGCATATATTAGTTTGACGAGCGCGCGACGTCGCCTTCACAATTCACACTTCCTTTCCGTACTCCTCCCCCCCTCCTTTCGTTGCGGACGCTACAGTGCCGCACCCCCCTTCTACCCTTCTACGCGTGTGTGCCCGCCTCAGGACCACACTTTCTGCCTTCACCTCCTCGTCAAACCCATTTGCTCCCACTCTCGCCTCGCCCTCTCCTCTTCCGCCCGACGACCCACTTGCCACCCCTCCGGCGCCCCAGATATCGCCCTTCAAGGTCCCACATACCACCGTTACACCCCTAAACACACACCTGTACCACCCGTCGTCCGGCACGCACGGGCCCCCACAATCTGCCTTCAACCGCTCGTCAAACTAGTTTGTTGACACCAAGCAGCAGCTGCTTGACCATCGCCTGAACGCACTTCGAGCTCTGAACTGGTCGCGACCCCCGCCGTCCACAGATATTTAAACAGCCCCGAAATCACCACGAACACTCTCTTCAACAACTCCAACGAACACTTCTTCAATACATCCTCACATCCCCACCTCGACACTCCCGTCTGCTTGCTACTTGCGCAACAGACACGAATCAATCAAGTGAGTGATCTCTCCCTCCTACACGCGCACGACATCACGTTCGCCATCACCCGCAGGGTCACGGAAATGGTGGCCCATGACCACGTCAAGTCCTGCCCATCCATCCACTCCTCTGCCATCCACACCTCCTTCTCTGCCCCTCATCGCGCTCGCCTCCTCCTCGCTTGAGGCTGCGTACAGCCGCTAACGTCCACAGCTCCCTTCCCCACCTCTTCTCCTTCCCCATCACCTCAACATCCCAGTGAGTCCTCCTGCGCGTCCCTGGCTTGTCACGTCCGTCCTCCATTGCCCTGCCTACCATCACTACCCACTCCCACCCACTCGTCCCCGACCCCCCCACCCATCCGCACCTACACCCACCCCATCACCACTACCACCACGCTGCCTCTCCCACTACGGCTGGTGTGTCATCGAGCTCCGTGAATATTATCCATTCTCACGTCGTCGACGTCGTGGATATTTCCATCACCATCCCTACCCAATCCCACACCTTGCTGCGTGTCCTTCCTTGCCTTGTCACGTCGGTCCCCCGCTATCCTGTCTGCCCACCACACACCACTACCCCCACTACCCCCCACCACACACCACTACCCCCACCACACACCACTACCCACCCACACCCACATCCACACACCACTACCCACCCACACCCACACACCCCCACCCACCACACACCCCCACCCAACCCCATCCACCGCCACCACGCTGCCTCTCCCACTGCTGCTGGGATGTCATAGGGCTTCGTGAATATTACCCATAAACACGTCCTCGACGTCTTGGATATTTCCATCACCATCCCCACCCACCTCCCACAGCTGTGATGTCCTTCACGTCACTTCAGCTTAGGAGATATTTCCATTACCTGTTCCTCTTCACTTCGGCGGTGGCCTTCCACCATGTCATCGCCTGCCCATACCCTCATCCTCTTAGACTTCCATCCCCACCCACAGTTGTGATGCCCCATGCCCCATCCTGGCCAGCCGCTGACCCCTAGTCATGTCGACCAACTCCAACACGGACTCTGTGCCCGATTGGGTCATCGACCCCGAGCTCCTGTCGCTTGGCCGCCCGGACCTCTTCCAGTTTGGCCCCGCGCCCCCCCTCGATTTCTTCCAGCTTTTTAGCAACAACAATGAGGTATTCGCCCCCGCCGCCGAAATGGGCCGTCACAACCAGTGGGAGGGTCCCGCTGCCACTCCTGCGGTCCCGACGTCCTCGTAAGTATTGCTTAGATGTGTCAGTGGATGGGGCTTACCTTATTGCAGCACCTCCGCCACTAACAACCTCGCCTCGGAGGAATTTTCGTTCATTCCCACCCTGGGGTGAGTTATCCCCATTAATTAAATTAGTTCCCATACTCACGCAACAGCACGTCGCCTCCGCGCGTGTCAACGTACGTTCTGAACGACACCTGGATGGGCCGTCTTGGCTCGATCCACGCGGCCGACGGCCCTCTGGACAACGCGGTCGCTGGTCCCTCGTCCGGACCTGGTCCCTCGTCCGGACCCCGCTCGAAGGTGCACGTATGCAGCGATGCGTGCGGTCTTGGCTCGACCCACGCGGCCTACGGCCCTCTGGACAACGCGGTCGCTGGTCCCTCGTCCGGACCCCGCTCGAAGGTGCACGTATGCGGCGATGGATTCTGGTGAGTCCCTCCCCACCCCCCGTCCTTCGTATCAGCTAACAACCTCAGTCGCCAGTGCCACAGCGTCGTAATGGCTACAGCGACCCAAATTTTCGGCCGGCCGCCCGCAGCCATCCCTGCGTTATTTGCAGACGGTTTCACGGGCACCGTTTTTGCGGACAGCCCGTTTTACGGCCCGCCGTCCCCGGCGCCATCCGCCTGCGCCCCGCCCGCGAGCCGCGCCACGGGCAAGCGCAAGGCCCGTGGCAAGCGCACCACCGGCGCGAAGCGGGTACGCTCGTCTAGCGGCCGGGCTGTTCCGCAGGAGGAGGAGGAGCACGACGACATCCGTGAAGTTCCCGTGGAGGCCGCCACCGGCCAGTGGCTGGACCTGGGGATTTATCCCCGCGAGATGTTGGAGGGGAACCCATACGACGAATGCTTGTCCCGCAAGCAGCTGGCCAACAAATATAGCTGCCTCGTCATGGTCGATGACCTTGGCGCCAATACGGCCCAGCCAGCCTTCCGGGAGGGCCCGCTCCCGGCATCCGTGCCACTCAAGTTTGGCCGCGAGTTCTCGATAAAGAACCCCGTCACTGGCAAGATTCGCCACTTCTCGGCCTGGAAGGATTGCAAGGACGGCCCGCATGTGAGTTTTCCCCGCGTCTGCACTCCGACTTGACCCCGGCCAATCTTTCCCAACATGGCTGACACGCACAGCACGTCATCTTCTGCGGGAACGACCCTTGCCGAGCGACCTACACGACAGGTGACACCTGGCGTACGGGCCGGGTGAAGGACAAGGACGGCAATTGGCGCGACGTCCATGTGAGTCTCCGTTCCCTATGTTCCGGGCCGTCTTTAGATTCCTCTCCGTCACCGCCAAACTTGCCCCTCCTTTCTCTCATGAGGCCGAACCCCTCCCCCGTCCTCTACACCCGAAAAGTGTCCTTCCCTCGCTTCTCCTCCCTGCCAGCACAAACTAACACCCAGCTTTGCAATGCCTGTGGCATTAACAAGAACGAGGACCGGGTCACAACACCCGACTTGATGCGTAAGCCGAACTTGTGCCACAAGGGCATTCGTACAACGAATCGCGCCACGACGGCGCGCTTTTCAAACCAGGCCCAAAACTTCCCGGACTGGAGCCGGGAGGTCACGGGTTGGACCTGGGACGGCCAGCCGGCGCCAACCCCGGCGCGTTACCTGCACGCGGACATTCCGCACCTTGCCGACCCGCACGCGGCCCATTCGGCTGTTGTGGATGCCCTGGAGGCAGCCACCCTTCCGGCCTTGCCCGCCGTTGTGGCAGCCCCACCCGCCTCGGAATCGCCGGCGTCGTCGACGCCCTCGGCGGACGCCTCTCCGGCCCCCCGCCCCCTCGCGGCCCTCCCACGCCGCCGCACTCGCGCGGCCACTCGCGCCGAGTAGTGAGCGCCGCCTGCGGCTCGCGCTCTCCCTGTAGCCACCTCCCCCTCCCTGTCCTCCCCCCTCCCCTCCCCTCTCCCCCTCCTCCTCCCTCCCTCCCCCTTGCGCTTGAGTTCGCTCGCGCCTTTCCCCTACCCCTCCCCTCCCACTCCCCCTTGCGCTTGAGTTTGCTCGCGCCTTTGGCCCATGGCCAAGTACCCTCTGGTATACCCAGAGGGCGGACATTTGATACGACTCGCGTCTTGACGACAACGACCCCCCCACCATCCCGCACCATCCCGCACCGCGCGTTGGACGCCCTCGGTCCACCCGCCCCCGCATGGACGCCCTCGGTCCACTCGCCACGGCACGGACGCCCTCGGTCCCACCACTGCACATCGTTCCGCCCATGTTGTAACCATTAGATCGCTCCACTGTAGCGTTCCACCCCGATACCCCCTCCCTCTTGCTCGCCCGGAGCTTGCTGTTTGCCGCTTGGTGCTTGTAAGGGAGCTTGATAGAAGAATGCACATTGTCCGCGAAACCGAGTCGAGTGACGCACGTAACTGGGTGAAGCACGTCAGAACTAGGTCAGAGCGATTAGGCAGCTAGTTGGGACGCGCCCGACGAACGGGCGTAAGACCACGACGGCACAGTTTGCGCGTGGCGGACAGCGAGGTGCAGAATACGGCGGTGTCTGGGTTCGAGGTCCGAGGGCCCGAGTAAATAGGCCCCAGTACGGTGTAGCGGAACAGCGACGCTAGCGGGCACCGGAGTCAGCACCGGAGTCCGGCGGATCCGTGGGGTGTGGTGTGGGTGTGTGGCACATCAACGGGCTGTCACTGACGTCTGTCGGTGACCGCCCGTGAGTGACTACTGTGGGTGCAGCTATTGTCCTTGAAACCGAGCAAGTACGTCAGAACCACGTCATATCGCTTCCGCAGTTAGTTGGAAGTTCTGGTTATGGCGTGAGAGGGGCGGCTTGCCAGTGACGGACACTGCGCGGCGTCGGCGGTATGCGAACAAACGTGTTCCTGCCGTGCGTGACAGGCAGATCCATGTGGACGGTATATACCACACGGATCTGCCGTTTACTCGGGCCGCGAGGCGGCTCACCAGGTGACGTGAATGCTCACGGAGAGCGAGGCTTCTGACTTGTCTCACTTGGACAATACCGCCATGGCTCGGTGTCGATCCTCCGGTACACTGTCGGATCCAAGCCAGAACCATTCCTCAGTTAGTTACCGGCAAGTCACCATGGCGTCGTACCGGCCCATACGTACCGTTGGCTCATTGCGCTGAAATGCCGATGCCCGGATGCCGGGCCGTTGGGATTACACGAGTCACATCCTCTACAAAGCACAACCAGATATCCATCTAAGCGGCGGGGGCGTTGGCAGCAGCGGCGGCCGCTGCGGCCTGTGCCTCGTTCCAGGGGCCGGCGTTCGAGAGTGAGCAGCCGCCGGGGCAGTCGCAGGTACCGCCAAGGTTCTTGGGGAGCGAGGAAGCGGGAATGTACTCGAGGAGCTCGGTCTTGTAGCCCTTTCCGAGAATGTGAATCTTGCGCTGCGTCGCCTCGTCGAGCCAGGGCTTGATGAGCGACCACACCGTGGAGAACAGGTAGGGTGCGTTGATGATGAACATGTGGCCCATGGTCTCGGGGTAGTGGTTCTGGCCAATGTTGGATGCGGCAGACACGTAGTCCTTGACTGGGGGGTGAGTACAAAATCAACGTCAAGATCACCCACCCTTGTAAAAGGTCGAGATACCGGCGTTGTGCAGGTCAAGGATGGTGCATGACGTCTCGACGAGTTGGCCGACCTTGGCCGAGCATGCAGGCAGGCGCGTGCTCAGGAACTGCTCGTACTCGTCCACCAGGTGCTTGAGCTGACGCTCCTGGGTGGTGAGCTTGTAGAGGGCGTTGATGTCGAGCTTGCCCATCTGCTCAATGTAGACTGGCCGTCCCTCCTTGTCCATCTTGTGGTAGAACTGGGGGTAGTACTTGTCGACACCCTGCGCCTCGGGGTACGCGAAGCCGTTCCTGTCGGTTAGCAACAAGTCGGGAAGAGCACCGAGGGGCTAGGACCAGAGGATTGTCGTCGGGACCACCTTCCTCGGTCCAGCGTCGCACTCTCGCAGCCAAAGACGCACTTTGCAATCTCGTCGGTACCAAACTCCTTGCGCCACTTTTCGTTGTTCTCCCACATGAGCTTTGCCTTGGGAATGTCAAACTTGCGCGCGCGGAGGAAGCGGAGCAGTGTCTTGTCGTCAAAGCGGTCGTAGCCGATCCTCTCCTTGGCCTCCTCGAGGTCGGCAGGGATGAGACCTTCCTCGGTCAGCTCCTTGCGGAACTGGGCAAGAATGGTCTCCTGCTCGGCGGTGCTGTAGATGGAATATGCGCATGGGGAGACCAGTTGTGATGGGAAGAGGGAAGCGGTAGAAAAGACAGGGTGATGGTTCGGGAGTGCAAGGAAGGGGATCAGTCGATCGGACACGGGACGGTGTGAGACAGTTGGACATCGGGATAAGTGCGCAGGGAGAGGAGTGTCAGCGCTCGCACGTGCGTGGGTGCGAGCCAGCGACTCGGGTCGCTGGCAGCGGAGACGTACAGGTGGCCTGGGTGGCCCGAGAGGGGGTCGGTGGTAGCAGCCTGGTGGGGTTAGCACAAGGTTGTTTCGGCAAAGTGTGTGTGTGTGCCAAAGTTGGACAGCGGTGACGATGGACTTTTCGAGTGGAGCGCGACTCACGGCCGACATGTTGATGTTGGCGAACGGGGGTGGCAGTAACGAGTGTGACGGCGAGCGTTAAGACGGAGTGCTTTTTTAACGCGGGGCGAGGTTGAGAGCAAGAAGGAAGGAAATGGGCGACGACGGTGTGAAGGACGACGACGAGCTAGAGTGTTACGAGTTAGAGAGGAAGGATGTGGTTGCAGTAGTGTCACGTATCCATCCATCCATGTACTGTAGCGTGGCGTTGGCGCCAAGTTCCAAACCGACGCGCGCATCGCTGTGCCATCGTGGCGTGGCGTGGTCTGCCAGCTGCCAGCTGCCAGGTGCCATGGGCCCTGACGGCCTGACGCAGACGACACTCTGGTGCTAGAGAGCATTTTAGTGGGGGCCAAGGCTATGATGCAACCCACCCACCGGCCATCCACCTGCAGCACCTGGGGTGACGCGGTGACGGGGGCCGCTGCGGGACGCGTTCTTTCCTGCGGGATCAAAATCAATGAGAAGAGGCACTGAAAGGCGCGTTCCGTGATAGGCAGGCGCAAGTTTAAAAGAGTAAAGCCCCTGCGGAAATAGGTGTGTGTGTTATTTCAAGCCTGTAACGCGTGTCATATCCATTCATCTCGTGGCACCAGGGGCAACGATGCAGTGCGGATCCGGTGCACAGGCGCTGCTGCAGGCGGTGCAGGCACACTGTAGACTGCAGGGTGGAGGCCAGAGGTGGGGCGATGCAGGCAGGCAGTGGAGATTGATGGGTGTCGGGCCGAGCCGAGCCAACGAGCCCATGGAGCCATGGATCCATGGAGCCAGGAGCCAGCGGCCAGCCGCCGTAAACACAGCACAGAGCTGCAGAGGCCGGCGTCGCGGGGCGCGGGGCGCGCGGGGGCGACTGGCCGCCTGACATGTCCACACTCAACAACGACCAAAAACGCCCTCGGGCTTGGGAGCAACCTCCCGCTGTCCCGCTGCGCGTCGCGGGCGGATGCTTGCATGCATGCATGTGCACGTCTGTCTGTTGGTTGGTAGACAAGGGCCAAGAACTGCCCCTCTCTGCCATCACCAAGGGTGCCGCCGCCGACACTTTGCACTCTCTCCATACACGACTTGTCATTCCTCTGCCTTGTACATCGTAAACAACAACTGTAGCTCGCATCAAACGACACGCACCGACTCACGAGCGTCCCTTCGTCGTCGTCATTCGACACTTGCGCGCATCGGCCGCCTCCCAATTGTAGGTTGTTTTTCCCTTTTACTCCACATGTCCTGGCTCGTTGCATTCAAAGGCCCGCGGCGTAGCCTGCCTTGAGTACCATACCAAGCCGTTCTTTATCCTTCCAAGCCTTCCAAGCCTCCAAGCCCCCCTGTCCCCCACCCTTTGTTTGCCCTTTACGCGTCGAGCATACCGCTGTCGGCGCGTCTGCGTCCTCGGCCCTTTCCCGCCCGCTCCCGCGCGTCCGGCCTGCATGCCTGCGGAGAAGCTGGAGCGCAGTGGTTTGGTAATCAGACACATCAAACACATCGCTTTGGTTTCCCTGTACGCTTTGCTCGCTGTCTGCGTTGGTTTATTCAGTGCGGTGGGCCCGTTGCACTTGCATGCATGCATGGATGGTCGGTGCTGGGGTCTGGCCGCTGGCCGTTCACTCGCCCGACTCTTTCCCCCTTGGTTTTCCCCCTCGTCTGTCCCCGTGCGCATCGCTCCCTCTCTCTCGAGATCTCTCTCCCTCTAGCTCCTCTGTGTCTCGCTTGCCTCGCTCCCCCGCCTCGGCCTCGCCCGTCCCTCCCTCCCCCTCTCACCCCCGTGCAGTGCTCCCCCCAGCCCCCTCCCGCTAGCCCGCTCGTTCTCTTTAAAGTTATCACCCCCTTTACGCCATGGCGTACAATACTCTTGGTCGTCCAGTCGATCTCGGTCGACCTTCATCTGGAGACTCGCCTTTTGCCATTGGTGATCGAGCCATGCGAGACA
Organism: Pascua sp. PH4015B; assembly: GCA_025502685.1. Lineage (NCBI taxonomy): Eukaryota > Fungi > Basidiomycota > Tremellomycetes > Trichosporonales > Trichosporonaceae > Pascua > Pascua sp. PH4015B. Next base: position 47,599 of record JAMFRD010000001.1, read on the forward strand.
CCGCGTCACCTCAACCTCCGCATCAACGCAACCCAACTCCGCGTCAATCCAACATTCAACAGGGCGGATTGATGGCCACTCCCAGCCCCTACGGCAGTGTGAGTGATGAGGCGCGCCGCCGCTACGAGGAGCGGTACGCTAGGAAGCATGCCGAAGAAGAGGCCAGGCGGGAGGAAGAGGCCCGTCGTGCAGCCAACCCTCAGCAGCAACAGTACGCCGGCGCGCCGCCCCCGCAGCAAGGCGGCCCCGGCGGCGGTGGCCCTCCTCCCGGTTGGGGAGGGCCTCCTCAGCAACAGCAAGCCCGACCCCCGCCGCAAGCATACGGACAGGCTCCCCCCTACCAGCAGCAACAGCAGCAGCAGCAGCAGTATGCGCGTCCGCCCCCGCGCACGGCGAGCTTTGAGAACCGTCCCCCGCCGCAGGGGTACGCCCAGTCGCCGCCGCCCCATCAGCAGCAGCACCGAATGAGCCAGCAGGCGCCCCAGCGCCAGTACTCGAACCCGGCGCAGCAGCAAGGATACGGCCGCCCTCCGCCTCAGCAGCAGCAGCAACAGCAGCAGCAGCAGCAGCACCAGCGGTACTCGCAGGGGGAGCAGTACGCCGGCCCCGTCCCGGGCCAGCAGCAGGGCGACCCCGAGCTCCGCGCACTGTGAGTACAAGCGCGTGTGGGAAGCGAGCGGATGGGGCGTCGATGGGGCACTGGTATCGCATCGGGGCGGAAGGCTGACGACACGTAGGTTTGCGCAGTACGATTCGGCCCGCACGGGCCAGCTCACGTCGTGGGATCTGCAGCGCCTGCTTGCCAACGATGCGACGATGGAGGCAAGGGAGGACTGCGTGAAGATGGTGAGTCGAGCTGGTTGAGTGGCCTGCATGGCCTGCAGAGAGCATGTGGCGGAAGACTTCGGGAACGGCGGTGGGGGGATGCGATGGGCGCCCTATCGCATCGCGCACCACGGGTGTCGTCAAGCCGGCACAAGGGATTCTCAGGCTCGCGCCGAGCAGGGGAGCTTCAGGCATAAACGTCGACGAGTCATCGAGCAACGCATCGCGTCACGCGCAACGTCGAGCCACCGATAATGCATCCCACGTCGCGCGCAACGACGAGCCCCCGCAATCCCTACATGACGCACAACAGACACATCCCCCTTACCCCCCTGTGAACACGCGCTAACCCCGCAGCTCATGAACATCTTCGACACGGACCGCAGCGGCTCGATCAACTACTTAGAGTTTGAAGGCCTGTACCGCTACATCCAGGTGCGTTGACGGGCGACACAGAAAGAGCCCCAGGCAGCGTCGGTGCTGACAGACCAGGACTGGCACCAGATCTTCCAGCGCTTTGACCAGGACAACTCTGGCCTCATCGACAGCCGCGAGCTGCACGCCGCGCTCGAGGGCTTTGGCTTTTCCCTCCCGGCCGACATGGTGCGCAAGGTCGAGAAGCGCTTTGCACCGCCTCCGAAGGCGGGCGAGGACCGCCCCGCGGGCATCAGCTTTGACCGCTTCCTCATGGCCTGCGTCGCGGTCAAGCACTACACCGAGGCGTTCCGCCGCTTCGACCCCAACGGTACCGGATGCGCGCAGATTGACTACAACGCGTTTGTGAGTAGCACCCCGCGAGCTCAGGGCGAGCAAAGGGGGTTTGGAACGGGGCGGGTGAAGAGAGTACGGAAGGGGACGAGCAGAACTGCAAGTGGCGCTGCCAACGTGGCCTCAGGTGGCTGCACCGCTCGCAGCGTCCCCAAGCACATCCTTGTCCCCCGCAGCCGCTGACACCACAGATGGACATTATCATGGACGCGCCGAGCTAGTCTGGTACAGGTCCGCGGCGATTCCCACCCAGTGTTTGTGATTCCGATAGCATGTCGATACCAATGATACCACGATCGTACGGCGAGCGGTGAAAATAGAGACAGTAGTGTCGATTACCAGCTCGATATGCCAGGCGTCTGTCGCGAGCGGTGCGAGCGGCGCGTATTGAGGTGGGAGCGGCGCGTATTGAGGTGGGAGCGGCGCGTATTGAGGTGGGAGCGGCGCGTATTGAGGTGCGAGCGGCGTATTGGTGACGTGTGTGACACTGCGGGACTGACACGGACCAATGGTGACAGTACGCAATGACGTCTGTGGTTGTCCGAAGACAGGCCTCTTCACTACACTGTCCCGCCCGCTACCGATCAAGCTCGGACACGCAGAACCTTGTCAGTTGTCGAAAAGCCGTCGCGTCACCTCAGTGAAGATAAAGTTTACCGTACTACACTCCCCCAGTGCTGCATGGAGCTCTGGCAACTGGTCCAACTCCCCCAACTGGTCAGCATCAAGTCCAGCGCGTCCAGAGTAGACGGGGTGCATTATATGCGACAACAATGCCAGACTCGCCCGCTCCAAGCGCGCCCGTGCATGGGCGTCGCCGTTCTATTTCTGGCACGGGACGCCGCGTCACACCACAGCGCCAGGGCGTCGGCGATCACTTCTCCGTCACGACATCATGCCACTTTCCCCACAGCGCCAAAGGCACCAGCCTCGAGTGTCACGAGAGCTCCCACGGCGCCGCAGGGCAATCGTCGCCGGTCGGCTGGGCGTGACTGCTTCAGCTATGAACAGTGTGGGTCGTGCCCTGTGAAGCCGTGTTGCAAAAGACAGAGGCGGTGCAGAGACCGCACTGCCACTGTTCCTGGTGTAACTGCAACCGACACTGCGACCGTTGAACCGACACAGCGCCATGTAACCCTCACCACCAGGCGGCCACACCGAGACCACGAAACTGCGCTCGCCTGCGCTGATGTTTCGTGCCCGCACCCCCTCCGCAACTAGACAACGTCCACACTGCCAAGCGACATCGTCACACGTACGCCAAGCTCGTATCTTGCGTCTCGGTTGCACTTGACCGGGACGCGCAAGTCCTCCGTGGCGGCGAGGGGGGGGGGGGAGGGATTGGGATTGGCTGGCGACAAGCGCGGGCTTGGGGCTCTCAACGGGGCGACAAGCCGGACCGTGCTGCATCCTACCCAGCATTACATTGCTCTCCGTGGGGTGGACGAGATCGCCGAAGCGCCACAGCCTACGTTAGCCAGCAGGACATGCAGACCATTGTCAGTGTTCGGTCAGTTGGCAGTTGCTCTCCTTGTGCTCTTGGCTGTCAGTGTTAGCTCCATTTCCCTCGACCCCTTGGTCTCGTTAACGGTCAGTCTTAGTTCTCGCTCAAGCCCGTCGCACTCGCACTCTCTCTGCGGCCAGCTCCATTTATGCCAAGATACTGCCGCTGCTGCTCTATGCCATCGCTCCTACCTGCGGATACCCCAAACGCAACCGGTCCCTAAATTACATAAACTCCTTGAGGCGAAGAAGACGCTTGCCAGCGGCGTGGAGGAGCTCGGGGTCCTTGCAGAATGCAAAGCGGGCAAAGCGCTCGCCAATCTTCTCGTGCTCCTTGCAGTAGAATTCGGAGGGGGGGATACCGACGACCTTGATCTCCTGTGCGAGCCACCAGCAGAGGGCAAAGTCCTTGCCGCGGCCCTTGCACGTGGCGGGGATCTCAAAGTCGGCGGGCACCTTGATCTTGCTCATGTCGACGAGGACAAAGTACGAGCCCTGTGGGTTGGTGTAGGGCAGGCCGAGCTGGTCAAAGTACGAGAGGAGAATGTCGCGGCGTTCCTTGTACTCTGCGACCTGGGTCTCGAAGAACTTGTGTTCGTCGGCGCCCTCGAGGCCGATCGCGACGGCCTCTTGCATGGGCGCATTGGTGCAGAAGACGAGACGCGCGTGGGCTGCGAGCGTGGCCGCAACGAGGGCGGGGTGGCCGACGAGCCATCCGACGCGCCAGCCCGTGGCGGCAAACGACTTGCCGCCCGAGAACACGGTGAGCGTACGCTCCCACATGCCCGGGAGCGACGCGATGCGGAAGTGCTCAGCGTCATCGTAGACCATGCAGTCGTACACCTCGTCGGAAATGACGAGCACATTCTTCTCGACGCAAATCTTGGCCAGCTGCTCGAGCTCGGCGCGCGTAAACACCTTGCCGACCGGGTTGTGCGGCGTGTTGATAATGACCGCCTTGGTCTTGTCGGTAAACGCAGCGCGGTACTCATCAAAGTCGATCGTCCAGTCGGCGCCAGTCGTGTTGCCGCCGCCGCCCTTGGGCGGGTGCAAGGGCACAAAGACGGGCTTGGCACCGTTGAAGACGATCGTCGCAAAGTACTGGTCAAAGAAGGGCTCGATGCAGATCACCTCATCGCCGGGCTGGAGGTGTGCGGTGAGCGCAGCGTAGGTACCTGTGTATTCGCGTCAGCACAGGTGATCACCACACACACAACACAACACAGTGACTCACCGCAGTTTGCGCCGGCCGTCACGATAATCTCCTCGGGGGCGAGCTCGCGACCCTCGGCGACGAGGTTCTCGAACGACTTGGAGTAGTGCTTGCTGATGGCCTTGATGAGCCTCGGCCGTCCGCGCGGGTGCGCATAGTGGTTGACCATGACGTCCGAGTCCATGGCCTTGTGCGACGCCTCGCGGATCCACTGCGGCGGAGCCCAGTTCATAAAGCCCTGCCCGAGGTTGATGGCGTCAGGAGGAACATTGGCGGGGCTAGTGTGTCAGTGTCCCAGTGGCAACGACCATATCAGCAGCTAACACTCACGTGAAGATGGACCACACGTCGAGCTTGTGCGTGCCGCCTTCGAACATGCGGTCGGCCTGCGGGATGACCGCGTCCCGGGAAGTAGCCATGATGGGGGTGGTGGTGAAAGGACGGCGAGCGGAGAGGGAGAGGGTGGAGACGACGACAGATGTCGGCGCGAGCGTGCGTGTGCGGTAGAGAGAGCGACCCAGACGGAGAAGCATAGAAAGGTGTGGAGCAACGAGAAAGGAGAAAGAAGCAACAGACAAATGCCGGGCTGCCGAGATGCTGAGGAGAGGTGGAGGAAACGGGACACAAAGTTCGAGTCGCCGGCGCTCAAAAGGCCGCCCAGCACGCCCATGAGACCTCACTCCTCAGGGTACAACCCATCGCGAATCTCGGCCGTGTCCGTCAACCGCGATTTAGAAACGTAACAACGGTCGTCAAATCAATGACTAATCTCAGGTACGGGAGTGATTAGAAATGGCGACACGGCTGCCAATTGCCGGGGACCCCGCGTTTCGGCAAGGCGCGGCAAGTTCGCCAAAGTCACCTGCTGTTGTTGTCGAATCACGTCATTGAGAATGAGTAATTTGGTTGAGCTCCCTCCACTCTCCACGGGACGGTACTGGCAACCTGGCTAACAGGGGCCAAGGCGTGAACAACTCCACACTCGGGCTGTTAGACGGTGGAGCCGTATTTGACGCCGAGCCGAGGCCGACATCCTCTTCATTGTCCTCACTGGTGGAGATCCCTTTCTCAGAAGACATACAGTAATTGTTGGGTAGAATCGTGTGTGGGCCTGGAATTTGAAACTCGACCTCACAAGCTGAGGGAAGACGAGCGAAATGGAGGGGGGTGAGTCGCCAATGTGTGAGTCGCCAGTGCGAGGCTGATGTACTCACCGCGCGCACCGCGGCGTATGGCCGGTTGGCCAATGGATGCCGATCCGTGCCACATACAGGTGGCCACTGACTCCAGCGCGCTGGAACGGGCCACACTGTCTAAACATGTGCAACGACTTCTGGAGGGCTATGTGGTAGATGTTCTGGCCTTGCACGTCTTGCAGTACCGTAGAGTCGTGAACTTGTCGGACACAACAGTGGTCCGACGGTGTAACAACATAACCCGCCATACTCCCCAACTCAAGTCGTTGGTGACCGATCTGACCGAGACCCAGGCCGCCGAGACCCAAGCCGAATGCGATGCTCAACCCCTGCCGTCTCAACACTTGCTGGCACCACGTGTGCCACTTTTGGTACCGCCTATCCCATGGTTTGCTGGAGTACACCGCCCCACCACAGCATCGCCAGACATGGTTTACACCAAGGCCGGCCACCGTGGTTCTGGGCCAGACTGGGTTCCAGCGTTTCGCTGTCGGTGATGTTCCTAGAACCGAACCACACCCGACGGTCACAGAGCTCTGCCCACCGACGGGACGTGGGAAAACTGGTCGCTGTTCCCGCAATCCTGACACCGTTGCCCCTTGCACCGCTGTGCGGTGGGTCGGATGGAAACTTTAAAACCGACATGAACACACAGCTCTTTTGGTGCCTGTGTACCTATGTACCTCTCCCTGATCCGTGGGCCAATTACTCTAAATAGAAACAACACGCTGGCAAAAGGAGAGTTTCTCTCCGTGCTCGACGGGTTTCACAAAGCACTAAGCATGCCAAGGCAAGGAAGACGAGACCCTTTATTGACAGTGTACGGCTGCGCCTCGTTTCATCGCTATTGCAGCATCCAGCAGCGCCTTGGCGCATCGCCTGTGTTGTTTACAGCATGTAACATCGCCTCGGTTCACTGCCTTTGTTTGGTCGCCTCTCTTCCCTACTTTGTCACCCAAACATAGAGCTCCGACGTAGAGCAGCTCGCGCATAAAAGAGCAGAATGATGCAGCGCGATATTGCCCCACTCAGCAACAAAAATAACCTGTCTCAATGGCTGTTGAAACACTCACCAACCCAAGCGACTTCGCCCAGTTCCAACCCGAAATGCCGCCACCATCGAACAGAACCGACAACATGCCACCCACAAACTTCTCACAACCATGTCCCGGGCCATTTCTCAACATACCCACCCTGGCGACGACGACAAATTGGCCACTATCACCCTCTACAACCCAGAAGGGCCTACCTGCAACTCCGGTGCTTGCACTGTCATCAACGTCCTTACCCACCACGGTGGACTCGGAGAAGATTGAGGGCGCCGACCATCCGCTAGCCCAGCTCAGCGAAAAGCGCAAATGGCTTCTCCTGGTTGTCTTTTGCGTCTCAGCATTTGTGGATATCTGTAAGTGATCACAACAGTGGAGAATACGCCGTCAAGTGCTGACGAATAGGCAACGCCTCGGGCGTCGGGATCGCCGTAGCCCAGATTTCAGCCGACATCAAGCTCGGCGTCACACAGATGGTCTGGGTGAGTATGACTTGCGCTACACTGCCTTGCTACCAGCTTACATTGTTTCCCACAACCTCTCCAACGGCTGTATTCATCCCAACTAGATTATGACCGCCTACTCCCTCACCTTTGCGTCCTTTGTCCTCTTCGCTGGCCGCCTGTCAGACCTATTCTCGGCACAGGTCGTCTTCCAAGTGGGGTTTGCCGGGCTCGGCATCTCTACCCTCGCGATGGGCTTTGTCACCAACAACAAGTACGGCTTTCTGATCCTGCGGGGGATCGGAGGCATGTTTGGCGCTATGAGTGAGTACGGTATACGGCAGGGGTCTTTTCGGCTATGACCGAGGTGGCATGGCACAGATGTCGGTGACAGTCATGCTAGCTGTGTATCACTGCCGTCCTTCCAAATCAGCTCAATATGTCGAATGAGCTCGCTGACAGCAGTCGTCCCCTCCGCCAATAGCCTCATCGTCCACATGTACCCGGACCCGACGATCAAGCGGAAGAGGCTAGCACTCATTTCTGTTTCTGGCGCTTTTGGGAACGTTATGGGCCTGTAAGTCTAACGGTAACCTGCTTAGGTGTAGGAGTTACTGACGCAAAGTGTTCTTGCAGGGGTGATGATGCTGAAGTCCTACCACTGGTTTTTCCGTTTTATGGCTATTGTGTGCGTGCCCATCCCTCCTGTCTAGCCTTTGCCCTGTCACATTACCATCTGAGGTAGTTGTGACGTTGTACACCACCCCGCGCTTCTAGTGAAACACGCTGACAACAGCTGCCTCGCCTTCTCCTTTTTGACCGTCCTATTCCTGCCCAACACACGCACTCCTCGCGTCCCCGACGGCATCCCATTCTGGCGCAAACTGGACATCATGGGAGCGGTGCTCATGTGTGGCGCACTCGTGTGCTTCATCCTATCCCTAACCCAGGGGCCTATCGACGGCTGGCACTCACTGGCGTTCGTCGTTCCCTTTGTCCTTTCCATCATCCTGGTTCAACTATTCTTCGTTTGGGAAGCCTGGATCTCGCCCAAAGTAGCCCTCCTCCCCGTCACAACGTGGAAGGTAACGAACATGGGTGTCATGTCGCTCGTCATTCTCGTACCCTTTTCGTTCTGGACCACCAGCCAGCTCCTGTACGCGACCTACTGGCAGCGCGTGTTTGACTGGAAGCCCCTTCATGTCGCCGTTGCGGTGCTGCCTCAGGGAATCGCCACTCTCATCGCAGGAGGTTTCACGCAAGCTGTCCCTGTGTTCATTCAGAAGCCTCGCGTTGTCATCCCCATGGGCGCAGCGCGTGTCAAGCCTGTCTCTGGTGCCCAACGCTTCCTAACGCGCAGTGGTGATGATTAGCGAGGTCCTCATGTACTACTCGAACGCTGGTAATGGCGTAGACTACTGGCGCTTCGTCTTCCCCGCCTTTGGTAAGTCGTCACTACTCAAAATTCCATTTCGTCCGTACCGCACATCAGGCTCACCAACCGCAGTCATGGGCTCCTTTGGCGCCATTGCAATGTACATGGCGGCCACGGTCAATCTCATCGCCTTCTGCCCGCCCGAGATGGCCGGAGTCGGCAGTGCCTGGAACAAGGTCCTCGCCGAAGTCGGCTCCTCCATCGCTCTCGCCGTCCAGGCTGGCTTGGAGGGCGACGACTTTCTCGACTGGCGCAGTAACGCCCGCAGCTTTTGGTTCCAGTTTATCACCTTTGGTGTTGTCGCTATCGCGTATGTCGCGTTCTACAAGACGCCAGGGACGTTCCAAGAGGAGCACGACGCGGCAAGAGCACGCATCGAAGAACTCGAGTGGAGGCTTGGCGCGAAGAAGGAGCGCGATGTTGAGAAAGCGGCCGTGTAGGACATTAACACGCGCTCGTAGACTCATAGACTTAGATGGGTTTCATTGTATTTTAGTCTCACACTGCGCAGGCGCAGTTGTACGCTCCCGTATCGCCACATACCCGGCATCGCCCGACTACCACCCATAAGGGATGACACATGCATGCCTTTTGTCTTGGCCATGAGCAGTAACTCTACCAACCGCCTTCAAGAATACCATCAGGCTTGCACTTCCTGTTGATTCCTACCTGATCTTCCTTCCTGGCTGCCGTTATGTCCTTGCACTTCAGTAGCTCCTGCATTCAACAGACGGTAGCTCTTGCATTCAACAGACGATACGCAATCACTTCAATGTGGTCGAGTGCCACACCCATGGTTGGATTTTGCTCCCGCTCAACTACCAACCCACAGCCACACCGGCTCCGGGTCGCCGGTTGACTTGAATCACGATGGGTGGATGGATCGTCTTCCTTGACTGTGTCTTCCTCGACTTTGTCTTCCTCGACTTTGTCTTGCTCCACCTTCCTTCCTTCCTCGCCGGCATGGCATGAAGTTGTGCACCTTCCTCGCCATCTCGTTTCGCATCTTCGTCTTTCTCATCTTCCTCCTCACCTTCATCCACCCCATTCCCCTACCCATCCACTCAACCCTCCGGTCCCATGTTGCTCCGACATGTCGACATTCTACCCATCATCAACTCAACCTTCCTCTTACTCCCCTAACAAGTCTCAAGGACGGCGCGTCAAGCGCACCCTCTGGGGGGCCTGCGATTCCCTCCCAGCGCACACTGGCACCTGCGACGACGATGATGACGACCTCTTCGGGTTCTCGGCTGAATCGTCACAAGCGTCCTCCCTAGACTCGTCCTTGGACTCGTCACAGTCCTCGTCGCTGTCAGCCGCAGCCGACAACGACTCTTTCCTTGAGGAAGACGAGAAGAGGTACGATGAGCGAGTGTCGGCAGGGCACACCCGTGCGTTCGACGTGCCTGCGAGCTCGAGCCAAGCGCCATCCCAAGAGCCTGCTTTCAATGTCGACGCCATCTCATTCCATCAAGTCATCACCGACGTCTCCAGCACCATTACACCACGCGAGCGATCGAATAAGCGAGACTGGGACCAATTCACCCAATCACAAGGGGAAGTCACGGCCCACGCGCCGATGCAAGTGGATGATGAGGACGATGGCGCTTTCCTTGCACGTCTCATGGCGCGCAACATGGAGATGCGCAACGTGAACACGACCCTCCATCAGCCCGAACCAGTGCCATCCTCGGATCCACCCGTTTCAGGCCCATCACTACAGCCTGACGAGACATCGAGCCGTGATCTGGGAGGAGAAGGCGGACGCGAGGTGGATTGGCAAATGTGAGCTAGAGATAATAAGTGGTGCTGACAGCTCTCAGATTCTCCGAGGACGCGTGGGGCGAGCCGGGGTACGGATCTACTTCCACATTGAGGCAATTGCTAACACATCCCACAGGCCGTCTATGGGAGTCGATGAAGAGTATGCTTCTGAAAGTTCGTCACTGACAATGCCCAGGAGTAGCCAGGACGCAAGTGATGGGCGGTGAGCTTACGACACTCGCAGGCCAAAGCTAATGCCCAGCTCAAAGGCCATTGCCTTTCTCGAGGCACTGATGGGTGACTTTCTCTCACAACTTCACCTCGCAGTTTATCGACTAGACCCGCGAGTACGGGCGCGCGAGGCCAACGAGCGAAGGCGACAGCAGCAGTCCGAGTCGCAGTCGAATGGCACGCGGGGGTGGGCAAAAGACATGGACGCCTCTCCATCCGTGCAGCTGGCACTCATGAACAGGAAGACTGGGTATGTCTGACGTACGCGTAGTAAGCTAACCACTTAGCAACCTCCAGGCTATCACCTTCCCAGACGAGCCGGGGACGACTCCTCAGCACCCTGCCCTGGTCCGAATGTGTACGGAAGCAGAGTCATCAACAACTAAAGCTGGCTGACACCGCAGCTCGTGTACTCTTCATTGCGTCTGTCCTGTACGAGTCCGTTCTCACGGATGGCATTGTAACCAAGCGGTGAGCTGTAGTCGTCTTACGCCTAGCTTATGCTCAGTGACATTTACTACCGCAACGTGTCCCTATTTGGCAATCAGGCTGTCGTCGACAAGGTTGGCTGGGGATGTGGCAGTGATACTACGCGCGGTGTCTTATACCACAGATTATCGACGACATTGTTGGCACAGCTGGCCTCAAGCGACACGACTTCCGCGTGGTAAGAGCTATGGGGCTTGCGCGAAGTAGCTCACCAGCAGTGCGCGACGTTAAAGGGCCTAATGGCTGCCAAGGACCTCAAAATCACACTCACCAACGGTGAGGAGCTGCAGCTGTCCTCAGCAAGCGTGCGTGAAAGCGTGGGGTACAGCATTAACCCCCAGGCTACTCTTATTCCCCATGCCGAGCGTATTTCAACTCTCGAAGCTCCCGACGGCCTCGACTGGGTTCTCGTTGTCGAGAAAGACGTGAGCAATGACATCCTGATCTTGGGCTAATTGTCAGGCCGTCATGCAGTCGCTCTGCAGCGCACGCCTGCTCGACGAGGAGCGGCTTGGGCCTGGAGTTCTTCTCACTGTGAGTGTCCTTTCCACCAACCAATCTCACGTTCCAGGGCAAAGGCTACCCCGATCTCTCGACGCTCCAGTTCCTCCGCCTCTTGGCCGACACCTTTCCCAAGGCCTGCATCGCGGCACTCGTTGACGCCGACCCGCATGGCATTGATATTCTCTCCGTTTACACCCATGGTTCGAAGTCGAATGCCTTTTCGGCAGAGCACGAAGGCCTCGGTCTGGGCTCGAGGCTGCAGTGGATGGGCGTCAAGGCGACAGAGTGGTCAAGGTAAGCTTCAATGGTCCCACGTTAAGCTGACGGCAGCGTGGGAAGATACGAAGACCTTCTACCGCTAGGACAAAGGGATGCACAGCTTGTGAGCTGACAAACGTTTGTATTCCTTAGCTGACGACAGGCGCTGAAGATGTGCTCCGACCGTCCCAACCTGACGCCCGAGTGGCGGTAAGTACCCAGTTCCTAGTTAAGACTCACACCCAGACGCGAGCTCGCGCACATGCTCCACCTCAACCGCAAGGCCGAAATCCAAATCCTGTGTGGACCTGCACCTTCTGATGACGACCTCGAGCAGAGCCTCAACGGCAACACGCTCTCGAAACCCTCGCGCAACAGGCTTGTCGAGTACATAGTGGCCCGCCTGCAGGCGTCGGTTTAGCCGTGCGTCCACGGGCCGTGTGTCATCGTGCTTCCATCTCGTGCTATCTCATAACTGTAGCATCAACCATGCCTCAGCTGTATGTACCCACCGTGCCACCAGTACCCCCTAGAACGCGTGCTCGCCAACAGTACGCTGAATCAGCTGGCGGAGGAGAGTGGAGGCGTGTGTGTTTGCAACTTGGTTGATGGTGTGGCAGCCTCACATGATGCTCTGAAACGTGCAATCCAGACGCGCGCGCAGCCGGTCATGTCTGGTCGGTGCCTCGGCCTCCACCTCGGGTATGACGCCATGATCTCGGAACAACCACATCCACGGCGCACCCGGCTCCGTGCATGGCACTCCGTCCTGCCGTGGCTTGAGAAGTCAGTCACTAGCAGCTCGACTCAAGTACACAACTACAAGTCTACCCTCGACTAACGAACACACAAACCCAGCGTCCCCAAACCTTTTCCCAACACAACTCGTCACAACTGCCTGCTCCACACCACACAACTCACCATGTCCGCCAAATCCGACAAGATGCCCTACGGTACGCCCCCACACCGACACAGCTCACACCAGTCCGCCTCGGCAAGTCGGGCCTCAAGGTCTCCCGCCTTATTCTGTACGTGGACGTGTGACGGAGTGTGCTGATTCCAGGGGCTGCATGTGTACGTATTGGTGTTGGTGTCGGGGTTGGGCGTAGCGGTCGCGGTCGGGGACAGCGAGACGGCCTTGGGAACGAGACGTGTCAAGGAGCAGGCTTGTTGTACACCAGCACGGGGAGACGTTGAGCTCTGTGGCGGTCTCCGGACTCTGCTGTTGGCCCGCGTTCCCACTCCCCCACTCTCAACCCCAGCATGGCCCCTCCCCGACGACCACTGACCCCAGCGTACGGCAACCAGGACGTACTCCCCTGGTGCCTCACGGAAAAGGACGGCATCGAGCACATCAAGTACGCGTACGAGCGGGGGATCAACACGTTTGAGTGAGTGTGTCGTCGGGTTCGGGATGTCGCGGTGGATCCTTAAGGAACTAAGGGTGGGCCGATGGTGTCCGTTGAGCTGGATGGCTGGATGTGTGATTGCATGTGGGCCGGATTGCAGAGGGGGGGTACATCTGCCTGACCGCGCCGTGTGCTGCCGGCGTGCTGGTGCGGGGATCATACCGCGTATGGGGATGGGCTGCCGCTTGCTACAATAGCCACCAGCAAGAGGGTACATGGCCGGGAGAAGTTTATGGGGCAGAGAAGCTGGCAAACTCGAGCACCAACACAGCTACCCCCCGTCCCCGATCTGACATTATCACCCCCAATCACCCGCTCCCCGTTCATCCTCTAACACACAGCACGGCCAACGTCTACTCTGCGGGCGAGTCCGAGGTGATCCTCGGCAAGGCGATCAAGGAGATTGGCGCGCCGCGCGAGGCATTTGTCATCCTCACAAAGGTGCGTGCGCGCGTACGCGTTAATGGGGTATCGTGGAGCTCAGGTGGTGGTGGGGCACGGCTGCATCATGGGTCGTGGCGGGATATCCCCTACATATCCCCTACTGTGGTGTCGAGGTAGTCGCACGGCCTCCGGAGGCTAGACGAGATACGCCCGCCCATCATCGCATTCACTGGGCTCAGCTTGCACCAATCCTGCCTCTATCCATCACCTCTAACCCCCCATACCCCGCATACTTTCTCCCGCCCCCCCCCCCCCCCCCAGCTCACAGCTCACACCCAGGTCTACTTCCCAATCCACGGCTATACAGCCGACTCAAACTCGCCCGAGCGCGTCAACCAGCATGGCCTGAGCCGCAAGCACATCTTTGACAGCATCAAGGCGAGCCTCGAGCGCCTCCAGCTTGATTATGTCGATGTGCTCCAGTGTCACCGGTGAGTAGCGTTCGGTATTGCGGTGTAGGCGGTTGTGGGGTGTGGCTTGGGGTGAGGTGGGGTGTGGCTGGCGTGTGGCACAAGGTTGGCTCTGCGGAGCGGCAGTCGTGGGTGACAGGCGCGGAATGCGGAGCGTGATGTGGGGTGTACGCTGCAAGTGTCATGCGGTGTGCGCGCCCGCGTGTGTCTTGCGTGCAGCCACTAGCCGCTTGCTCCTCGACACGCCTGCGCTCTTTGCAGGAGCAAGCGAGCAAACCTACCCCACTCCATCTCCAACACAGGGAACTCCAGCCCAGCTTGCACCTCTACGTCTTCCCAACACACTCACATCCTCACACACACTCCCACTCCGCCCCCACGTTTGCACACGCTGACCCCAGGTTCGACTACGACACGCCGATCGAGGAGACGATGCAGGCGCTGCACGACGTCGTCCAGGCCGGCCTCGCGCGGTACATTGGCATGAGCAGTTGTTGGGCGTACCAGTTCCACCAGATGCAGAGTGAGTGTGGGCGAGGCGGGGCGAGCGAAGCGAGCGCCGTAACTAAACCACCGAGGAGGGGGGGGGGGGGGGAGGGTTTTGCTGCCTTGGAAGAGTCGTTGGGGGGCAGAGTTGAGGTGAGGCAGAGAAGCTGGCGAACGTGATTTGGGCTTGCTGGTCTCGTCCTGTTCTACCCCTCACTCTGCGGACTCGTGACTCCACCCCTCCCCACACCCGGCAACTCCACGCTACTCCAATACACGTACTGATTCCAGACTACGCGGACAAGCACAACCTCACACAGTTCATCTCGATGCAAAACTTCCACAATGCAATGTATCGCGAGGAGGAGCGCGAGATGGTCCCGACGCTCAAGGTGGGTTTTGCGTGTGTTGTGTGCGGTTGTGGTCGTGCGGAATTGGCCCGTGGTCACGGTGGCGAGGCCAGGCCTCTGAGGCGGTGACTATGTGGTCTCATCGCCGGTTGTGCATTACTACTATCCCACCATTGTTCTCGCGGCCCTTCCCTGCTACCTCCCCCTTCTCCCCCACTCCCTATACCTCAACTGCCAACTGCTCTCCAACCGCCACGCCCAACCACACACCCAAACCCAACCTCCCCAAACAACCCCCAACCCCCAAATGCCCCTCCCCTCCGGCCCTGACCCCACTAACACCCAGCTCTTCGGCACAGGCATGATCCCCTGGTCCCCCCTCGGCCGCGGCTTCCTCACGCGCCCCTTCGACGCGGCGCCCACAGCCCGCTCCAAGACCGACGCGCAGTGGACGCAGCGGGGTCTCAACAACCCTTCCGAGGCGACAAAGCTCATCAACAAGCGCGTCGAGCAGGTCGCCAACAAGCGCGGCATTTCGATGGCCCAGGCCGCGCTGGCGTGGAGTCTTAGCAAGGACTTTGTCACTGCGCCGATTGTGGGGACGACAAAGTTGGAGAGTCTGAGGGAGCTTATTGGTGCGTCTTGGTGTTGGGTGTTGGGTGTTTGGGTTGGGTGTTTGGGTTAGGTGTTTGGGTTGGGTTTGGGTGTTTGGTGTTGGTGTTGGTTGTTGGTTGTTTGGTGTTGGGTATGTTTTGTTGTTACGGCGCGTGTTTTGTCTGCGTTTGGTATCGACTGTTTGGTGGTTATTGCACCCCACCCACCGTCGTGTCAATCGTGCACTGTGCCACCACGCCCGGTGCCCTCTGCACCGGACACGGCGACCTCGGCCAACACTACTTGCCTACAACACACTAACCGCAGACGGCGTCAACATCAAGCTCACCGAGGACGAAATCAAGCTCATCGACGAGGCGTACGAGGACCGCGGTGTCGTGAGTTCTAACTGGGGAGTGTGGCTGACGGCAGCACGGCCACTCGTAAGCCTGGTGTGCAGTTATCAGGTCAAAGATCAGGTAAAGGGTCAGAACGAGAGGGAAAGAAACGCAAGGCGTGCTGGTTGATAACTCTATACTCCCAATTGAATCTGGTCTCGTGATAAGTACGCCATGCATGCCATCTGATGTACCGACAACATCTCGATCCCACGCGATCTCATGCGATCCAGGTCTGCTTGCTAGTCGTGTCGCATCGTAACTCTAGCTGTTACGTACAGTGCACCCCGTGTCGCGTGCACTCCGTACACGCTCGCTCACACGACGCCAATCATCTTGAGCACACGGTCGACCTGCTTCTGCCTTCCGGTCACGGGCGCCTGCTTTACGCCAAAGAGCCGCACGTGCGTGTCCTTCCACACGCCCGTGGTCATGCCGGCGACGTAAATGTCGCCCCACAGGAGCGACGTGAGCCACACACAGCTCTGGGGCGACCACATGAATTTGCGCGGGAGCACGGGTGGGGCCGGGGGCAAGACGTCTTCGAGCGACGCGCCCTTGAGGAGGTTGAAGACCTTGGACGAGGGCCCGCCTGCGCGCGGGGGCTGCGAGTCTTGGATCTTGGGCAGGAGCTCGGTAATGGCGATGAGGACGGGGTCGAGTGGGAGTCTGGGGTTAGCGGTGGTTCTAGGGGGTATGTGATTCAGGGGGTTCGGCTGTGATGCCGTGTTCGCCTTGCTCGTACTCACCCCTTCTGCCAGCTCGTGACCCACTCCTGCGTGGGGACGTAGCCGTTTGGCCCGACGCCCGCGGCAGCGACGCGGCGCAGCTCCTCTTCATCCTCGACATCATTGACCGAGCTCGCGTCGTCTGTCGCGCGCATCTTTCCGCGCGCCTTTTCGCTCATTGGAGCCGCCCGGTCGGCGGCCGTGGGGGACATGGGAGAGTCGACCGACGCCGGCGCCGCCTCGCCGCTGGACCGCGAGCCCGCAGGTGCGGTTGCGGTCGCGGTTGTGGGTGTAGGTGCGGCGTTGAGGGATACCGTGTCGTCTTCGTCGTCGTCGCCAATCTCGCGTCCTAGTAGGCGGGCCTTTTCGGCCAGCATTTGGAGCTCAGAGTCGGTGCGCACGAGACCGCGCGGTGTGGGCGTGTTGCGCTCCGTCTGCTCGCGCTCGGCGGCTGCGCGGAGCGCCTTTTTGCGTAGAATCTCGCGCAGGCCCGACATGAGTGTAAACGTTGCGAGCTTCTGGAAGTCCTGGTGCGATTGGAGAATGGCGTAGACGAGGTTGGGGTTCTCGTTGAGCTGGTGGTAGAGCACGGCGTTGAATGTCTCGAGCAAGTAGTAGACGAGGCGTGGGTGGCCCTCGTCGGCGAGGAGAAAGTTTGGTGCTGAGAATGCCTTGAACAGCTGCATCAGGCGCGTGGACGCCTGCACGCCGACATGACGCAGGTGCGGTGCGACGTTGGCAATGGAAATGGTCAACGCGGGGAACAGCGGGTTGAGGCCTGGCGTCGTGGCAATCGAGTAGACGGACTGGAGTGTGAGCAGTGTGGCGGAGCAGGGTGGGGTTCAGCAGGCGTTCCGCACTCACGACAATCATAAAGTCGGCAGCACTGCCAGCCACGGCCCATTTGGCAGGCACAGTTTGGCGGAGGGGCTGGTTGATGGCCTGGGCAAAGCCTGGGTCGGCCGACAGCGTCTGGAGGAGGTACGACAGGAGGCGCAGGAGGCCGTGGTTGGCGGGATCGCCCTTGAGTTCGAGGCAGCAGATGAGAATGTGGCCGATGACATCGATGGCCTTGCCGGACTCGAAGAGGTAGGTTCGGAAGCGCTGGGGGTTAGCATGCACTTGGACACGGACTGCAGACTCACCTTGTTGAGATCGACGAGGCGCCACAGAAGCATGTCTGCTGCGTTAGCATAGGCACAGGTGGCACAGACCGATATGCCGAACGCCGCGCATCGGACTGTCGGATGCGATACGCACAAGCCTCGAGAATATAGGGCACCGGCTTCTTGCTTCCCGGAAGGTAATTGTTGGACACTGCCAAGTGCTCGTCAAGGATACCGAGGATGCCGCCGAGGACAAACGAGAGGTCGTCTTTGCGGTGCAGCTTTGAGATAAAGTAGCGGAACGCATTCTCGTCCTTTGTCTCGGGTGCCGAGCCGGGAGGGGGCACGCACATGTTGATGCTGTGGTAGTCGAGGGCGGTGAGGAGCGTCATGAGACACATGCGCACGAGGGTGCGGCGCTCGTCGCTTGCGCGGAACACGAGGTGGTTGTACGGCACGGCCGCGGTGCCCGATTTGGGCGACGCGAGCGACGTGTTGAGCAGCGAGCATAGGAGGGAGAGCACGAGGCGGCGCTCAAGCGCGTTGGTAAGATGCTCCAGTGGGGGGTTGGGCACCGTCTGAAGTGCCGACGGCGGAGTGTACATGGTGGTCGAGACGAGGATGAGCAGGAAACGCAGCACCTCGGCCTTGTTCCGGTCCAGCTCCGAGGTCGAGCCCACAGCAACCGTGCTCCCTACTCCCTTCTCCCAGATCACGTACTGGTTTGTCAGCGATGCCACCGGGTTGGTTTACTCACGTTGATCTTGTCGCCTAGGCCGTCCTCGCCGCGCACGGAATCGGGGACCGTGAACCCCGCACAGAACAAGAGGTCGATGGTACAGCTGAATAGCCGGTCCGCGAGACAGGGGACAAAGTCGCCCTCGTCCTCTGCAGGTGGCGCAGAGGCCTCCTGGGGGTCGGGGTTGGCGAGTGGATCGCGGAGCGTCCCGTTCTCATCCTTGCCCTCGTCGTCGGCGTCCTCTTGCGCCTGTGGGGCCGGCGCGGGGTTGCCAATACTGGCCTTGAACGCTCGCGCGCCCTCGTCTTGGCCATCCCCGTCCTCGTCCTCGTCCTCGTCTCCAATCGTAAACTGGTCCTCCAATTCCGCCTCGCGCGCCCTCTCGCGCTCGTCGTCCTCCTCCTGCCGTGTCTTGACGGCCTTTTGGCGCGCCCAGAGGTGCAGGTCGGCCCACGTCTTGCCGCCCACACTTCCGACGCTCCCGTCCTCGGCCTCGTAGACGACCACGAGGATGCGTCCCAGTACACGCAGGCAGTTGAGTGCCTCTGCCGACGCGCTTACGCGCGCGGGGGCCACGATTGCCGACGACGGGAACGTGTTGGACGGCAGGAGGGTGAAGAGGTGGTGCGAGAGGGCTTGGACGAGGTTGGCCGCGTTGGTCGGGTTGGCACCCAGCGCCTGTCGCACGTCCTGTGCCGAGATGAGATTGTACACATCGGCCACGGACGAGAACACGGTCCAGTACTGCGACCAGTACGATTCCTCGCTCAGTGGGATGACCTGAAGTCAGTAAGAGCACGGTGCACGGCGAAGTCGCCTCGGCGCGCAACTCGCCCGTGCTGCTGCGCGAGTTGCTGTGCAGCTGCGCGGGGTTCGGCGGCGAGACGCGCGTTCACGCCGAGCTCTACCACCGCCCTGGGTTGAAGCTGCACCACTACCAACACTTCCACCTGCCCCCCACGATGCGCCACTCACATCCTCGCCAAACAACCGCTTGAACCCATTCTCTCCAGTCTTGAACGCGATCTGCGCATCTTCCTGGGACGATAGGAACGGCAGGCCAATCGCCTGGGGCAACGACTTGAAGGTCGGGAGGCCACGGAACATGGTGTGTTCCGTGAGAGCTGGAGGTCGGCGTAGGGTGGCAGGAAGCCGGTCACCGGTGTTGCGTGGGACGAGGCGGGATGTAGGATGGGGGAGCGTGGATGGATAATGTCGAGCGTGACGCGCCAAGACAAGTCTTTCGGGAGGTGGTGGTGTTGTGGGTGGATACAGGTGGCGGTGTGAAGGGTTGTGCTGCCCAGATGATCTCGGGATCGGTGGTAAGATCGCCTTGTCAAAGGTGTGTGCGCGCGTGCAACGACGGGCGTGCGACGAAGAAGAGTGGTGGAAACACAAACGACGACACGGTAGCGAACAGTAGAATAGGCGGCGTAGGCGTGTAGCGTGTTGCGTGTTGCGTGCGTGGGTGGAGGCCGAGGTGCCACCGTGGACACTGGCCACCACAGCGTACAGCGTGGCACATCCGGCCGGCTAGCGCCGCCAGCTACCGCCATTTCCACGCAAACACCAGCCTACCCCCAACCTTGTCTCCTCGCCTCGCAACATGCATGGTCAATGTCGTCTCATCACAGCTACTACACAGTACCCAATGCATCTCTATGCACTCGGCCATATCTACGTGCGCTGCCCTGCATCCTGCATGGGCGCCCTCTGTCAATCTAGTACTTTGTCTCCTTTGCGTCCAGGTCGCGCAGAATGTCGGCGCTGCGCTTGGTGTCGAGGAACAGGTCGCCGAGCTCGCCAATCTCGTCTGGCGTGACCTCTGTCTTGCCCGCGTTGCGGCAGAGGATGGCTGCGGGAGTGAGGAGCTGGAGCGAGTAGCGGAGCGAGCTCTTTTCGCCCTCGTCTGCGAGCTTGTCGAGCGCCGCGGGGGTAATGGCAATGCCCTCGACACGGCAGCGCGTCTCGACAATGGTGCGAATCTCGTCGCGCGTGTACGGCTCCGTCTTGACAATCATGCAGCGGTCAAGGAGGTCGACGGGGATGCCGTGCGGGGAGCGCAGGCCCTCTCCCCATCCGTCGTACTCTGTGCCGCGGATGGTGCAGATGCCGCGGTTGGACGCAAAGACGACATAGGGCGACATGGGCGACTCGAGCGCGCGGTTCAGGTACGTAAAGCACTCCATGTCGAGCATGTGCACCTCATCGATAAAGAGGACACCGGGAATGAGCTCGGCGACACCCTGCTCAATGTACCGGTCGACGACCTTGTTGATCTCGCGCCGCAGCTTGTCCGTCACCTCGGTACGGCCGCCCTTGACGAGCTGACCCATGACGCTCATAATGTCCTGCCCGCCCTGTGGGCGCGCGTTGGCCATGTCGAGGTCGTGCAGCGTCACGTCCTGCACCAGCTCCTTGCGCTTGTGCACGTCGCCCTTGGGCAACGGCACATACTCTTCCGCCTCGAGGTCGTACTCGCTCGCGTACGCGTCCGACCGTCCTACGCGCTTGACGGCGCCCGTGTTGGCCTCAATGTAGATGACGTCTCCCACCACCACGCGCTCCTTTTGGATCGCCTCGTACACGCTTGGGTCCAGGCGCAGCTGCTTTGTCCCCTTGACCGTCTTGAGGCCAACAATCACGTGCGAAATCGTCTTGCCGTACCCCGACAATGGGTTCTCGGCCTCGGACGGTGTGAGTTCCGTCACCTCGCCCTCGTACACCTCCTTTGTCTCCTTGATCCGCAGTCCTGGAGCGTAAGCAAAGCGGCTTCAGTGGGTGAAACAGAAGGGAGCCGGTCACCCACCTATTGCGCGGCGGAAGCAACTTCCCAGAACCTCGGTCTTCTTCACCTCGCCAGAGTACACTTCTGATCCCACGACGGCACAGAACGGCACCTTGCTTCCGAGCTCCTGGCTCAGTGCAACAGCCAGTGCAGTCTGAATGGTTAGCAAATAGACTAGAGACAAACAGACGACAGAGTCACGTCTGCTGAAGGGAAGGAAGCAAGTGTCCACCTCCACATCCCCTGCTCACCTTGCCTGTTCCCGGCGGTCCGACGAGCAACAACGGGCGTCCCGAGTGCTTCCCCAGGCGGAGGAGCTCGAGGTGGAGACCCAACGCCTCGCGCGCCATGCGCTGTCCCACAAAGCCCTGGCTGCTCTCCATGGCCGTGCCGTCGTCGGCGAGCCCGAGGCCCTTGATGTGCGAGTGTGTCGCAATACGCGACTCGCGCGTCGCGGCCGGCGGCGGCGGCTGGGTGATGATCGTGCCTGGTGTGGGCACGGGGGCCGACGAGGACGATGCGGATGCCATGGTGGATGTGAGGTGGAGAAAGGGTTGAGAGACGACAACACCAACAGGAGATGCTCGAAGGTTGACAGTCACCGACGCACAACGAACTTCCCAAACGACGTCAAGCTTCCATCCAAACAGCCATGTGGCTTTTCATTTTCTTTCATCCCTTTTTCCAATTTATCCCATCCACACCACCGGCCTCTAACCTGGCTGCAAAGTCGGACTCCGAGCTCAACATCTTCGGCCTGCTCACTACCACTCTCGCCACCAAACACACGCCGCTCGCAATGCCCCGCCTCCTCCGCACCGCCGCACAGGCGCTCCGCGCTGCGCCCACCCCCGCCAGCCCGCTTTTCACCCCGCGCACGTCGCTTTCCCTTCTGCGCCCCGCCGTCCGCACGTCGTTCCTCCCCACTGCCCGCCCCTCGCTCCTCTCGCGCATCTCCCCCGCGCCCCTCCCAACAACATCGCTCCTTGCGCGCCTCGCGCCGGCCCCCACCGCCACTCAGGTCCGCGGCAAGGCGTACGGCGCATCGTACCAGCCATCGCAGCGCAAGCGGAAGAACAAGCACGGCTTCCTCGCGCGCGCCCGTGGTGGACGACTCGGACGCAAGATGCTCGCGAGGCGGAGGGCCAAGGGCCGTCGGTTCCTCAGCCACTAGAGTCCGTCGAGACGGATCCACCGATTTACGCATTGTCCAGTCGGGACGCTCGCTGTTGATGGCGAGTCGACGCCGAGGCCAAGAGGACGAACCGAAGCAACAACACCCATACCCCGACCTCTCGATACCACCGGGCTCAGCCAACCACTCCCCGCATAGCATAGCAGATGCACTCTGATGCAGTCGCACATTCCACCACATCCGTGCTCGGTCCGTTCTAATACAGAAAGGGAATCATAATGCACAACTATGGGAAAGGGTATTGTAGCCTGCTGAACACTGCACGGTCGCGACCGGCTTGGCGTGGAGTCTCGTGGGTCGTTTCACGCGTCGGTCAATGGGGGCGGTCGTGATCGTCTGCAAGTGCAAATGGTGTAGTCTTGATGATGTCGTCGTCTTCTTGCCTTCTCGGTTGCTGCCCAGCAGCTACATGCACGGGGAGACGGTTCTATGCCCACGCCGTGCGAGGTAGCCACTCGGACGCAGACTTGTGTCGGCGCATCTCTTCGGGTGGTGGTCCGACGAGCTTGCGGATGAGGTATGGCAGTTGCTGGTTGGGCGACGAGCGACGGAGCAGGTCGACGTATCGTGCAATCTCGAGGTGGAGTGTGGGGTAGTAGGTTGTGGATGCTTTGCGCATCGTCTGGTGCGTCAGCGGTGTTCCATTGCAGTTGGACAACCCACAACAAGGATGCGGTCCAAGCCGGACATCAGGAGGTCCTGGTGCATCTTGGCAGCCTCTTGCGGGTTCTCCTGGGCCAGGTGCAACGAGAGCGCATTGAGCAAGCGGAAGTGCGTTGTCTGAAGTCAGCTGCTATTCAGACGAAAAGCGGATCAGCTCACCACATAGCCCATGGCTTCAAACTCGACACCTCCAGTGGCTCCTCCAGGAGCAACAGGTCGCTCCACCACCTTTTCGTTTACCTCGTTCAACTCCCACAGGGTGTTGGAGCCGTGGCACATGACCCTGGGCGTTAGCTTCATTCCACACTGGGTTTCTCACCAGAAGTAGTCGCGACAAATGTCACTGAGCTCCTGCACCCAGCTCTTGAAGATCCGTGGGCGGTGAGCGACTTGAACAAAGTCGTGGTACTCCTTGGTCTTGTCCTCCTGCTCGGGGAGAAAGAGGCTGCGGACAAACATGGAGACATCAAACGACTCGGCTGGGAGAGACCCGAAGCGGACCGTCGATGGCTTAGGGGTATTGCACGAGGGGAAGAGTTCAAAGTGGAAAAGCCACAGCTCGATGATGACCTGGCGGCACGGGAGGTCACCGGGCTTCTTCTCGGAAAAGAGGAGCTTGGAGAGTTCGGGGAAGGGACGGGGGTGGGCATCGCGGAGTGCAGCCTTGCCGGCCTCAGAAGTGCCGAGGGCCTTGATGCAGCGTAGGAGCTCGTAAAGCATCTGGTCGTCGTGCTGCTCCTCGCGCCACTCAATGTTGAGGAGGTCCTGGAGGCGGTCGAGAATGAGACTGTATCCACCAGCATCGACAAAGCCAGAGACCCAACCGGTGGTTTCATGACGGAGCAGCATGCGGAGCTTCTTGGCACGGCCCACATCCATGCTCAGGTCGGTACCCTTGTAAGCACCGAGCCACCGGACGTAGTTTGCCGGTGTCTCAAACATGGCGTTGGCGCCCTTCGAGTGCGAGCTGGGCGAGGGAGGCGCAACAAACATGCTCGAGGGGCGGGTGGGTGTCGACGGGCGCTGGGTGCGGGGGATGTCGACCGACTGGCCGCTGCGGTGAGACATGGCCTT
The DNA here is from genome assembly GCA_025502685.1 of Pascua sp. PH4015B. Taxonomy (NCBI): domain Eukaryota; kingdom Fungi; phylum Basidiomycota; class Tremellomycetes; order Trichosporonales; family Trichosporonaceae; genus Pascua; species Pascua sp. PH4015B. The sequence goes on from JAMFRD010000001.1 coordinate 71,664, forward strand.
GGACTTCTTGGGCGACGCGACAATGACAAACTGGTCCTTGCCGACGTTTAACGTCTTGCCAACACTGGCGAGCGAGCCCGAGCGGGACCGGTACTCGTCTTCGACGTCGCTCGATGCGGCAGACTTGGACTGGCGGAGACGCGGGGTCGAGAGGCGGTTCTTGAGTTTAGGTTTCTGCGGGGTCTGGAGAGATTGGGCCGGCAGACCGAGGGCGGCAAGCATGGAGGGGTTGGACGACATGGTCGACTTGAGAATGGACTGCTTGACCTCGGGGGTGACATTGCCAAACTTGATGCGCACGCTCGATGGAACCTCGAGCGAGTCCTGCGCCGTGTGAGAAAGAGTGCAGCTGTTGTTGTGGTAGACTCACGAGGAGGCTATCAAACTGGGCGTCGACATCGCCGTTGCGCTTGAGGTTGTCGCCGTTCGTCTCTTGTAAGGGAGTCTTGATCCGCTCGTGCGGAGCACGGAAGCTTGAGTCGAGAGGAGGCGAGTCCATTGAGCTGTCACTAGAGAGGCTGGGCTGGGAAGAGTTGGTGGAGCTGATGGATGACACTGGGAGTCGGGGTGGGGGCATGCTGAGGTAGTCCATGTTGACCTTGTTGTTTGGGGCTGGTAGCGGCCTGGTGGGTGTGGACATTGCAGCCTGGCGCACCTGGCCAGCCGCGCCAGCGCGTACCGGCATGCCCACGGGCATCTTGGGGGGTGGCTTGATGGATACGGGGGGGCGTGAAGCCGCTTGGGGCATGGTGATGGTGGGTGTGATGGTGATGGGATGGTGTAGGGTGTGTTTGTGTTGACGTCTGAGATGGCAGCATAAGGGTGGGTTCCTTAGTGAGGGACGGGAAAGCCAAAGTCAGCCGCGTCCAGCCGCCACAAATGACACCCCCACATAAAATGCCGAAATTCCGACTTGGGTGAGTGGCCGGCCGGCCGTCGCCACCTAGCAACGTCGAAGTTGAACAACTGAACTCGAGCAACAACAAACATACATACACACCATGGCGCTCAACCTCCCAAAGCCCGTCAACTCGTATGCGGGAGAGGACGCCCTCAGCGGCCTCAACGGCGCGCCGTCCATGGCCGCGTCGGTCGCCGTCGAGGAGGACATTGGCGAATACCGCCCGCCACGCCTGAGCGACAAGTATCTGGACGGAATCATCTACCCTCCCCCAGAGATGCGGAGTGAGTAGGCAGCTATATTAATGGTGTGAATGTTAGCTGATACTCTCAGAAATCATCGACAAAACGGCAGTGGCAGTGTCCAAGACGTCCAAGCCCGGAGCACTCGAGGACAAGATCCGGGAAGCACAAAAGACGGACCCGCGCTTTGCGTTTCTGAACGATGAGGACCCGTACCACAAGTACTACCGGTATCGTGTGGCCAAGACGCAGGAGGAGGCGGACGACATTGCCAAGGGCATTATCCCTGCCAACGGCACCCCAGGGGGCACTGCGACACCCGCGGCGGCACCCGAGCCCGAGGACACGACGCCGGGCTGGGAACCCAAGGCGTGGGAGTTCAAGGTTGACCTTCCGGGCGTGACGGCGATGGACCTGGACATTTTGCGTCTGACGGCGCTGTTCCACGCGCGCAGGGGACGATCGTTCCTCGAAGCGTTGTCGAAGCGGGAAGGACGAAACTACCAGTTTGACTTTTTGCGCCCTACGCACTCGCTGTTTGGATACTACAACCGGATGGTCGAGTCGTACCAAAAAGTGATGCAGCCGCCGGCGGGGATGGTGGACGAGCTCGTCAAGGCGGATGCGGACCCGGACATCAAGTGGAAGACGCTCGAGGAGGGACGGCAGCGCGCCAAGTGGGAGCAAGGGCGGCGGCGGCGCGAGGACGCAAAGGCAAAGGAGGCCGACGAGGAGGCCGAGGCGTTTGCGGTCATCGACTGGCAGGACTTTGTGACGGTCGAGACGATCGAGTTTACGCAGGCCGACATGGACCTGGAACTGCCGCCACCGACGTCGATCGACAAGCTCCAGGTCATGAGCATGGCCGAGAAGCGCATGGCGTCTATGATCATGGAGGAGCCGGCCGAGCAGCCACCAGCAGGCGGTGCGGGTGTCGACATCGAAGAGGTGGACATGGAGGAGGACGAAGAGGACGACGATGCGCGCGTGCAGCGCATCAAGGCCGAAAAGGAGCAGGCACGCGCGCGCGAGGTGCAGCGTGCGGCCCTCGAGTCGAAGGGTCTCAAGATCAAGAAGGACTATGTGCCAAAGGGTGAGTCAGCTCGTGTTGTTGTGAGAATGTAGCTGACGCTTCAGGCATTCAGCGCGGAGCACAGGTGGCGACTGCCAAGTGCCCGTACTGTGGACAGAGCATCCCCGAGACGGAGCTGTCCGAGCACATCCGTATCGAGCTCCTGGACCCGCGATGGAAGGACCAAAAGAGGGATCTGGATACGCGGCGGCAACAGCAGCAGCAGCTGCAGATTGGTGCCGACATTTCAACGTCGCTCAAAAATCTCGCTGCGGCGCGTACCGACCTGTTTGGCGACGAGGACGACGAGGCGCAGCGCAAGCGGCGCGAAGAAGAGGCCGAGCGCAAGCGCAAGGACCGCGAGAAGATTATCTGGGACGGCCACACGGCGTCGGCGGCCAAGACCGAGACGACGTTCCAGCAGCGCTTCAGCGCAGAGGACATGGCGCGCCGCCGCCGCGAAGCAGCGGGAATCACGGACAAGCCCGTCAACACGGTCGGCCCGCAGCTCGGTCCCGGTATCCAGCATAAGGGCCAGCCTGGTGCCGCTGGCCCCGCGGTGCCTCCCGCCGGCGCGGGCGTGAGCATGAACCCGGCCCGTGCCGCCATGCTCGCGGGTAACACGCGCCCCGCACCCGCAGACAGCAACCCAGCGCCGCCCGCCAAGCGCGCGCGCGTCGAAAAACTCCCCGACGGCCAGCTCTACTCGGAAATCGACTGGCTCTCGCTCCACCCACACCCGATCACGCTCGCCGTCCAGCTCCCCGACATGCCCGACAAGCCAGAGTGGAAGCTCAACGGCGCCATTGTCAATGTTCCCGACCTCACCCTCAAGACGACGTTTGCCGCCCTCCGCGAACGCATCAAGCGCGCAGTCGACGCAGACTTGCCCGTCTCGCGCATTCGTATCGAGTACGACGGCAAGTTTATGAACAACAAGGCGTCGCTCGCGAGCGTCAACCTCGCGCAGGGCGACACGGTCGTCATGTCGGTCAGCAAAAAGTAGGACACGGGGGATGCCTATGGGAGGGCGGCCAGAGCCGCGAGAGTGTGACGAGAGTATGTGTATCAGTAACAAAACCATTACATGCATGCCGAGGGGGCGTATACTAGCTCTAGATGTACACTGTACAGTACAACAACCTCGATAACAAGCCAAACATCACCTAGTCCAACCTCTCCCCACTGCGGTGCGCCAGCTTGGCCGCGCGCATTCTCTGACTCTTCTCCACGCCATACCCGTCCTCAAACACCTCGAAGACCTCTTCGAGGCTCAACCCCGACGTCTCGGGGTAACACAGGTAACAAAACACCCACCCGGCAACGCACGCGAGCGCATACAGCGTAAACGCCCCCGAGGGCGTGATGGCGTCCATGAGCGAGAGGAACGTGGCGGCCACGAGCAGGTTGCAGCTCCAGTTGACGGCCGTGCACAGTGACGTGCCGATGCCGCGCACTTCGAGGCGGAAGAGCTCGCCCTGCTGCCATGGAATGTTTCCCGTCCCCGTGGCGTAGGCGGCGACAAAGGCCAGCATGCACCCGAGGAGCAGGGCGGAGAGGCGCGGCGAGTATTCTGTGCCTGGGACGAGGATGCCGCCGGATTTGAGTGTTAGGTCTGGGCTGTGAGCGGGTTGCTGGTGGGAGCGATTTGAAGGGGTTGAAGCACGAGTTGGAAGAATGGAGGACAGTAGCGATAGTGATCAAGTGATGGAGTGAGAGAATAAAGATGAAACGAAGCCTATGAGGTAATGTGGCAGGCGAGAGAGGCGTTGAAGGTGACAGGGCAGAACACGCAAGCATACGCACAGTGGAAGAGGACGGCCGCGCCCAGTAACGCCAGAGCCATGATTGGAACGGTGTAGAGCATTGTTCGTCGGCGGCCAAGCGGGTCGACAATCTGAAATGAGCAAGGCTACAACTTTGACCAAGGGTGCTAGCCGGCACGGCAGGAACGCGTCTTGCACCCTTGCAACCGATAGGTGCGGCAATGGGCCGCACACCCTGGAGCTACTCACATTGAGTGCCACGATGGTGAAGATAAAGTTGACGAGCGCGACGAGCATGCCCGTTGCTGTCGGGTTGTCCATGCCGAGCATGGAGAAGATGGTCGCCGAGCTGCGTGTTAGGTCTCCCTGGTTTCTACAGCTGTGCGCAGCCAGCAAATGCTCATCAATAGGCAGTTGCCCTTTCGCCTCTTGCGATCACTCATTCCACCGGGGCGATAAACGGGCGCAGCGCTTAGCTTAAGCCAGTGGATACTCACTAATACATCAGCGTGTTGAAGCCACAGAGCTGTTGCAATGCCTGCAGTACACATCCGATGACTGGCATTAGCATCCGGACGTTGGAAGGTAGAGATGGGACGCGGAGAACTTTTAGCACTTCTGGGGCAGGTTCCAGCCTCTCTGCAGCCAAGTGGGTTGCGTGACAGACGACCCATCACGACCGCCTCCACACTCACTCAAAGCCCGCCGGTGCATGCCGACCGTGATGAGACTCGCCGCCCGCTCCGTCCACGTCGTGGCCGCCTCAATCTCGGCGCTCTGGGCGACGGCCGCATCCATGATGATGCCTACTTTGCGCTTAATGTCCGACGGCGTGGCCAGCGGGTATATACGTGCAAGGACGTCCTCGGTTGCGGATGTGTCGCCGCGTAGAAGGAGGATGCGGGCTGGCGTCAGTAGTGGTCTTACAGGGCATGAAGCCGCGATTGTACGGGTTCCTTTGGTGTGCAGAGGCCCTGGTGGATCGTGTAGCGATTGCCTACAGGACCGACCTCTTTTGCAGCCTGGCACAGTTCCACACAGAGGCTCTCTGTTTCGGCTGCTGAACACTGCTGTTCTTACTCACGGCTCTCGGGGAGGAAAGACAGCGCTGCAAGCTGCACGATGGCCGGGAGCGCACCTAGGCCGACCATCCAGCGCCACCCGCCTCGAGTGGCGGAGAAGAGGGCACCGATCGCTGTGTGTCAGAGTCAAAGCGTGAGGGTTGTGTGTTGGGTGCATGGGCAAGAGCGCGTGTTGGATAGCAGGCTGCGGCTGCAAGGCCTTCACCGTCTGTCCAGCGAGGCCATATCAGCGCACCAAACCGTGCTCGCCATCATACCATCCCAACGACATATCTCGGCCCAATACCAGCCCGTGACACCCACCATAAGCAACAACCTGCCCAAGCGTAACGAGCACAGCGTTGATCGTAACCAGCCTGCCCCGCTGGCGCGTCGGCGCGAGTTCACCAATGTACAGCGGCGCAATGCAGCTCGCGAGGCCGACGCCGACGCCGACCACAAAGCGCCCAAACACCATGGGCCCAACTGCGTGTGATGCAGCCTGGAGCAAGGCGCCGGCGATGAAGACGCCATTGGCGAGCGCAAGCACCCCCCGGCGGCCAGTCACGTCGGAGAGCGCCCCGGATGCGAGGCCGCCGAGGAGCGCGCCGAATGTCGTGGCTGAGGTGATGAGCTCCTTTTCGAGGTTGCTGAGCATGTGCCCGAGGTCGGTGGAGATGACGACGCTGGGGTTAGTGGTGAACAGAGGGCAGGGGGGGGGGCGGGGGGGTTGGGAGAAATGGTGGAAGGGGTGGTGACGCCCAACGGAACGGCTGGGTAATCCATGTCTAGATCCTCCAGTCTTCGCCTCCTACTCCTCACTTGCATACTCGTCAGGATTCATCTCTACCGTCACCTCATGCTTAGTCTGCCAGCCCGGACTTGGCAGGAGACAGAGATAACACGAGCTGGAGAGAGATTGAAGGGGGGGACATCATCCCGTATCTTCTTCGATGTCTAGTGCTCCCTCTCCCGAGCGTTGCTCATTCCAATCAATCTACTTGCACTACCTCTCGCGCACGTGTTTGTCCTATGCCACGGAATTCCACCGCATCTGCTCATCTTCATGCCTCAAGGACACCGTACACCGTGCTCATCGCCTCCAACTTCGGCTCTCCAACTCCCCTCTCCGCCTATCCACCATTCGCACCATCATGACACGCAAACCTCTCTCCCGAAACGTTGCTCGCAACTCACAGTGTACCAGATATCACCCCCGTATCGTAACCAAACAACAACCCCGACAAGCCCGCGATGCCAACGAGACCCGCGACAAAGGGCGTGACGCTGCGAGTCAGAACGAGTAGGGAGAGTCAACGGTGCGAGGGATATGTCAGAGAGCGCGTGGTCAGAGATTCCTTGTGCCCGCAAATATGGACATCATCCGCGCTCCGAGTCATGCTCCGAGTCACGCTCCCAGTCGCTGCCCAGCGACCGGACACGGCTCGCAGCAAGCTCGGCACAGTCCCACTTGCCACAAGCTGGCGCCCAGCCTGAAACAACCATGGCCAGGACCAACGTGCCCACCCGCCTCCCCGCTTCCATTTCCCCACCAAGAACACGCACGTATCCTCCCCGGGAACCGTGATGGCCGCCTCGTCGACTTCGATGTCGTCGAGGGACGCGCGCGGGCTGCCGGGGACGGCGACGTAGGCTGCGCGTACCATAATGAGCGCACGCGCAGAGGCGAGGACAGGGGAGGGGCTGAAAGCGGGGCCCGTGTGGAGGCGAGACAGGCGGGTGTTAGGGTGGAGGAGGCGTCGGTACAGGTAACGAGCCGGATATGATATAGGAATTATTAGATGGACGAGGGTTAAGATGTGTTCATGGACGATGACAACAGATGGGAGGAGATGGGCCGTGGCGCGGGGCACGCGACGCCAGGGACGCCACTGTGGGGCCCTGGCAGGAGATTGTCACCGGCGCTGGCCGGTCCGGTGACCGATGATGGAGAGTCTCCTCCCAGGTGGCAAAATACCGTCAAAGCACCCCGTGATGAGCTATTTCCACTGCCGTCACATGCAACTGGACCATGTTCCATAACGCGACCACGCCGTATTCCGAGCATGCACCGTCGGACGCCGTATGCGACCCGCTGGGTAGCACGCCGTGCCCACACCCGGTGTCGGACGTCGATATGGCGCGCACTGATGACGGTGAAGACGTGGGCTGGGTCTTTGGCGCGCCCGGGTGCGACCAAGTGACACTGGACATTCTGTCCTGGCTCGACTACCGGTCACTACTGGCGTGTTCGGCCGTACGTCCCGTTACCTCTCTGCACTGACACCAGGTGTCACTCCACCTCAACGACCTGATCACGACCTCGTCGCGGCTCCAAGTCCCCCTCCGGCGCGCGTTCTACGACCTGCGCCATATCCACCGGCCCGGGCACAACATGCCCTCATCCCGCGCCGCGCTGGAACGCATGATCCAAGTCCAGGACGGATGGCACAGCCTGCGTCCCCGGCGCGTGGACAAGATTGACATCTTCCCCCAACGAGACATTGTGCCGCCCCCGCCAGCGACGCTTGTCGTCGACGGCGTCCTCGTCGCGTTCGACGCCAGGTCGGAGCAGTACCTCACACGCCACTTTCGGCGCTGGGCCGTGCACGATCTGTCCGAGCTGCGTGAAGTCGACGCCAGTGTCGTGGACGGCCCCGCGCAGTGTGCGTGCTGGCGGTGGGAGGAGGGGGAGCGCGAGTACTGGGACGCGGCCATCCTGCCGTCGGAGAACTTGATTGCGTTGCTGGAGCTAGGGTATGTTTGCGCTGTGAGTTATGGGAGGCTGATGATACCACAGGACGCAGGAGTCAGAGGACGCCCAGCCGTCTCCCCCGCGCGTCCACTTTCGGCGCCTCATGGGCGATGCAGGCAGCGGGGGCGACTACGAGACCCCAATAGCTCACCCCGTGGCGGTCCCGTATGTCGACATTAAGCCCCAGGGGCCACTATCCCCGTGAGTCCTCGTTGCCGCTCCAGGTCGTAAACTCACAGTCCCCCAGTCGTCTACCCGTGCCAATCTCGGTGACATTCGCGCGCGACGGAACGCTACACGTCTACATGCGTTGGTTGGGCCAGCGCGGCTACCATTTCGGTCGGGACGACTCTTCGTCCTCGAATGCCTCGTTCCATTATTGCTATCGCAAAATGGCAGTCGACTGGAAGACTGGCGTGACATGGGAGGAGCCTGATGTGAGTATTGCCAAGCAACCAGTCGTCAAGGATTCGGTTCTGGTGAACCCACGACCATGAGCTGAAACTCGCTTTGTTGCAGGCTCGCCCCACCCAACACTTCTTCGGGGACGTTCGCGACGGTATACTGCCATCGCACCGCAGCTCAGCCGCACGGCGTGTCGTCGCCATAGACTCGCGGCAGGGAACTCCCAACACACTGTCCGTGGGCGACTTCCACACGCGGCGGGCGGGGTCGGACATGGTGCGTGCTGGCCTGCCACTCGGGACACGTCTCCCCCGCTGCGCCCACACGCCAAGCACAGCCGCGGGTCAGACCAAGAATGAGGGCATAGACGCCGCCGCTGGACCCGCACCCAACCCGTACTTCAAAACCGTCGGCGGCGTCACATGGCACGACACGCGCAACCCCCAGGACTGGGAGATGCGGACACTCGGGTACGCCAGCGCCGACATGCGCGGGCGCGACACGCCGGCCAGAGTCCGGTGGCATGCGTCGGGAGACCACTGGAATCCCAAGGAAGAGCACACCGAGCTGCGGCGGACGGGACGCAGTGTCAAGATTGGCTGGTATGCCCTGTGCCACGGCGAGACGCTCCATGTCGACGAGGAGCATATCTATGTCCATCAGGTGGGTGCAGAGGCCGGGTCTTGTTTCGGCGCAATGGCTCACGCACACGCTAGCGATCGCTCAGTGCGCGTATTTCGTCCGCTTGGGTTATTGTCCTTTCGTTCTGAGTCGCGGTTGAGGGTATGCAAACCGTCAAAGGTCTTTCGGGAAAGGCATGGAATTCGGGCATAGTGTGGTGGAACGGTATATTGGGAACGATTGCCTTCGCAAACTGTACCATAACAAGACAAGAGAAACTCCCAAGGAGGCCGTAGCCCCATCATGCGTTTTGCTTCTAGATCGCCAGAATGTCAAGTGTAGAGTGCGATGTGCAATGTTCCAAGTGAAGCCTCAAGTTCCAAGTATCGGTCCACAAGTCATGAAGTCGAGGTCGCAGCCTACAATATGACTTCACCTAGATCCACAGCCTGAAGCGCCCACAGAGCCTCAACCCTACCACGGCGCACTTTAGCGAGATTCACCCACGCCCAAGAGCCAGCGGCCGATAACACGCTACTGCCGACATTTGTCTGACCGAGCCACTGCCGACATTGTCTGGCAAGCTATCGCAAGGAGACATCACAGCGCGCACATTCGACGGCGCATCGCAGCCCACAACCCGAATCGCAGACAATCGCATAGCGTACTGAAAACGTACATACCAGCTTCATGCTTCAGATACCCGTATTGTTTACACTTGCCACGGCTTCGGTTTACTTGGCGCCAGGCTGGGCCCCGGGCACGAGCTTGCCCGTCTTGGGGTCGGTGTACTCGATGGGCTCGTAGACGGGTGGCTGCTCGGGGCCCTTGCGGATCTGGTCGTTAGTAGATGTTTGGGGGGGGGGGGGGGAAGGGGGTGTGACGGTGTACAGCTCGGAGGAAGGGGGGGGGGGGTGGGGGGCGTGAAATGCGCCTCGCCTTCCCCCCCTCTCCTGTGAACAGAGCTTGGAGGGGGAGAGTAGGGTATTGGAACGAGGAAATAGTTCAGACGATGAACTGCTGGGATCTTCTGGGACGCAAGACAGCTGGGACAGGAGAAAGCTAGCAGTCCAAGAAAGCAGTGCGAGGTAGAGGAGAGAACTCACGTCCGGGTCGTGCCTGACTACAAAGCGTGTCAGCATCCAACTCTGATACTCTTACCTCCCACAGCATCGAGCACACCCTCAACCCGGCTGCTACACCATCCGAGTGACTAACAGTTGTACCCCATCGCTACCCGTCAGCACAAACACAAGCGGGGGCACTTACTCCACAGCCCGATCGAGACGGCAAACGCGACGGCCGCGACGAGGGGGACGACCTCCATGTGTCCCGCTGTGTGTGAGCGGGGTAGGGGGTGGGGACGTACTCCTGAAGTATCCTTCCTGTATGTCAGTCGTAGTCCTCATCTCTGATTCAATGCTGTTGGGGGGTAGAGTACTCGATGTCTTTTGGGGCTTGGGGGCAGGACGAGACGAAGAGATGACGACGAGTCGAGTCTGGCATGTCCATCGCCCATCTTCTCTACCACGCCCATCCCTCATCGTCTCCACCACTATACCCTCGTCCTTCCCACCCAGTCAATGCCGGCGGTGGAATACTCGGCATCCCCCGACTTGAGCCGTGCGCAGGGGATGATGTGACGAGGTGACGAGGTGACGAGGTGACGAGGTGACGAGGTGACGAGTCTGGCCAACATCTCCCATCTTCTCCAAGCCCTCGTCTTCCCTTCCCACCCAGCACGCCCACCACGCATCCCCCGCTCACCCCATCGGTCCCCGTCCCATCCCCCAGACTTCAGACTTCAGACGCACCTTCTTCTGCCCATCGACCTTGCTCCCATCCGGCCCCGCGTCCGCGTAGAACCGCTTCGCCACGACCGCGCGCGCCGGCGTAACGGCCGGGCGACGGAGGACGGGCGCGAGGGAGCGTGTGGTGCGTGCGAGCATTGTTAGTGTACCGATAGGTTGAGTGTGGGTTAAAAGTGTAGTGTGAGTGAGGGGGTAGGAGGGGTTGTAGCGGGTAGCGGGATATTTATGCTGTCCCCTCCTGCTGACGCTGGCACGCTCCCAGGTAGGCTGGGGCTGGAGGCCGGGCACACTGGGCTGTGGGCTGGAGGCTGCCTAGCTGGCTGTGGGCATTGGACTGTGGGCTGGTTGTGGGCTGGGACTGTGGGATGCGAGATGTGGACGGTAGGCACGGTAGCCTCGGTGCAGTGCGGTGGTGGTGGTGTGTGGTGCACGTAGCATGTCGTTGCATCCATGATGTTCCGTGGCCATCGTCATGCTTCCAACTCTCGACTCCCAGGAACAACAACAGTTGCGTCATATATTACTGGCACAATGTGGAGGTGGAGCCCCAGTTGGCCGGCTGTTGGCCGTGATTCCAGAGTGATTCCATGTCGTGCAGATGATCTGTGCATGCGCCAAGCTGGGCCCATGGCCTATGGGCGGCTGGTACATCTGCGGATACGGCTGCGGCCACTTGCACAGTGCGCAACCTTGGTTGTAGGACATGTGTCCTGGTGCTTCTCTCACCACCTACAGCCAGGGTTCGGTCTGGGACAGATGGACCGAGATCTTGAGTGTGTATTCCTCGGTGTTGGCGTGTGCCAGCGAGTGCCCGTGTGCATATCGTGCGGTTGCTGATGCACACATGCATGCACAGAGCAAACCCACTGTCCATGCCGCATGGCCATGTGGGTGCTGCTGCGATAATGGATGCAGGATATGCAGGGTGTGTACCACCCTGAAAGCATGGTGGCGCCACAAACAAACTGCGCATCATGACGCCTCCCGAACATGTCCAGGCATAGTCTGAGTTTATTCCAACATGCATGACTGGCATCCCCTGCATGCGCAGCATGCCAAGGATATGATGCAATGTGACGGCGACGGTTGCCAAGGTGATATCGAGTGGCACTTTGACGCTCTGTGCGCGGTTAGCTGGTCAGTTACACATTTTCGATCTGAGAGGTCACTCGTTACTCTGGTAACTCTGCATGAATGTCCCGACTCTAAATGCAAAAACGAAAGAAAGAAAACCGCTGATATCCTCTAAAGTGTTGTCTAGGTGGTGGATCACTGCTGTCAGCTCGCGCGTGATGGGCGATACTCACGTTGTCCCACTGGTGGCATTTCCAGCACCCTGGTGTGGTCGCGCGGTGTAGGTAGAAGAAGATCATGCTGCGGTGTTAGGCGAAGTAGGGCGTGCGTACTTACTCTCCGAAGAGGTAGGTGTTTGGACCTAAGCCAAAGTGTTGGTCGTTGTCGTAGTAACTGGATGTCAGCATTGGTCTGGATGCAGGGGGGGTGACTGTGCTCGGGCTAGCCGCCACGATGGAGGGACTAGCCACCACGGCCTTGGAGGACAGCCACAACCGTCCTCGGGTCTTCACCGCCGTGTCGACCTCAGCCCAACAGCCACCCCACCCCCAACGTTCCCCACTCACACATTATACCCTTCCAACTTTCCACCCCATGTAAACAACTTTACACCCATCTCCTTTGCGACCGCGCGCCATCCCTGGTCGAGCTGGAAAATCTTCAGCATGTTAAAGTCACTGGCACTCGAACGCAGCTGTCGTGTACGGAACATGAGCGGTGTGTCCTTGCCAAACATGTCCTGCACCGTCTTGATCATCTTGCGCACGCGACCACGGTGCCAGGCGATTTCGTTCCAGAAGAAGCCGTGGGCGTCGCCGCGGTGTTTGCCTAGCCTTTTCCCTTCCTCGGTGAGGAACTAAATTTGGTTAGAAATCGGGCCGAGAAGAAACACAGGTGTGACTTACCTTGTCATCCCAGAACAAAGACGACATGACGACAATGTCCGGCTTGCGGTCGCCAAACTCGGCCTCCTTCATCCGTGGCATCATGACCTGCGCGAAGCGGTTCTCAAACGTGTGCGGGGGTTTCTCGGTGTTGGGCCACTTGTCGTCCACATCGACCATGCCGTAGCTGTGTGTCAGCGCCGCCAATTCAGGCCAGTAGTGTTGTGATTTCCAGCCTTTTGAGCTGCCGGGACACGTTGCAGACTCAAGACACAACTCTTATCCCGTCTGTCTACTCACAGGAACCAGTTCACGATCACCAAGTCAAGGCGCTCGATGTAGCAGTATCCGCCCTCGTGTCCGCCCCAGCTCGACTTTTTGCCGTGGATGACGTCGCAGAGTTGGTCAACCTGAATGTCAGTAAAAGGGTCAGACGAGGTGAGAAAAGGCGGATAGGATACCGACGTTGTTGCGGTCATCTGTGGTATGAGCTCGTGCTGTCGGGGCATGCTGCGACGCAGCAACTCACGTTTGTGGAAGGAAACGAGACAAAGGTTGTGTAAAACGATCGTGGTTAGTCTAGAGCACGGCGGACGTCGATGGGACATACCTGGAGCCTGCAAATGTCAGCTACTTGTCCCCCATTCAGGATCGTGTATGTCAGAGCGGGCGCGTTGTTTGTTGCATTTGAAGGCAGGTCCTGTTCTCGGGGGCAAGCAATCATAGTAAATGAGCTGTACTGTCGGTGCATGTTTGCACACGAAAACATCCAGCGCCCCAAGAGGAAGAGGGGGACACCAGCGACGTCTCTGTTGTGCAGGCATACACAGCTTATCTGCTGCACTGTGCACACTTCGCTTATCCCGGTGTACATTCAAGCGAGCAAGCAACCATACCACCCCCACCGACTGTGCGATACTCTCCGCTTCCACAGCCAACCTTTAAACTCTGGCAAACCCAGAACGCCAGCGATATGACCAAGTACCCCCCCGCCCTCCCCCCCCCAGGACGCGACCCACTCCCAAACTCACCAATAAACAAGACTGTCCTTCCGCGCATAAACTCAAACTCGTCGCCCTGCTCGACCCTAGCCGCATACTGGACCGGTGCGCGATCCCACATTTCCTGCGGGATCGTGTCGTCCAGTGGCAGATCGTATGCGGAGGGCATGACTTCCCACAGGTGCTGGTCGTGCGGAAAGGGCAGCCAGCGCGTCTCGTTTTGTAATCCCTCCACCGACCAGTGGAGCATGCCTGGCTGCACGAACGGGTCCGAGGGGCAGTTCTTTGGGCAGGTTTCGGAGACGATGGACTTGAGAGAGTCGACGACGATGGCCGTGTGTGAGCTGTTGTGTGAGCGGGGCGGTGTGAGGAGGGCGGGAGCGGGCACTGTGGGGGCTTTGTGGAGCATTAACATTGTGGCCCGTTTCCAGACCCCCGTACCCGCTGGACAGAGTATTCTGGACAGCAAGTGGGCGTGTACCCATCTGAACGAGCAGGGTCTCGCCACTCTGCGCCTCTCCGACACACCCAACTCACCGCTCGCCACCAAACACGAGCTGCATGTCGAGGACGACCGACACGATGACAATCCACGCGCCGATCGCAATGCCGACCATGGCCTTGCTCCGCGGCAGCGTGCTGAACATGGCGTGGCTCATGGTGAACGTGTGTTCGTCGCGTAAGGAACGGGAGGGTAGGGAGAAAGCGTGGACAGACACCGGCTGTCCCCTCGAGTCGGAGTTGGGCGCCAGTGTTGATCGCGAGGGTGTGGCGGTGTGGGTATGGGGGGCAGTACGGGGACGTAGGGCGGCGTAGGGCGGCGTAGGGTGTCGTGTGGTTTGCGATTCAAGAAACGACAATGGCCGCGATCGCGTCAAGTCGCGTCCACTGTACGAGGGCACAAGATTAGGTATCGCTGAACGCGTCGGGCGCGTCGACCTGTGCTGCCGTGTTGGTGTCGAGAATTATCCGGACGGTGTAGTGGGAGTTGGAGGATTTGGTTTGGTTACGACAAGAGTGCGGTAGAGACGGCGATCTAGCGAGATCGACAAGACGTGCAGGGGTACTCGATATCATGTCCCGGCATCCATCCGTCGTACCGTCGTACAAGTCGTCCTTTGCATGGGTGCGTGCATGCGCCATTGCGGCGTTTCGTGCCACCAGGAATGCGCGCAGCAGCCAGCTAGCAGCTAGGCAGGTACAGGCAGCCAGGAGAGTGGTACCCAAGGCACTCTGACGCTGCGGGCTGCTACTGGCACTATAGTATGGGGCATGCAGTCCCTCAGTGTCTTACAGTAGTCAAGCCTTGAACCCTAATATGGCAGAGCCGAGGTCTAATCACGTTAAGCCCACCTTCCGCGCCTTCTGCCACGACGTGCCTCTTTGCCTCTTTGGCCCGAGACAATCCATTTCCTGGAGGCATAACGTAACAGCATTGAGAGCGGACCAAAATGAGACCGCCAAGCCCTGGGGTACGGAGGGGTACGGGGGTACGGGTTGGGACTGGCCAAAGTGGCGTCCATGGCCAGGGACATGGCCGTGGTCTCGATCGTTAAATTGACACTCTCGGGTCTGCTGCCTGTGTGCATATGGCATGTCTCGTGAATTGCCCTACTGCAAATGAATAGCCGCAAAGGTCAAGTTCTAACGCTTCGATGGGGACATCGCCGCATGCTTGCTGGATAGCGCACCAGAGCTCGTCCAGCTCGCCATTGTTTGTGGTCTTCCGCCAGGTACCCAGCCTTCTTCACAAGCGACTATTGTACGTACTGGTTTATGTGCACTCTCGGGGTTGAGGGCCAGTGAGCGGCCCGAATGAGCCAGCGTCGGGAGGCCAAAGTTCGTCCCTGAGCTCGTTTGTCTGCTTCGAGCTGTATACAGGCTGTGACATGGAGGCGGGGGTGCGACAGCTGTCTAAGAAGCTGCACAGCATCCATCCCAGCAGCAGCACAGGCGCCGAATCCTTGCGCGTACTGTACAGCCGTCCAGTCACAGGCGGTACGTCGGCGATATACCGGGGTACCCAGGCATCTTCGTCCAGAGCATGCTCTGCAGTGTAGGGCAGGGGCCCTTGCGCGGGATCTGGTCGTTGGCCCCTGAGTCGATGGTGGTGGGTTTGCAGAGGAGGGGGGGGGGGGACATCGCCTCTGTGGACAGAATGGCCCATTGTTGCAACCTTGTCCGTCCGTCGCATTCAACAGCCTTCTTGGACGCGCTCGACGCCGACTTGCCAGAGTAATTTCAACTCAGGGACCCAGAGTGCACAAGGGGGCACAAGGGGGCACAAGGGGGCACAAGGGGGCACCAAATGCGCCAAAGGGCTACTACTATAGAGGTGGCCACTTCGAGACAATTCAATACGGGGTTGGGGTACGCCACTGCTGGGGGCAAACGCGACCATGAACGATTCTGTATGGTGGGTGGTGGTGTCGCATGTCGCAGGCGCCGTTTAAGCCGCACCTCCGACCCTTCCGTGGCCCCACACATCCCTGGCGCGACAAAGCACAACCCAGCACTGCTATGCTCAACTGCATTGATGAATGCTCTATCTATTACCACTCAACAACCCCGAAATCGTCCAAACACACCGAGACATATACCCTCACGCGTCACTCTACGCCTTGCCGGAGGCAAGGAGCTCCTTAAAGTCGGCGACGGCGTCGGCAAAGCCGGTCTTTGCGTCGTCGACCTGGAAGCCCTGCTCCTGCTCCTGCGAGTTGTCGTACGAGCCGGCCCACGTCTCGCAGATGGCAATGACGGCGGGGTCCTTCTTGTACGTGACGAGCTTGGAGGCGTCGTCGCCGCCGTGCTCCTGGAGGGCTGCGAGGATCTGGCGTGTGGTGACGGTGATGCCGGGAATGTTGATGCTGCGGGTGCCGCCGTAGCGGAAGTTTTCCTCGGGCATGCACAGACCCCAGACGATGTTGCGGAAGACGGTCTTTGCGCGCGACAGGTAGACGGCCATGGTGTCGAGCATCGAGTCGTCGGGTCCGTCGGCGATGGGGACGACCGAGGGGATGCCCTGGAGCGGCTCGCGGATAAGACCCGAGATGAACGACGACGCCGCCGTCGAGGGCGCGCCGGTGCGGATCGCGACCGTGGGGAGACGGAGCGAGCGCGTGTCGAGGTAGCCCCTGCGGCCGTAGTCGTATGCGTACAGCTCGGAAATGGTCTTTTCAACGCCGTACGAGGTGCCGGGGTAGATGGGGGTGTCGCTGAGCGTCAGTGCTTGCGATTAAGCGTGTCCATTGGTGACAAGATCAAACTCACTTGGGGATAACGTGGTCCACAGGGCGGCACTTGGGGCCACCGTAGACCGCAAGACTCGAGATGAAGACGTAGACCATCTTGGTGCCCTTGGGGAAGACGGCCTCAGAGTGCTTGCGCGCAGTCTTGAGCAGGTTGGTGTGGCTGTCGACGTTGACCGCGTAGCCGAGCTCAAAGTTGGACTCGGAGCCGCCAGACATGATGCCGCTGGAGGTTAGCCGGGGGTTGACTCGGGACAAGTGCTAGGGGGGAGGGGAGGAGGGGACGGCGGCCGTTCTTTCCGGCTTACGGAATATCTTATTTTAGATATAAGCTTGGGGGGCCCAGACTGTAAGAACGGAACAACAGAGGGACAGGCAAGGGGCGCTCGTCTACGAAGAGGATCCTCGAGATGGACGAGTCTTCGGATAAAGACGTGAGGGGATACCTCAGTCAGGAGCAGGGAGAAGCAGAGGGTGGCAGCACTCCGAAAAGGAGACAAGGGTTGCACGAGGACAGCACTGACTGCACCACGATGAGGCCCAGGAGTCTCAAGCAGGACCGAGCTGGGAGAAGACCTCTGGCAGCCACAAGCAGGAGACTTCAGAGGGGGAATGAGGCGAGAGGATACCTCAGCGACGAAGGAGGGGGTGGAAAATATCAGACAGGACAAGCAGGGTGAAGAGGTCTGGGTCCCAACCAGACATGTCCTAACCAGACATGTCCTAACCAGACACCAACGTCGCAAGCAGAATGGCATGCCCAAAGCTGTCTGCTACTCTTCTCATGACCAATGCCCAGGTAGTACCTCTAGCCTCCAGTGGGCCGGGATCCTACGATTAATCAAGGTCCTACCATCCGTGATACCGGCACATATCGTAGGACCTTGATTAACAGTAGGATCCAGGACCTTGATTAATAGTAGGGACCAACCCCAAGCTCCCGAGGCCGAGACCAAAGGGACGCCGCCAAGCTTGCCCCTCACTTCGACCATGGGCAGTCCTCATTCAGCGCAGTGACTCTTGGCCTCTGCCACTGATATCTTTGGCCAGGAGTCTACGGAGCCACCAGCCGCGGAACGCACCCCACACAGAACAGGTCCAACACAACACGCATAACACAACACGCACAACACAACACACAACACAACACAACACAACACACCACCACACAACACAACCCAACCCACACAACACCACACAATACCGCACAACACCACACACACGCACACCACAACCACACCACACAACCACACCCAAAACTCACTGCAAAGCAATCAACCCGCCAACCTTCTCGCCCTCGAACAATGCATCGACCTGCTTGGGGTCGCCGAGGTCGGCTTTGACGACACGCAGGCGGGCGTCGTCGGTGAGGCGCGGGGGCTCGATAATGTCGGTCGTGATGATGCGGAGCTTGGGGAAGAGGTCGAGGAGGAGCTGGGTGACCTCGCGGCCGACGAAGCCTAGGGTTAGGGGTGGGCTGGGGTGGGGGTGGGGGTTGTGGGGGTTGTGAAGAGGTGTAGGGGAGGGGGGAGGAAAAGGGGGTGTGGGGGGTGGGGAGGTTTAGGGAGGTGTAGGCAGGTGTGGGAAGGTGTAGGGAGGTGTAGAGGTGTAGGCAGTGTAGGGAGGTGCAGGGAGGTGTAGGTCGTAGGAAGCGGAGGAGCGGACAGCAGAGTGCACGCCCGTGAGGCGAGCACAATGGGAAATGGAGCGGAGTGGTGAGGCGTCTCGAGAAATGAGAGCCTGGCCCTCGCCCAGAGCGGGTACACCAGTAGACGGATCCAGCAGGCCAGAACACCATCACTCGGCCCTCTCAGAACCCCCTCTCAACCCCAATATCAACCCCGTCCGTAACAACCCCGCCCCGTCCGTAACAACCCCGCCCCGTCCGTAACAACCCACACCCGCCCGTGCCACTGCGTGGCAAGGTACTCACCACCAGCGCCCGTGAGGAGCACCGTCTCGACGTGGGCGGGGAGCTTGAGCGCGTCGTACGTGGGGGTAGCGGTAGCCATTGTGAATAGATCGGAGAGAGAGTAAGAGTAAGTGAAGCGAGGTGAAGCGAGGTGAAGAGGAGAAAAAGGACACACTCCCGACCTTGATGTACTCGGTAGACATTGCAGTGGCTTGTAGGTTGCGGGGGGTAGGACGGCTTGGTCCGGCCACGGGCGTGCCGAAGATGCCGTCGCGGGCCGTCCACTGCCGGACCGGTGGACCGGTTCCTGGCGCCCAGGCTCTCAAAAGTCGCCGTCCTCCACCCGTTGACGCCCGTCGACGCCCACCGTTGGTCGCCGGAGGGCGTGGCGCTCAGCTGCCCCGATTCTTGGCTATTAAATCGTGGCTGTTGGCTATTACGCGCAGATTGGCGACGGCGCGGATCGTTGGCTAGAATGCGAGGTTGTTGGCTAGAATCAAGAGCTGTTGGCTAGAATCGATAGGGTCCGTGCAGTGTTGGCTAGAATGCGAGGTGTTGGCTGGAATGCGATGTGTTGGCTAGAACTACTGTCGCTGGTGTTGGCTAGATCGGCCGCTGCGTGCTGGATCCAAATATTGGAGAGAAATCGACGTTGGCTTGCTGGATTTGGAGTGTTGATAGTCTTGGCAGCGTGCACGTCCGCGATGGCGTGCGGAGAGCGTGCGGTGTGTGCATGTGGACATGTGTCCGCCCGAGGTTTGTCCTCGTGTCATGGCGTTTCGGGAACTGGTGTGTGTTTCAGAGCCTTGCTGCTTGTTGCTTGCCCCTTTGTCGTGTGTAACAGCGTTCAGATCAGAGTCGTCGAGCACGCGGGTGAGATACACGCTCTTGACGCGCGCCATGAGGCACGTCATGCTTCGCGCCTATGCCTTATTCACAAACGTCCGCGACCCAGTACACATACACAGCCCACAAGATGTGTCCTTCTGTGCGTGCTTGATCACTGATGCACGGAAGAGACGTGCAGATTCTGTCAAGAACGTTGGGCAAGTCGGCTCATGTGTGGTGCGTTCAGGTTCCACAGTACACGCCCACACGCTGACCTTTGTTCCTCAGTCACCAGATCACTGCCCTCCCAGTCGACCATGGCCAGCTGCATCCTACGTCGTAGTGAGAGCGGTCGCGTCCGCCCGTCTCCGGTGAATGAGGTGCAGGACACGATCAGACGTCCAGGCCGTCTCCCTCGTTGGAGTCTATTGCAGCCGTGTCCACGCTCGCCGTCCCCAACCACCTTCTCATCTCCCCAACTCCGGCCTTGCCCACCCTCCGCTTCCATTTCCCATTCCCCTCACTTCCACTTCCACTCCCTCACTTCAACTAACACCACACCCCAACTCCCAACTCCCCCCTCTCGCCACACACACACCCCACACACCCCCAAACTCCCCGCCCCGGTCCTCACACCCACTCGAGCCAGATCTATGCATCCCGCAACCAACGTCCTACTCCATCCTAATCGTACAGCCCAAGCCTAGCTTTCAGTAGCCGGCAGCCTACTTGGTGGCCGCGGCGGCCATGGGGTTGTGCCGACGGTAGTCCCAGATACGGTACAGCTGCACCATGCCGGTGGAGCCGACAAAGAAGTTGACGGCCGCGAGCGAGTAGTTGACGGGCGTGATGACGAGCGAGTAGCGGACCTGGGTGTTAGGGCGGGGATCACACGGGGGAGGGGTGGAGAGGTGGGGTGGGAGCAGCAGAGAGGGGGGAGCAGCGGAGTGGGAGTGGCTGAGTGGGTTGGAGAGCGGAGTGGAGCAGCGGAGTGGGTGCAGCGGAGTGGGAGCAGCGGAGTGGGAGCAGCGGAGTGGGAGCAGCTGGAGCAAATGCGGCAGTGGGGGGTGAGTCGCGCAGCTGGCGAGCCACACTGCACGAGGTTCATCCTGGGCACGCCGTGCCTTTGGATCCGATGAGATCGCACGCCTGTCACCAGGCAGCACGCGACCCAGACCCAGAACCGAGTCGGCGCTACACTGGCAGTGAGGCGGGCACGGGTAGTCGCACCGCGCAGACACACGTCTCGTACCTGACACCAAGTACAGTCGGGGTGGCCAGAAGACCATATCCCTGTACCATGTCATGGGCACCAGCACTGCAACCAACGATGCCGCCCGCGAATGCCAGAGTGCGTGCCGCAGAGCCGAAGCAGGAGTGCTTCGGATGCTAGCAAGGCTGCCTAGCACGAGGTTGCTTCGCACGAGGGCTAGAGGATGTCTAGCAAGCCGATGTCCCAGAAGCCGGGAATACCCCGGGCCAAGACTAGGGCACCTCACATCGCTGCCCAGTTCAACGTTCCATGCAAGGCGGGAGCAGTATGGGACGACCTGCCCAGTTCAATGTTCAATGCGGGGCGGGCCTACCCTCCCCAACGCCAAATGTGGCGGACGCAACGGGACACGATGCGGGTCGCCCCATCAGTCGCACCGTTGTCGTCCATTGCTATCGCGCGTGGGTCGGGATAGCATGGACGCGCAACGGCGAGCGTATCGTGCTGACGGAGGACGAGGAATCGTAGTCCCGCACGCTTGACCGCGCTTGACAGCGCGATACGACGATGCGATGCTGTACTCTACGCAGAAACAATGCAACCCAATGGTACGCGATGCGGTGCGATGGCAGACTATGCCATGCCAGGCCATCACCACGCCTCTCATCCGAGCGATCATCTCAGTCCATCTCTCAACCCCTCACCCTCCCAACCTCACCCCCAACCCTAGCCCACACCACACTCTCCCCAGACCACAAGACTCACCCAGATAAAGCCCGTCGCCGCGAGGGCGAGGTTCTGGGACAGCGACAGCTTGTCGGCGGGGCGGTTCAGGTCCTTGATGCCCGCAATGACGAGGGCCCACTTGGCGAGCGGCGCCCAGAAGAAGATTGTCCTGGAGACGAGAATGCGAGTGGGGATGCGCGGTTGGGGTCGGGGTGCGATGAATTCGGGCGGTGGGGAGTCACCAGGGCATCGAAAGTCGAAAGTCGAGTGCACGAGAGCACGAGTCAAGAGTAAACCGAAAGGATCGAGATGGATCACAAAGGAACGCAGCATGTCAGCAACCACAACAAGAGTCTCTGGACACGCTGGACGCACTTGGGCCCAGCGGGGTGGTTCATAAACGCCTGCAGCTTGCTCGTCGCCTGCGTCGCCGCGGCGCTCGTGGCGGGTCCGGACATTGTGCAGAGTAATCTAGTGTGGGGGCGGGCGGAGAGCGGTGTCAAGTGATCTCAGAGATCAGGCGGCGAGTGAAGGACGGGTGATTGTGACGACGAGTGGTGGGTTGTCGCTGTCTGTATCGTCTTCGTTGTTGGTCGGTGGATCGGTGGGATGACGGGTGACCGAGGTGCCTACGGCGGTGGTTGCTAACTCGTGGTTCCCCAGTGCCCTGTGGCCTGTGGCCTGTGGTCCGTTGCCGGCGGCCGCCCCAGTGACCAGTGTCGGCGTTTTAGGCGTGTGGCACCTGGAATAGGCATGACGTAATGCCATCTTGGATAACCCAGGCACACCCGTCATCGATCTCTCGGTCAAACCAAGCCAAGTCGGCCATCGGCGCAATCGATTGCCACAACAACATCACTACGAGTGTACATTCTCTCGCCGCGATGCTTCTCGCCCCCCTCCTCCTCCTCGCGGGCTCGACGGCCGCTGTCCCCGCCCAGGTCCCCCTCACGGCCGTCGCGGGGAACAGCTCATCCCCCCGCCCGCTGGTCGTCTGGCACGGCCTCGGCGACAGCGCCCACTCGCAGGGCATGGACGGGTTCTTCGACGCGGTCCGCGAGGTGCACCCGGGGATATTCGTCCACTCGGTCGTGGTTCCGCCGGACGGGAGTGCGGGGGACGAGAGCAAGGCCGGGTGGGTGAGTGTGGGTGGGTGTGACGCGGGCGCGAGGTGGCAATTCCGGCTGGTGGGAATGTCGGGCTGGAGATGGTGCCGCCGGGGCTGTGCCCCGAGGCCTGCAAGGACGAGATCTGTACGGGTACGGGACTGCGGAGGTCCAGAATACGAGGACAGGCTGGTGTGCAGGACAGAGTTGGATGCTGTTCGGGCTCTCGCTGCACTCGAATGCGTCTGCAGACGGGGCGAGACGCATGTCCAAGACAGGTCGGCGCTGGGTTCGGACGCAGCGCGCACCTCGACTCAGACGCATACGTCCTGCCTCGCCCGCGCCCAGATATCGAGGCTTCACCCGTTGCAAACTGAATACTGACCCGCAGTGGGGACTCGCCGAGGAGCAGGGCCAGCAGGGCTGCGACCAGATCAAGGGCATTCCCGAGCTCGCCGACGGGGTGAGTGTGCCTCCAAGACGAGTTGAGGCGGTCGGCATGTGGCATGCGGCGTGTGGCGTGTGGCAGGTGGCGGCGGCAGCAAGCGGGGCGCTAGTTGCTTTCGTATCCCGGCACGCCGCTTGCTCACCGTAATGCCGCTGCCTGCTCACTATCGCACCACCTCTCCCCGCCGCCTGCTCACTATCGCACCACCTCTCCCCGCCGCGTGCTCACCGTCACGCCGTCTTTCCCAGGTCACATACCCCGCTCACACTCCAGTTTGACGCAATAGGCTTCTCCCAAGGCGGCCTCTTTCTCCGCTGGTACGCCCAGTTCTGCGACGGCCCAGAGGTGAAGAATCTGATCACTGTGAGTGTATGATGTACATCATCCCGTGCTTGCTGGCTAGACGTTGCTCGTTGCCGGGCATCACCGTTACGTCGACGCGTTGGTGGCCGCAGTGGGGTTAGCGTGCCACTTGGGTTTCCTCTTCTCAGTGAACCAAACCCGACACATCGGATACACCGCTGCGAGTGTGGCTCGTCTGCTCGGCCTCTGGCATGGCGGCTGGCATAGACGCCGCTGGCATAACCCCACTAATACCCACACCCCCCCCGCCCCAACTCCCACACTTCAGCCATCTACCAGTCCGACTAACACGCAGTTCGGCACCCCCCACTTCGGCATCGCCGCCCTCATCCCCTGCCCCACCCCGCCAACGCTCTCCTGCACCCTGGCCGCGCGCGCCGCCAAGGCGGGAATCTACACGCGCTGGGCGCAGGCCCACCTCGTGCAGGCGCAGTACTTCCGGGACCCGGCGCGGCTCGACGAGTTTTTGCTGGCGAATACGTTTGTGCGCGACCTGAACGCCGAGGGCGGGCTCGACGACGAGGGCGAGCCGACGGGCCGCGAGCATGGTGGACGGGGGTTGGGGGGGGTGGAGAATGTCGTGGCTGTGGCGTTTGAGGATGATCGTGAGTGTGGTGCATGTGGTTCTGGTTTGGATGGCGGGTTTGGGCGGGTGGAATGTGGGGGTTGTGGGCGTTGGGTCGAGGTTGTTAAGGTTGGGTGAAGTTGGGGATGCGTTGGGTTGGGTTGGAGTGGGAGTCGTGTTGCAGCTGAGGGGGAGCTGGATTGAGCCAAAGTTGAGCGCAGACGCTGGGTTGAGGTTGGGTTGATGTTGGGTTGCGGTTGTTGTTGTTGAGGCGGGGTAGGAGTTGGGTTGGGCTGGGGTTGGGTTGGAGTTGGAACCCGGGGTGCAGCTGAGAGGGAGCTGCATGAGCCGAGGTTGAGAGCAGGCGTTGAAAGGCGTTGAGAGCAGCATCGGGCAGGCGTTGAGGAGGCGTTGAGCCGGAGTTGAGCACGCATTGAGCCCACACATGGAGCCCACACGTCGAGCGCAGGCATCGAACGGCATCGATCCCAGACCCACCGCACACCCACTAACCCAAAGAAACCCTCGTCCCCGCCCTCTCGGCGCACTGGGCCACCCAGACGGACAACGGCACACTCCCCCTCCGCTCCCAGCAGCTCTACACCGAAGACTGGATCGGCCTGCGGGCCCTCGA
Organism: Pascua sp. PH4015B; assembly: GCA_025502685.1. Classification (NCBI taxonomy): domain Eukaryota; kingdom Fungi; phylum Basidiomycota; class Tremellomycetes; order Trichosporonales; family Trichosporonaceae; genus Pascua; species Pascua sp. PH4015B. Next base: position 96,300 of record JAMFRD010000001.1, read on the forward strand.
CGAGCGTGGCGGGCTGCACCTGCCCTCGTGTCCGGGACAGCACATGGAGATTGGCGGCGAGGGCGGGTGTGGTGAGCGGATGGTGCGGAAGTGGGTTGGGTGGAGGGTTTAGTGGGGGGTGTAGTGTTGGGTCTAGTGGGGGCTTTTGTGGAGGAGATAGTACCGAGTCGGTGTTGTTTGGTTGTTGTCGAGGTTGTTCGTTGGCATTAGCATGAGTCTGATGGATTTGTTTGGGATATGTTTGCGTGTGCGCAGTGATCGGTGCGGACGACGAGGGTCCGCTACTGTACGACGATGTTCTGCGGGTGCAGTATCACCGTTCACGGGCAGGCGCTCGCTGTCTTGCCGTAGGTAACCTTCAACAGCCCACGACACTTGGCCTGGCACAAGTACCACAAATGTCGTTCATCGTGTCCCAGCTGCAGACCCAGCCTGCTGCCCCGCCTCTACGCCACGGATGCGCGGATGCGTGATAAATGCATACAAGCACAAATCTATGCTACAACACGGTCGGGAACAGAACAAAGGACGGTGTGCGTGAATGTCGTGCGCTGGGTGCTGGGCTGCACCCGTTTTCGAGGCCAATCAGGGTGTTTGTGTTTGGAAGGAGTGCGTGAGTGCAGTAGGGTTGAGTGGCAAAGTGTGGTGCGGAGCGAGTGGCGTGGTGGGTGGTGGATCGCACTTCATCGTGTTGTGCGTTGTGTCGTGTGCCGTGTCGTGCGTCGCGTCGGGCACCGTGTCGTGTGTGGGCTGGGACGGCGGCTGGCATGCCGAACAGAGCAGAATCGGTCGGTGGGCATGCCTGAGCAGCCTAGCAGCTGGGAAACTGGGCAGCTTGAGTAGCACGAGCAGCCTGCTAGCCTGCGCGGCTGCGCGTCTTGGCGACCCGGCCAGCCCTACTCCGCTCATCGCGACCTGCCACGTATCTCGCGCTGGCGTCTCGCAAGCCGCGTCCGCGCCTCTTCAATCTTGGCCACAACACTGGCGCGATGGACGGGTTTGGGGATAATATCATCCGCGCCGGCGAGGAGGTACTCGTCCTGGTCTTCGCGGAGGGCGTTGCCCGTGCACCCAACGACGTAGAGGCGTGACCCGCGGGTACGCAGTTCGCGCACGAGTTCGACGCCGGACATGAGCGGCATTTGGCTGGGGGTTAGCTATATCGAGGTTGCTGCACCGGGGCCTAGCTCACTTGTCCAAGAAGACGAGGTCAAAGGGCTCGCGCTCGCCCTGCTCGCTGGCGAGGATGACGCCGAGGGCGACTTTGCCGTTCTCGGCCATGGCGACGCGGTGGCCCATGCGCTCGAGCATGCGTGCCATGAGGCGGCGGGTGAGCCTGTGTTGTTAGCAGGGGGGGACTGTAAGCATTTTGATGCAACGTACGCGTCGTCGTCCACGACGAGGATCGAGAGACCTGGTTCGCCGGGTTCTTGTGGTTGCGCGGATGCGGGGGTCGGGGCTGTAAGTGTGGACGGTGGAATGGTTGGTGCGGCACTGGTTGAGGCCTCGGCAGCCGGTGCCGCGAGTGGGGTGGGGACATCCCATATCGATCCCGTGGCACGAGGTGTGGAGCTCTTGGGCGACGATGACCCTGACTGTGGAGAGTGAGGAGGTTCAATGTCGTCTGCTGACGAGTCGTGCGACACGTCCGTCGGGCCCCCAAAGCTCATGGCTGTCACGTTTGTGTGCGACGCATTTGTCACCCAGGGGAAGCCTTGGGTCTCTGTGCCGAGCGCAGTGGCAATGCTGGGTGACGGAAGAGGCGAGGCGCCGGGTAGGAGGTTGAAGAAGGACGTTGCGGTGGACCCATTGGGATGGTGACGGGATAAATCTGGCGAGATGGGCGGCGTCACAATGCCCTCGGACACGCTGCGGCGGCGCAAATCGAGCGATGGCTGCGTCATGTCCCCGTCCACCTCGCTGACGTCCGTGCGCGCCTCGGGCGCCGAACTCCGTCGCTGGGAATCCGAAGCGACTAGGTCAGAGACGTTGGTGCGAATCACACTTCCGCTCGGGAGGGGGACCGAGGGTGAACGCGAGCCGACGGCGTCGGGGTCAAAGTGCTGCAGGAATGTTGAGCGAGCCGGGAGTGTAAACGCCGGAGGCGTGGATGAGCGTGCCCGCTCAGACGGCAACGAGTATGGGAGCTCAAACCTGGGGGTCAGTGGTACTGGGGAGCGGTGAGGAATCTGTACTTACCAGAATGTACTTCCTTTGCCAGCCTCAGAGTCGACACCGAGACGCCCATGGCTGAGCTTGACAATCTGCATGATGAGGGCGAGGCCGAGACCTGACCCTTTGCCGCCCTGGCGTCTCCCAATCTCAGTCTGCACGTAGGGCGAAAAGAGCTTGTTTTCCCGGACATCGCTGGGCTGGAGACCGAGGCCAGTGTCGCGTACTTCGACCCGCACAACAGCCCTCTTTGGACGCGATGGACGCCGGTGCGTAGGATGCGCGGGTCGCATTGGCGACTTTGAGGGTGTCGTTGGCGGTCCGTTTGATCCATCTCCGAATGGGAGATGGGGTACCACTTCCCCACGGGCCGAGTCCGTCTTGCCCGCCGTGCTCGGCGAGCTCACATTGTTGGAGGACGCAGCCATGTGGTCGAGGATTGGCGTCGCGTGTGGGTCGGCGTCCTCGGCAGGCGTGTCCAGTTCGGCTGGTGGCGCCGCGTTCTCAAGTTCGGGGTACACGAGCTTTGTGGCAATGGTGACTGAGCCCTCGGGGGTCTGGTCTCGTTAGCGTGTTTATGGCAGCCTTTGGACGCGCGACTTACAAACTTCAACGCATTGGACACCAGATTCGATACTGCCTGTCGCAAGCGCATCTCGTCGCCGACGAAGATACCACCAATCTGGTCGATGCGAGGGTCCAGCTCCACGACGAAATCGACGCCCGTGAGCTCGGCCTGCACACGGTGGCTGAGAGCGACAATCTGGATTGACTTGTGAAAGTCAAACGGTTTGCGCGCTTGGATCAGGTTACCCGACTCCATGCGGTTGAACGACAGAACGTCGTTTAAAACCTTTTCCATCATGCTGAGACTGGACATCAGGCCGTGTAGCATGTCGCTCTGCTCGCCCTCGAGTGAGGTAAACAGCCCCTCGTCCTCGAGGTTTTGCACGGCAAGCAGGGCCGTGTTGAGCGGGACTCGGACCTCGTGGAAGACTGCTGTCAGCTGTGAGCTCCTGCAGACCCCGACGCACTGTAAGAGACGAAACGCTTCTTGGACTGTTCAGCGCGGCGCTCCTGCACCTGAGCGGCTTGGACGGCTCTGTTGCGTTAGAATGACTGGCGACGGGAGGTATGGTCAACATACTTGAACTGCGTCTTGAGCTGCTGGCGCAGACTGTAGAGCTGGCGACGAGACCGCTCGCTCCAGTACGACACGCAGGCAATGAAGATGTGGTAGAGCTCGACTTGGGACGTCAGTATCGTCCATGCTGTATGTGGGAGGACTAACGCATGACCAGGTTGCGAGCAAAGGGACGCGGGACATTCGGTGCCCTCATGAAGAGCGCCGCAGACAGTGCGAGCCAGAGTGTCGCGATGAGGATGTGGACCACACGGTTTTGGCGGAGGACAATCATCGGCAGCGTTGGGAGGCCGTAGAGCACGCCAAGAAGGTTGAGAAAGTTGCGATCCCCACATCGATTTGGTAACCAGAAGAACTGGTGGTTAGCGGGGAGAGAACGACAGGCAGAAGACATACATGACATGCGTCCATCTCGATGGTCAGGACAAACTGAGCGTCAGTCGAGTTCAATGGATGGTCGCAATTAACTCACGCCCCAGCACCAAGCCGCGCCGGCCAGAAACGGCTGGTACACCCATGGAAACCTCCGCGGGCCGTTCAGAGCCACCATGAAGGGGAGGGGCAGGGTGAAGAAGCCGCAGACGCCAACGTATGCCTGATGGGTTAGCCGACGATGACCCGAAAGGGAGTGTAGCGCCTCACGTAGTAATTCCACAGGGTAAAGTGTTGGACGAGTGCGTTTGATAAAATCCAGTAGAGGAGCATGTAGAACGAACACAACAACGCGCCCCGCTTGTCGGTGTACCATTCCTGTTGATCGTGGTGAGCACAACACATTCCAGCCGGGTGCCACATGCCACACAGAGGGACACATTCCCAAAGGTCCAGACTCTGACTCACCTCACGCTGAAAGTTGCGCTCCATCTCCTTGTCTGGAAAGCTCGAGTCGCAAAAGTCGACGAGGGGCGCCCACACCGTCTCGCGCAATGGCTCCCACCAAGCTCGTGGGTTGGGGTTGAGGCTGTTGTGGCGGTAGTCGTCCGACGACGTGCGGTCGCCGGTGCTGCTCCTGCTCTTTGCATATGTGTGGGCTGCGTCCTTGTCGCTGCGCTCGATGCGCTCGCCGTCATACTCTGTGCCGCTCTTTTCGCTGGGGGGGTACCCTTCTTCGAAGTCGTTGTCGACGACGACAATCGACACGGGCTCTGGGGGAGGTTTTTTCTCGTCGAGAATTAACCCGTCGAGGTCGATCCGCGACGACGTACTGCGGTGGCGGAGACCGCGGGGGCGGCGTCGACCAGGCATGCTCACGGTGCACCGCGAGGCGGCTGTGCCGGTGGGCTCGCGACCGCTCAAGGTGGCGGTGAGGGGAATGTCGAGGGGACCACTGACGTCGACGCTGCTGTGCTGGGAGCGCGAGGTCAGGCTCTCGGACCCTGTCGCGCCCGTCGACGGCGAGAGCGCAACCTGCTTCCGGAGCGAGGACAGAAAGTTGCGCAGGCCCGCAAAGCGCGACGGCTTTTCAAAGTGCGGCCGACGCAGCGTGGTGGCGAGTGGGTTGAGGGAGGGGGCGGGGTGGGGGTTAGGAGGCTGTGGGGGATAGGGGTAGGGCTGGGGCTGGGCGGCGCTGCTGGAAGCCGGTGTCGGCGTATAGTTGAAGCTGTTCGAGGCTGGTGTCGGAAGGAGCGAGGGCCGCGCGGGGTGTCCTTGTTGTTGTTGATGCAGAGGTTCCAACTCTGGAGGAGCGTCCACAGAAGCACCGAGTGGGAGGTGGGTAATGGCAGGGAGTAACCGCGGTGTTGGAGTCATGCTCGTGCTTTGACTCGTAGACGAGGATGAGGATGTAATGGGGGCTCGAGCGGGCGGAATGCAGCATTGTTCCCCCTGCTCCGACGAGGACTTCCCGACGAGGTCAGACAGGTTTGGCATGCTGGCGTCCAGGTCGGACGTGTTGGCCAAGGAGCGTCGTGGTGGCGCAAAGGGCTGGGCAGTGTGGCCGGGTGTGTTCGGAGGTGGCGATGTGGACGGCGCTGTTCCACTCTGTCCAGACGCAGACAAGGGCATGGGTGGCGCACACGGCGCAGCCACACCACCCCAACCTGACGCCGTGGCCAGAGGCGTCACCTCCGACATGGCCGGCACGTGAGAGTGAGACGGACGCTTGGACGAGACCTCGTCCTCGGGCCGAGGTGGAGGCATAGGCAGAGGCGCAGTTGGTAACCGCAGCGCACCCACACTGCTGCTGCTGCTGGTGCAGTCGCAACGGCTGTTGGGCGGGTGGTGACCGCAACCGGATGGAGGATGTGGGTCGTGTGCGGGTAGGATGGTGTTGTTTGGTTTGGAAATGCAAGAGGCCGATGAGGCACTAGGACGGGCAGTAGCAGCAGGGACATGAGCACTTGGGGCAGAGGCACCAGCACCAGCACCAGCACTAGCATCGGCACGAGCACGGGCACGCGCGCTAGTGGGTGGTTGGGATGCACGAGATACTGGCAACGGCACCGCCAACGGACGACGTGGTTGCACATGTTCCGGCATCGGAGTTGCGGAGACTGCGGGGACAGCACCGCCGTCGGCAAAGTCGGGCCCACGGCCAGCGCTGTCCGCTGCGGTGTCGCTGCTCTGCGTCGTGTTTAGCGGGGTCCGTGTGCGTGTGTCTGCCCGTGCGTCCTCGGCGCCACGAGTTCCGAGGGTGCCGCCGACTGGCATGGCGATGACGGGTAGCGCGGTGGCGAGCGCGAGAGAGTGGGCACGGAATGCGATGAAGGACGAGAATAGTTTTTTTGGAGAGGAGAGTGACGCCAGATGTGGATTGTTGATGAAGTGTTCAGTTACCAGGTACAGAATCCCATCATCCATTCATTCAACTCCAGTTCGACTTTTGGCCCAGATCCCTCGTCGTCGTCGACGCATGTCACCTCTGCTTTCATCACCGCATCACTGCATCATTTGCTTAAACTATGACTGTACACGCTCCAACCCCGCGCACCCAACCTCAGTCCCTGCAGGTAGATGCATACCCCCGTAGCCCCCCTGCATCTCCCTGTCGGTTACGCTGTGCATCGCGGCCGCCTGTTGTTTTGTTTGGTCGAGAATTGAGACGAGAAATTGTTTTCGTCGCCGTTGACATCATGAGCCCAAAAATTAACCCTATTACCCTAACCTGTCCTGCATGTCGTGCATGTCCTGACAAGTCTCCGCACAACTCGGTGGTGCTCTCGTCGGTGGTCGGTGTACTTCGGATCGGACAATAAGGGCTTTGATAATGACTTTGACGCCATTGACATGCAGAGAGCCCTTGCCACTCGCCAGTGTTGTTGCCGGGCAAACTTCCGGCCGCGCCCTCGGATGGAACAAGGTTCCGAATGTGTGCCTGAAAAGTCTAAATCCAGCATGGCGTGCCTCTACCCCGCAGCATACAGCAGCCCATCTTGTCCAACAATAATCCAACATGCCAAATGGGGCCAATACCATCTACATGTCTACACGAAACGAGCCCAGATCTCCGTCCCTCTCGCACACAAACTTGCAAGCCTACACTACGCCCTCGGTCTCGCGCTGCTTGACAGCCCCCATTGCCTGCTGCCACTCACGGCGCTCGCTCTCGCTCATGTGCTCCCACTCGCGGCGCTCGGCGTCAGACATGTCTGGCCACCCCGCCACCATGCCGGGCGCGCCCGGGGTGTCGACGGGCACATCTGAGAGTTGAGAGTAGACCGAGGCTGGAGACACGCTTCCGGCCTGGGCCTTTTCGGAGACTGGGACTGCAAGACCCGCGCTCGGCACGTCGTATGCGGGCGGGGGGCCTGTCGGGATGGGCGGCGCACTGGCGCTCGCGATGGGGACGTCGTGTCCCGGGGGCGAGAGGGGTGTGACGGGGTTGACTGACGTTGCGCTGATGGGACTCAGGGCATCGTGGGCCATGGGCGGTTTGTGGAAGTCCTGGCTCACGGGGCGCGCCGATGAGCGTGCGGGCAGTGGAGGAGGCGGGGAGCTGGGCGCACTTCCCGGCGCGCTGGCAGTGGCAGGGACAGGGCGGCGGCGGGGAGGGAGGGGAGGGCGTTTATCGGACTTGTGAATTACGCGCTCCGTCTCGGGGTCCGACTCGTACTCGTCGCCAGTGGTCATGTCGGGCGTCGGGGGTAATTTGAGCACCTCGCCGTCGTCGAGGACGATTTCGGACATTTTCTGCGTCGGGTCGATTGCCATCGGCGGAGGGATGGCGCGCCGCGCCTTTGTGTGGATTATTTGCGACTCGGGGACGGCGCCCTGGGCATGGCCAGACTCGGCGTCCCGAAGTGCTTGCATGAGGTTGGCCGCCTCGGGCGGGGGCGTGACCTTGCCTTCGAGCTGGGGGTCAGTGTGGGTCATTGTCAAACAGGTAGACAGAGGTAGAGGGTAACTCTCGTTCTCTACCACGCCCATCTCGAGGTTCTCACTCACAATGTCACGTGCCTTGATCCCCGGCCAGTGGTAGACTCCGGCATTCTCGTCAAACCTGCTCACAAACGCCTGCCCCACAATCTCGATGCCCGCAAACATGCCCTTGCTGCGGATGTAGCTGAATACAGGTGCGCGGTCGGTGCCCGTCTCGACTGCACCGCCGGCACCCCACGGCCCCGCAACGACCGCAATCTCCGAGCCGAGCGTGACCTTGTGCGTGCCAAACGAGTCGAGTGCGGCCTGTGACCGGATTACCAGTACGCAGTCGTAGATGTCCACGCCGATGAGCAGCTGCGTGTAAGCTAGAGGTTCAGAACGAGAGAATGAGTCAAGAGGACACGGCGTTGCCATCTACTCACACCAGTAGACAGGTTTTGCGGAGAAATCGATGCAGGAGCGGACCACGCTGCTTGTTAGCACCCAGCTCTATCGGGTCCCTCTGAGCGTGAACGGGCCGTCTGCAGCCACAGGCTCGGGCTGCTTGGCGCACTACGGCCTCGGCTCGAAGGGCCACATCCAACTACTCACATCCATCAGGCAGTCGCGCAACGACGAGCCCCGCGCCGCCCGCCCCACCCAGCGGTGCAATGCCGCTCCGCATCGACGTAAAGATGGCCAAGCCCTTGGCCTCCCGGATGACTCTGTAGGGGATTTTGCGCAGGATTTTGCCGAGCTTCTTGTCTTCTGTGACGACGCCTTCGACTGGGGTGTCAGTGCGTGCAGTGGACGTAGTGTCAGGAAAGGGGGGATCGGAATGCTTGGGTGTCGGGTACGTGGGCTCCAGCTGTAGCGCGGAGAGGGTAGGCTGCATGCTACGCACTGCGGGCTGCAGCTCAACGCAAGTCTCCGCCGACCGTGGCCTGCGCGCTCTGTTGTGGGCTCCAGCCTCGTCGTGCCAGCGCCACGCGCACCTCCATCGCAGAGACTCGATCCAACATACATGACGCTCACCATCCCCACCCAGCTCACCCGCGCCCCGCCTCAGAACTCACCGGTAAACGTCCTCAAGATCCTCGCACACTTATCCATCTCCTTCGGAAAATCGCCCGAGACGGGCCAGAACGCCTCTGTCCCGAGCCTCCGCTCAGCAAAGCCATTGACGCGGTTGCCGACGTTGTCGCTGATGACCACGCTCTTGTCGACAGCTACTTTGCCCCACGCCGCGCCGCGCGCCTTGACGCGGTCCTTCCATGTGGGGTGGGCGGGTGTGTCGGGTGTCGAGGCGCGCGAGGAGGGCGCTGTGCCGGCGCGGCGGGGGGGTGGGGCGTATGTCATCGTGCGGGGTGGGGTGGGGAGGGGAGAGTTATTGGGTGTGGGGAGTTGGGGTAGGTGAGTAGTGGGTAGCGGGGGGTGTTGGTGGGAGTTGGCTGGTGGGTGTTGCGGGTGTAATTGCGGTTCGACTTTGCTGATAAGGCTTGGCTCCTTGGCGACTGATATCCGCGCAGTCTGGTTGCGCCTACGTTTGCCTGCTGCTAGCTACTAGCTGCTCGGTTGCACGTTGTAAATTTCCACAATGGCGGTGGGATGGCGGTCCTAGCCCAGGAAGCGAGTGGAAGCGATGTGGTCCACAGGTAGGACAAGCGGTGCCGAGGCGGTGTCAGCGCCGGGGAGGGGACCGAGCGGAATCGAGAAACGTGTGCGGGGATGCCGCGCGCGCGTTAATATAGGCGATGGGGTTGGGGGTTGGCGTACACCGTGCGGGTGAGAGCGGGGACAGTGTCGAGTGCGAACGCACAGGTGCTGAGAAGTAGCGAGGTGTGGTGGGCAGTGCGGTGCGGTGCGGTGGTGGCTGCGCAGGGCGAAGACCGGACGTGAGGGCGAGATTTGGGACAAAATAGTTGGAGCGAAGGGGTTGTCTGGAGGAGAGAGAGATTTTGCAAGTGGAAGCGTGGGAGTATGTACTCTGAACGCGAACGGAGATACAGAGGGCAGAGAGGTCGTCGGGGATGACTACGACGTCGGTGTGGTAGTGTCTTGGATTTATCATTCACTCAGCCGTGCAGTGATCAGTGATGGGATGACGTTGTCGCGGCATCGGCTGTCGTCGCTCCCGTGGCCCAAGTCGGCCGCCGCCGGCTACAGTGGTCGCGGGTTCGGGTAATCCTCGGAATGCCTTCACGGTGATCGGAACTCACTCTACGGCTCGGTCTTATCAGTATTGAGAGACGAGAGACGAGATGGTGACCTTGTTAAACATCAGTCCCGTTGTGTCTGCTGTTAGCTCTGCTGCTAGCCTCTGCTGCTAGCTTGCTGGTCGACCAAGCGCCATGTTGCTTCCACACACCTATTCTCTGGTCCTACAATAGTCTGATCCATCTCACCCATGTCATCCATGCTCTCAACAGTCACTCTTCTATACCACACCACTACACCAACCAACAACACAGCACCACGTCACCCCGATGTCGCTTGGACAAGCTACCGGTGTCCCACCGGCTGGAGGCTGTGAGTTGCATTCCTCCCTATCCCATGTCCCAGTTATTGTTCTGCTTGATGCACTCCCATATCAATCGTACGCTGACGCCGTCAGCGCCCCCGGACACGAGTGAGTGATCCTTACGACTCGCCCAGTGCTGCGTTCTCGCCATACCTCATGTTACCAGCTCGTTGACACAGATACAGTCCCGGCCTGCTCGTACCCACGCAGCGGCGTCCGGTGGCAACTGCCTTGCATCCTTGTGCTATCTTACTCGCTCGCTTCCTCGCTGCCTTTGTCATCAACGCTAACTTGCCAGGCTTAGACGCGTCCCAGCGCGGTCACGGTTCCAACGCTGTCGGCCCCACCAGCCTCGAGAGTAAGAGTTGCTGCCAAACCACAGCTAACAGCACAGCGATCGCTCACATGATGGGCAATATGGCGGACATGCTCAGCGCCAATGACGAGGCATTTAAAGCGCAAATCGGCGCCCTAGCCGCGCAAGTCAACGCAATGGACGCCAAAATGGACCGTATGCACGCCAGTCTCATGTTTCTGATTGCCGAGGCGGCGTGCCGTTGCTGTGAGTTGCACCGCTGGTCTCCGCTAGTGTTGACATCCTTCTAGACGAACGACCGCCGGCCAACCCCTTCGCCAACGCGCAAGACAAGACCGAAGCTGTAGGGTGTACCGGGAGTGCGTTGTCTGGCCGGAGGCGCATGCCTCTCGTCACACCATGACCATCCAACCATTTTTGCCTGCCCAGTCGCTCGCCTCATGCAGATGACCGCTTCGCACCCGTCGCCGTATGTAGCCGGACATGGCCAACTCCCGTCTCCTATGTATCCTTCATGTGTATCCTTCCTCGATGTAAAACCTGTTTCGGCTGAGCACAGAAAATGCCATACATAATGCGAACACGACACTGCTACTAGTCCAGACATCCACGCTTACCGCGTGCGGATGATACCCGAGTTGATCAGCTGGTGGGTTAGCACACGAACACCAAGCAGCACCCACCTTCTGGATCTTTTGGCTGATCATCGGGTTCTTCATGTGGTCCATGAGCGCGCGAGGGTTGTTCTGTGCGTCGGCGAGAATCTGGCGCATCACGGGGTCGCCTGGATGTCAGCTTCCAATTCTTTCACATCAGCTGGACATACTCATAATCTCCTGGACCTCGGGATCACGCATGGCACGGGCATATGTCTCCTCGTCCGTCTCGGTCGCACGCTGCGCCTGGAGCTCGGCCATGACCTTTTGGACATTCTGGTCAATCTCGCGCGTGTGCGCCTTGTTGGTGTCGGCGTCGCTGGCCTTCTGGAGGGTCTGGAGCGCCGACGTGTGCTCCTTCATGGCCTGCTGCACGAGCGCCTTGCGAATGTACGCCTTGACAAAGGTGGGGTCAATCTTGATCGCCTCCTCGGCGTCCTTGAGCGCCTCGGGCATCGCCAGGAGCTTCGAGTACGCGGCCGCGCGGTTGTTGTAGGCGCGAGGGTCCGAGGGCAGACGCTTGATCGCCTCAGTGTAGTCCTTGACCGCGTCGGCAAAGCGGCCCGCCTTGAACGCAGTGTTTCCCTCTTCACGCGCAGCCTCGGCCTTTGCGGGGTCAATGTACGCCTGCTTGTCGGCCTCGGCCTTTGCCTTCTCCGTCTCGCGCAGCTTGGTCAGAATGTCGGCAGTGCGGTGCTCGGTGAGCGACTTGGAGTAGTACTTGATCGCGTTCTCAAGGTCGTCCTGCTTGCGGTACGCGTTGCCGATACGGCCGTACGCCTTGGCATACGTCTTGTAGTCGGCGCGCAGCTCGCGGCCCTCCTCGACAGCCTTCTCGCACGTCTCGATGCACTTCTGGTAGTCGGCCTTTTCAAAGTAGACAGCTGGCGAGGTCAGCTCGCGCTACTAGCTAGGTGGCCTCTGCACTCACCGCTGAGGTTGAGCAAGTAAGTGACGTCCTTGGGGTACGTCTGCCACGCCTTCTCGTAGAGCTCAATGGCCTCGTCAAACTTGCGCGCCTTGTACGCGGCGTTGCCCTGGAGCTTGATCTCGTCTGCCTCCTTCTTGGCCTTGGCGTCCTCGTCGTCCTCCATGACAACGTCCTCCTTGGGCTCCTCCTTGGGCGGGGAAGGCGCCTTGGGCGGCGAGGCCGCCCTGGGTGGGCTCGACGACGAAGGCTGCTGCTGGGTGTATCCTGGGGGCATGGCGTTTGAACCCTCGGGGCGCTCCATCGCGTCCTTGTCACAATTAGCCCTGTCCGTTCCTTCCCATGGATTCCTTTCCTACTCACAATGTCGACACCCATGAGGGCACCGAGGACCGAGAGCATGCGCGGGTCGCCGAACATTTGCTGCATATCCATCTTGCCGCCGCTGGCCTGGAGCTGGGCAATCTTGGCCGCAAACGCCGGGTCCTTGAGCAGCTCACGCGTCTTGGGGTTGTTCTCGAGCTTGGACATCATGTTGGGGTCGTTGAACATCTGCCCGAGGCCCATGTCGCCGCCCGCGCCGCCCATGTCCGAGTCCATGACCTTCTTGACCTCGGCCAGACCCCTCTTGAGAACGTCGCTGTTTGGGTCCACCTCGAGACCAGCCTGGTACGCCATCACCGCTTCAGGGTACTCGCGAAGACCGTGGAGGGCCGCACCCTTGCGGGCAAAGCCCTTGGAGAACGACGGGTTGAGCTCGATACACTGAGGGTTAGACTTTGACGACAATGGCAACCCACCTTGTCGGCGTCCTCGAGCGCGCCTTGGTAGTCGCGATCGCCAGCCTTTGCGGCAGAGCGGTTCGAGAAGAGAACGTGGTTGGAGGGGTCGAGTGCGATCGCATCGCTGTAGAGCTTGGTCGCAGTGGGGTAGTCCTTGGCGGAGAAGGCCTTGTTGGCCTGTGCCTTGAGCTCGTCGGCCTGGGGTCAGTGTGGGTGCGAGAACGTCAGCAGGTCGAGACACTCACCGTCGACATTATGCTGGCAGTAGATTACTGGTGGTACAGTTGAGTGGCTGGGAGGAGAGAGTTGACGAGGAAGAACGGAAACGAGACCTCTAGTTGTTGCCAAACAAATGTCGAGGAAGATGTGAACGATGATGATGACGATGACGCTGGTGGACCCGACGAGGAACACTCCAGAAACAGCTGGCCACACCTAGCCACCACTCTCTGACCGACTTGTTCGGGCCAGTCCGGGGCCACATTCACATGCACCACGGAGCCAAACACGGAACCAAAATAATCATTTCAAACCTTCCTGACGTGTCGTTTTTCTATGCATTTTGTGGCGCGTCTTGTTCCTGAATGTACATGAAGAGCATGGTCCAACAGACGCGTCGCACAGAGTAGTGTGTCCCTGAATCTGCGCTTTGACGCGTCACCTGGCCCCCCTCTTTCTTTCATCTCTCTTTGTTGTTCTCCCTCCCTCCCACCAAACATCCCACCACGCCCACCATGGCAGAAATGAGCACACAAGACCCGACGCCCGTCTATGCCGACGACCAGATGCGCGACCGCGCGCGCGAGTTTGTCGAGTTCCTCTCGGACGACGTGAGTGCAACCTTGTGCTTGATGCAGAGGCTGTTTGGAGGTGTTTGGTTTTAACCCCCGGCTGCCCGGTGGCTTACCCCGCAGTCACAACCAAACTACAACTATCCGCAGGCAATCCGGCGCATGCTCGACCTCGAGCAGCAGCGTCTGATTGTCAACCTCGACGACCTGCGCGACTATGACCGTAAATACGCGGATGGCCTCCTGTTGCAGCCTACCGAGTTCCTGCCCGCGCTCGAGTCTGCGCTTTTGCAGCTCGTGCAGGGCTTGCACGACCCACTCAAGCACAAGATTGAGGGCAACGACTATTACGTCGGCCTGCGTGGATCGTTTGGCCAGCAGCACGTCAACCCGCGCACGCTCCGGAGCCACCAGCTCGGCAAGATGATTTCCCTCGAGGGCATTGTGACACGATGTGGGTGTCGTTGCGGCTTCGTCGACCGCGGTCAAACTGACATTGCAGGCTCTTTGGTGCGACCCAAGATGCTCAAGTCGATCCACTACTGCCCTCCTACCCACAAGTTCCACTCACGAACATACCACGACGCGACGATGATTGCCCCCTCATCGACGCTCACGGGACAGACGACGGTGATCCCCCAGGACGACGGCGAGGGCCACCCGATCCTGATGGAGTACGGCCTGTCGACGTTCCGCGATTACCAGACAATCAGTATCCAGGAAATGCCCGAACGTGCACCACCCGGACAGCTCCCGCGCAGCATCGAGGTCGTGCTCTCCAATGACCTCGTCGATGTGTGCAAACCCGGCGACCGCATCCAGCTCGTAGGCGTGTACCGCTCCTCTGGTGGGGGCACTGGCACTCGCGGCTTTACAACGCAGCTCATTACCAACAACGTCATCCTCCTGTCGTCCAAGCAGGGGGGCGGTATTGCCCACGCTCCGCTCACCGACACGGACATTCGCAACATTAACAAGATCTCAAAGCGCCGCAATGTCTACAACTTGCTGTCCCAGTCGCTCGCACCATCCATTTTCGGCTACGACTTTGTCAAGCAGGCTATCCTGCTCATGCTGCTTGGTGGCGAGGAGAAGAACCTGAAGAATGGCGGTCACATTCGTGGTGATATCAACATTCTCATGGTCGGCGACCCGTCGACTGCAAAGTCGCAAATGCTGCGTTTTGTGCTCAACACTGCGCCGCTCGCAATTGCGACAACCGGTCGTGGTTCGTCGGGTGTCGGTCTCACGGCTGCCGTCACGACGGACAAGGACACGGGCGAGCGCCGCCTCGAGGCGGGTGCCATGGTCCTCGCCGACCGTGGTGTGGTGTGTATTGACGAGTTTGACAAAATGTCTGACGTGGATCGTGTGGCGATCCACGAAGTCATGGAGCAGCAAACAGTCACGATTGCCAAGGCGGGCATCCACACGACGCTCAATGCGCGCTGCAGTGTTGTCGCGGCGGCCAACCCCATCTATGGCCAGTACGACGTGCACAAGGACCCTGCGCGCAACATTGCGCTCCCCGACTCGCTCCTGTCGCGTTTCGACTTGTTGTTTGTCATCACGGACGACTCGGACGAGCAGCGCGACCGCCAGATTTCAGAGCACGTCCTCCGCATGCACCGCTACCTCCAGCCGGGCATCGAAGAGGGGCGCCCTGCGGTCGAGAACATCGAGCAGCACCTGGACGTCGGTGGCGACGTCGAAGAGTCGCGCACCACCGAGACGCCCGTGTTTGAAAAGTTTAACCCTCTCTTGCACGGCGGTGTCACGACCATGTCGGGGCGCGGCGCCAACAAGCGCAAGGAGGTGCTTTCCATTGCGTTTGTGAAAAAGTACATTCAGTACGCCAAGAGCCGCATCCACCCCATCCTCACAAAGGGCGCGGCCGACTGGATTGTCGGCGTCTATGCCGCCCTGCGCAACGACGACCTCGCAAGCAACCAGAAGAGGGTGAGTTGGCTGGAGGTAACCTTCGTAACTGACATCAGACCTCCCCCTTGACTGCGCGTACACTCGAGACCCTGATCCGTCTCGCGACTGCGCACGCCAAATCGCGCCTGTCATCGCACGTCGACGAGCGCGACGCCATGGCGGCCGAGGAGCTCCTGCGGTTCGCGCTGTTCCGCGAGGTGATCCGACCCGAGCGGCGCAAGCGCCGCAAGCTTAACGCGGGCGGCGCCGTGAGCGACGAAGAGAGCGGCTCGGAGGACGAGTCCGAGGAAGAGGCCGCAGTCATCAGCCGGAGCGAACGGCTCCGTGCGCGCGAAAAGGCCAAGCGGATCGAGGAGGCCAACGACCCCAACCCGGAAGACGTCGAGATGGCCGCCGACGGTCCCGAGACGCGCGAGCTCGCCGACGCCATCGCGGGCGCAGACGAGGCCGACGCCGCGGCAGACGCAGGCATTGCGCCCGTCGACCCCGCGCGCCTCGATCTCTTCCGCGAACGCCTCTCGGCCGTCTTTGAGAGCGACCTCGCCGCCGAGGGCTATGTCGAGTTTACAGACCTCCTCCCAAAGGTCAACGAGGGCCTCGCCAACGACGACATGTTTGGCACGCGCGAGGCAAAGGCCGCCGTCCAGGCCATGAACGATCGCAACGAGCTCATGGAGGCCGACGGCGTCGTGTACAAGGTGTAAACTTAGTTTTGTGTATTTATCGTATGGTAGTAGTAGCGGCGAATGTGAGATACTAGATATTGCGTGGGTTGGGGGCGAGCGCGGGAGAGGTGTGGGGGTTGGTGAAGAAGGTATGGGCGCCCTCGTTGCGCAAATGCCAGCGACTGTGATAATGACAGCGTCTCGTTGCGCAAACACGACCACTCGTCCACGCCGCTGACCGCGCACTTGCCCGCCCCGGCCAGCTTGCCTATCGTCTCGGCACCAGCCAGCCTATCTGCACGCCGCCGGGCAACCCCTGCCCGATGCCGCGTTATCAGGAAGCCTCCACACGCCGCGATACGAGCGCCCAAGATCTCGGCCGGGCCTGGCCAAATTCTCATTCTCGACGAGGCTCGTTCTCATGCGTTTCCTGCACAACCGACTGGCGCCGAGCCTGTGGGAGTGGTGACCGAGGTGGTGGGCAACGGTTGACAGGCTGGCAGCGGGTGCGGGCAAGTTGCCCGATGCGTCGGGCAAGGTGCGGGCAACTTTCACTGACCTATTTTCGCTCTCCCCGCCTCTTCCTCTTCTCTGACCTTGGTGGCATCGACGCATCTGTGATATATAAAGGCAGCATGCGAGCTCAGTGCCCATGACAACAGCAACACGGCCCCACCACCTTCATATTCGCCCTTAACATCCAAGACAATAGCGGCAATGACAATCGACGACACGCTCCACCCCACCCGCTCCGACGGCGAGTTTTGGAAGGTTGCGCACAGCCGGCTGATTCGGTATGGCGGGACGTGGAGTCCTGTTCGTGTTGTTAATGCCAAGGGCACGGTTATGTGGGTGCGTACGTGTAGGGGGGGTCGGTGTCGGTGTCGGTGTCAGTGTCGGTGTCAGTGTCGGGGTGGTGGTGGGAGGTGGCGGCGGTGTCGGGGTGGTAGTGGGAGGTGGTGGGGTGATGGTTGTGGTGGTGCCGGTGTGGTGTGGTTCCGGTGTGGTGAGTGGTGGGCTAACGGAGCAGGACGTGGATGGCCGCCGGATCCTGGACTGGACGTCGGGACAGATGTCGTCTGTGCTTGGGCAGTGAGTCGGGTTACGATAGGATCTGTCGTATGCGTACTGGGCGCTCGTATCCTTATCACTCGAGGGGGCTGGTCTGCCTTTACTTGCCCTCGACGGAGCCCCCCTCTCTCCCCTCTCCCCACACCCCACGCCCGCACCAGAGCCCCCGACCCCCTAAACAACCCCAACCCCGACCCACTAACCAACCCCAACTCCACCCACTACCCAACCCCAAGCTGTCGCACACCCAAACCCCACATGCCTCCTCCCCCCCCCCCCCCCACATGCCCCTGCCGTCACCCGACCACTCAACCCTAACCCCCAGCGGCCACCCCGAAATCTGCACCGTCGTCAACCAACACATGGCCAACCTCGACCACGTCTTCTCGGCCATGGTGACGGACCCCGTCGTCGACCTTGCCGAGGCGCTCACGGCCCTCCTGCCGCCGCAGCTCAGCAAGTGCATCTTCCTCAGCACGGGCTCGGAGACAAACGAGTGTGCGCTCAAGATGGCCAAGATGTATACGGGCGGGTACGAGGTTGTGTCGTTGAGCGCTTCGTATCGTGAGTAAGAATGTGGAGTGGGGATCTCGTAGGGTTAAGAAGAGAGTGACTGTCGCTCCCTCTTCCCCTCGACCTTCGTTATTTTCCATTCCTTCCATTTCCACTCCCTCCCTCTCACCCGCTCGCTCGTGCTCCGCTCACACCCAGACGGCATGACCCACGGCTCTGGCGCCGCCACCTTCTCGGTCGGGCGGCGCGGCTACGGCCCCCAGCTGCCAGGCAACTACACGCTCCCGGTCCCGTACGCGTACCGGTCGCCGTTCCGGCACGCGGACGGGAGCTACGACTGGGAGACCGAGCTCAACTATGGGTGGGACCTGATTGACCGGCAGAGCACGGGTGCGCTGGCAGCGTGTCTGGTTGAGCCCATCGTGTCGACGGGGGGAATCATCACGCTTCCGCCCGGATACCTCAAGGCGCTCAAGGCGCACTGCGAGCGGCGCGGCATGCTCCTCATCGTGGACGAGGCGCAGACCGGCATGGGCCGCACGGGCGACATGTTTGCGTTTGAGCACGAGGGTGTCATCCCGGATATTCTTACACTGTCCAAGACACTCGGCGCGGGGTTGCCTCTCGGCGCCACCGTCACGACCGAGGCGATCGAAAAGGTCTGCCACAAACGAGGGTTCTTTTACTACACCACACACCTCAATGACCCCCTCGTGTGTGCCGTCGGCGCAAAGGTGTGCGAGATTATCGCGCGGGATGGCCTCGCCGCAGAGGCGAGGCGCAAAGGGGAGATTTTGCACGAGGGTCTGCTTGGGGTGAGTCCACGTATGGTTTTAGCCCCCCCCCCCCCCCCCGCGATGAAGGAATATAGCCAAGAGAAGGAGGTGACCGGGGTGACAGTGCCAGATCAGTACGCCGAGTCCAAGTCGGACTACAGCCTAGGGAATGCGCACGAGGATACTGAGAGACCAGCCTCCCAGCCCAACGCTCACACCCGCAGCTCCAGAAAAAGTACCCCAACATCGGCGACGTCCGCGGCCGCGGCCTCATGCAGGGCATCGAGATCATCCTCGACGACGACGCCAAGACCCCCGCCGACGCGCTTGGGACCCGCATCTCGTCGCGCTGCATGGAGCTCGGGCTCAGCTGCAACGTCGTCCAGCTCCGCGGCATGGGCGGCACGTTCCGCATTGCGCCGCCGCTGACAATCACCGACGACGAGATTCGGGAAGGTATCGCCATCATGGACCGGGCGTTTGGCGAGTGTCTCGCAGAGGGCGTAAATGGTGAAGTGTAGTGAGGTGAGGTGGGGGTAGATATGGCGTGGTTATGATAGTTGAGCTGTTAGAAATGAATGTGTTTGTGGAATGGCTCTGTCGTCAGGGTGCACTGGTAGTCCTGGTGCAGTGTGTCAAGGCGATCCGAACCCCCAAGGAATCAAGCTGCAGTGAAGCGTAGGCCACTGACAAGTCCATGACTGTACCTCCGCCGATGAGCACCCCACCATGCCAGCCCACCGCACCGGCCAAGAGTTCACCGCACCGCCCAACGCATCCCCTACATCTCCTATACCCATGTACCCGGGCTCTAATCAAACGTCTCGCGCTCACACCCATACACGTCCTTCGCGACCTTCCACCACTGCCCCTGCTCGCCGCCGACGCACCACCGGCCTGCAAACTCGAGTTCGAGCGGGTGCAGGCGCTTGCCGACAATGACGACCGAGTGGAGCGGCCCGCCAAACTCTTCCTCGTCGAGGGACGCGAGCTCGGCGAGGGTGCCGGCGATGATGCGTTGCGTCGAGGTGCCGATGCGCGAGAGCGACATGGCCAGCGTGCGCTCAGGGTCACATAGTGTTGGGCCAGCGTCGGCTGTGGCTTGCGGCTCGTCGTCGTCACTGTCGGCGGCGGCGGCGGCGCCCTCGGCCGGGTGCCGCTTGTTCTCCGTCAGGAGGATCTGCTGGAAGGCCTGGTAGGGGTTCATGAAGCGTGGGGGCTCGTAGATGAGGCGACCCCTGGGTGTCAGCGTGTGCACTGGTGTCTTGTAGCTCCGCATCGTGGTTCGTGTCCTCGACCATTCGTGGTTGCTGTCCGTCGAGGATGACTCCTGCTCGTCCTCGGCAGCCTCATCGCCCACACATACACTCTCGCGATTGCCCTCTCCAACCGGACTCGAGATAGTCGTCAAACGCACACCATAGCCCTCGCCCACTCCAACCTGACTCGTCCTCATCCGCTTCACCTCCAACCCCTTCACGCCAAACACACTCACCTAGCCATGTTCTCCTCGCTCTGCTCGCGCACCTTGATGTCGAGGAGGACGAGCGTGTGCATCCCATACCGCAAGTTCTCCACCAGACGGTCGTACCAGCTGTCAGGCGTCCATGTCGCCATGTAGAATGGCAGGGAGACGGCCTGGCCAAAGTTGTACATCTGCAGGCCCGTGCTGCCAAGCGCCGTCATGATGGACGCATTGTGGATCGTCTGCGTGGGGATGCCGCGCGACGAGGCGCGAAGGAGGAGGTCGGTGTGCGTCGTCGCGCTGGGGTTAGCTAGGGTCGGGGCTGTAGATAGAGTGCTGAGGACTGGCAACCGGAAGGCACGCCATGGTGGTCGGGCGCTGGTGCTGTTTTTTCCCCTAACCATGGAGCTGCTGTTTGCGTGATCCAAGCGACAAAAGCCGCAGACTATCCACGGCACCTCGACAGCCAGAATCCCACTCACCCAAGCGGGTCGCCAACGACAAGGAACGCAACGTCCTCCTTGTCTGCGTCGCGCAGGATCTCGTCGCTCTCGAGCTCGACCGTCTCGCGCGTGGCGGTGATAATTGGCCGGCCGTAGAACTCTTCCTGTGCGTGTTAGTAATGTCTATGTGGGTGTTTAGCCTCTGTCTGCCGCTTCCTGCTTTGCTGCCTGCTCCATGCGGCTGCCGTCCGCGTTGTGTCACGCATGCTGCCCACAGCAGCTCCCATTCCAGCTTGGACGCTCCGTTCTTGGTCCGCACCCACTCGCCATTCGCTCACGTCCGCACTCCGTTCACTCCCCACTCACAAGCTTCTCCTTCTCGACCATCAGGATCGACGTGTACGCCTCGAGGTACACGCGCGCACATTTCTTCACCGCCTGAGGATCAGTACTAACAACATTGTCCTCCACAACAACAGCCCCATGTGCAAGACATTGAGACTGTTGGTCTAAAGGAAAGACGTCGGAAACAGGATAACACACCTCCAGCCCCTTGACAGTAATGTCCTTCTCGTCGCTGAGCCCCAGACCGATAACGTAGAGCATGGTGGATGTAGTTGTTGTGCAAACTGTTGTTGCTCGACGCTCAGATCATGACAGAGTCGAGTGTCAAGCGTCAGATTCAGAAAATCTCGACGAGGCACGGATGAATCATTCATCGGACATTCATAAGGAATGGTTCTGGATATTAGTATATCTACTAAATATCTTCGCTAGTATATCGGTTAGTATAATCGCCTCTCAATTAGAGAGACCTTTCAATTGAAAGATCGCGATAGAGCAGGGTTCGACTCCCTGGCGGAGAATTCTTTTTGCTTTTTGGACGACCTGCCAGCTGGCTCTCCTGTGTCGCCGTTGTGGCCAAAGGTCGAAGACGATGAAGAAGACGGCAATATGAACCGTTGGCTAGGAAGTTGTGGGTCAGCGTCAGACCATTGTTAAAGCCACCCATCACCCTTCAAGAGCTCCATTCCGACCAATGGACGTCATTCGAGTCCCAACCATGTCTTCACGCCACCCTTCTCCACCAAATTTCTGCGTCTTTGCCCCATACATTTGCCATCGCACACAGGAACGAACAAAAGGCCGAGGCAATGGTAAGGGGCGTGGTGAGGAGCTGAGTGTGGTGCATGTGGCAGCAGCCCATGGGTTCTGGAGGCGACGGAAGTCGCAGGACGGTCGTTATTGTCCAGGCCAGTTCTGACACACAGTCCATGCTCAGATGCAGAGTGGGGTACGGCGGCCGGCGCACCGTGCGTATCGGCATGATATTATTATGCTCGCTGGGGTGAGCGCGTCGGGGGTGAGTTCGAGTTGGGAATGGATGCACCTGTTTCATGTTTGTGGTGACGTGTGACGTTCGGGGGCAGCATTATTTGGCGTGTTTGTGGTGGCTCGTGCGTTGAGAGCAGTTTGACAGTCACCAGATCACAGCTTGCGCAACCGAGGGCGAGGGCTTGCATTCCAACTTGAAGGAAATGTATGAATGCAGATGCTCAGGTACACACGTGCGCATGTGATAAGATAATCGCAGGACTTTTCGAAGTCGCGGGCGCGACGGTTTCGATGCTCAAACCAGCGCACAAGCACACTTGCGCTTGTATACTTGCACACTTGGCACCCAGTGTGCGCACTATAGGCGTACTGGAGAAATG
Source organism: Pascua sp. PH4015B (assembly GCA_025502685.1). NCBI lineage: Eukaryota > Fungi > Basidiomycota > Tremellomycetes > Trichosporonales > Trichosporonaceae > Pascua > Pascua sp. PH4015B. The sequence continues at coordinate 118,498 of JAMFRD010000001.1, forward strand.
CGCTGAAGGCATGCAGACGTTGACGACGCCCGAAGACTGATCTTCAATGAATACAGTGGGTCCGTGGGTCAGTCTACTGAATCACTGAAGACGCCATGCAAGACAGAATCCAGGTCTTGCGTGCATGAAGTATCGCATTCAAGGTCGACTGTCGTACACACACACACACACACACACACACACACACACACACACACACAGAGAGAGAGAGAGAAAGAGAGAGAGAGAGAGCCACTCTACCCCTCATGGCCCCTCAGCCACACACCAACACGCGACCAAAGCCAGACACCTTCGCCTTCCTTGCCTTCCTTTGCTCACCTTCCTTTGTTTACACTTGGTCATCCTCGCGTATAACGCTTCACCTTCCTTCCTTCATTTCTCTTCTCTTCCTCTCAATCACCCAATCACCCATTCGACCTTTCTACCTGCTCAGACTCGGCAATCACACTCGACACACTTCTCTACATTACCCCCCCCCCCCCCCCGAGCTCATTAATCATGAAGATCGAGCACGGTTTCTTCCAAGGTTGGGAGGTGAGTACCAAACATCGCCAACCACTCGTCGGGCGCCTCCCATCGCGCCTCAATCGTCGCTCGCCACCCGACGCCGATCACCACTGGTCTATACTTGTCGACCATCTGCCTTCCTTGCTCGCAATGCACCCATCCAGTTCTGACGCGCAGGTCTACCTCGAGGACATGCAGGGCAACCGTCTCCGTACGTCGCCACTTCTACCGCTTGAACATTTCATTCACACCAACCTTCCTCGACAACCAACACAACCTCACCGTCTAACATCTACAGCGGAACACAAGATTGTCCATGTGTTCCCTACTCCCACGTCCGCGGGGAAGATTACATTCTTTGTAGAGTGCGAGAATGAGCAGGTAAGCCACCGTCCAAGCTTTTTCGTCTACCTGCAACGCATGGTATTGTCGCTGCACCGATAGCGCTGACAGTCCTACCAGGAGTTTGCAATCGTCGCCTCTCGTCCTCCCCAGTCTTTCCAAGCGGGAGTGTCTGTTGAGGTCGATGGACGGAGCCTTGGCAGCTTTAGCTACGTTTACGAGAGGCCTTTCCGCGTGGCGGACATGGGGGATATGGTCAACGGAGTCCCAGTTTACCGCAACCTCAAGTTTTGCAAGCTTGTGAGAACCTCTCTTCCGGCTTCTAGCTAACATCTTCAGAATCTGACTGAGGACGGGCCTGAGCTTTCTCCTGAAGCAGCGAGGACCATGGGTGTCATCTCCCTCCATCTCAACCCCGCCAAATGAAGCCCTGCTGGCCTGCTCTCGCAGCTCCACGTTCCTTCCGCCGCCACGAGCGTTGTGAACGAGAGGTCGAAGAAGGGTCTCCAATACCATGTCGGGTGGGTGATATCAACAAACAGGCAGACCCAGTGGACGACCATAAGCCATATTGAAGAAGGGCGTAAGCTGACGGGCACAGGGGTGGGGCCATTAAAACGGCCTGGACTCCCCAGCCGACGTTTTACGCCGATCCTATCCCCGGCCCCGAGTACGACTTCGAGATCTCGGTAAGTTGGTTTTGCTCGGGTTAAAGACATTGCTGATTAGGAGTACCGCACCCGTGGTCTCCTGATGGCCGAAGGCATCATCTCTAACCCGACCTCCACCGCCACTTCGACTGCTGAGCTGGACATCAAGCCTAGCGATGGCGTCAAGAAGGAGAAGCCCGCCGCCACTGGCAACAAATCCAAGAAGCGCGGAGGCGCGAGCAAGGCCAAGGGCACGACGAAGCGCGCCAAGAACATGTCCGGTACTGGCCGTGCAATCATCGACCTGACGGGCGACAGCGACGACGAGTGAGGGCGAGTGGCGGTACACGCTGCAAGAAGAGTGAGGAGTGTTGAGAGGAGCGGTAGTTTGAGAACAGGAAGGATAGGGACAACTGAGCGGTTACTTTTCTCTGTCCATGCCTCATTCCCTGGGGCCATATGTGGTGCTGTTTGTACATTCATGTTGGCGTTTCGCTTTGGGCAGTAGCATGAGTATGATGATGAACATTTCCCCATGTGTCCATGACGTCGAGATGAAAAAGATCAGTCGTGAGCCACCGCCGGCAATACACCCTGTCAGCATCAAAAGAAGAAGTAACGTCCGAGCGGGAAACGCCATTGGGGACTTTGGTTGGGCATGAGGAGGCACACCAGAGTATCACCAGTGTGTGTATCAGTATATGCATTCACACAGGACCTGGCAGTCGACATTCTAACAGCAGCGCACGCATGTCCCAGAGCGCCAGAGCATCTTATTATGACGCAGTCTCCCGTTCTAGTCGCATTCCACATTGTTGGCACCTTCCTCGAGCTCCCTTTTCCGCAACCACTTGGCTTTCTCCCTTACGCACTTTGGACCGGCTCCATCTTCGTTCCTTCCTCACTTCCTTCCTGCTTCCTTCCTTCCTTCCTTCCTTCCTTCCTTCCTTCCTTCCTTCCTTCCTTTCACCTTTCCTTTCCTTTCCTTTCTCCCATCTTCACTCATCTTCATTCATCACAACACATCAAGTCACATCACCACAACACTATACCTGCACTTCCTGTACTTAACATCCATCAACGCTCATCCTTTACTGCGCTAGGCTCGAGAATGAAGATCGACGACGACGGGGGCCTCTGGAATGGTTGGGAGGTGAGAACCGCACATCGTGGGCAACCTGTGTCGCCACCGAGCAGGCACGACCCGATGATCCACATCCTCCATCCCAAACGCAATATCCAAGCATCACAGGGGCCGTCAGCTGACACTCAAGGTCTTTCTCGAGGACGAGGAGCGCAACCGCCTGCGTACGTTGCTTCCGCCACTCTTCCTGGCGGTGTCGCGCCCCCGCCTACTGAGGCATCAACTTCCATTCCCCATCCATTTGCGCACCGGTTGCAATGACAAGGTCTCACACTCGCAGCCGAGCATAAGATCGTCCATCAGCCTCCCAGCGGTGATGCTCCCGGCAAGGTGACGTTCTATGTTGAGTGCGAGGGGGACAAGGTATGTCACCTCGAGCCTTCCAGCCTTGTTCACGCACTCCGGGAGTACTCACTGAAACGGTAACAGGAGTTTGCGATCGTTGTCGCTCGTCTTCCTCAGTCGTCTTTCGAAGCTGGCATTACCTACGAAGTCGATGGCAGGAAGCTTCCCTTTAAGGCTGTTCGGGAAGGTTGGGCTTACCGCAGGCTGCGGAACGTCCCGGACCTACATGAGGGTACTGCAGTATTGCGTAAACTCAAGTTCTGCCAGCTGGTTGGGCTCATTTATGCTGCGACTCCGACTAACTTGTCCAGGACATGTCCGAGGACGGCCCGGGACTTACCTCGGACGCAATTGAGAGGTTGGGTGCCATCACGGTCAAACTCGCTCCCGTCAAGGTTCACAACGAAGGTCAAACGACGAGGCCACCCAGCATGCCTTCCGCCCCTACGACCTCAGTTGACGAGAAGCTTAAGCGGGACTTACAGCTTTACGTGGAGTCGGTATTGACTTTATGCTACAATCAGGCAATAAAGTAGGCTAACGATAACAGAGGGGGTACGATCTCACACAGATGGCGTCCTGGTAACAACTACATGCTCCGTTCTCTCCCAGGTCCCAGATACGAGTTTGTCATCACGGTAAGCCGCACCTTGGCTCTGAAGGGGCTACTGACTTACAGTATCGTACCCGCGCTCTCCTGATGGCACATGGCATTATCCCCAATCCGAACCAAGCGTCCGATACGACAATCGAAAGGGTGCCATCGTCGAGCCCCGCCCTCCAGCCTGTAGACGACACCGACGAGGAAAAACCGCTTATCACTGGCGATGACTCGAAAAAGCGCGAGTGCTCGTCCATGGCCACCGCTCTGGGCACCGCCCCGCGAAGCGTGTCAAGAAAGTCTGGGTCCCGGGGCGGTTTATCGAGGTCGTTGACCTGACGGCCGACAGCGATGACGAGTGAGAGGGGTGGAACTGGCGGGCTTCAAGATCGATTCCGAGAAGAGGAGACGGAGAGTGACAGGGAAGAGAGCCGGTCTGAAGTGGGTGAGGAGAAGGAGATAAAGGTGGAGGTTCCCCATGTGTCTAAGACCCGTCCAAAGCCTCAAGGCGACAGAGAGCCGCAGTGGGGGAGAGAGCCGCAGTGGGGGAGAGAGCCGTAGTGGGGGCGAGAGCTGTAGTGGGGGAGAGCCTCCAGCTATGAAGCATCCTGTAGGGTGAGAGAACAAGTAGCGCGCAAACCGTCGCTGGCCATTGCGCCCCAATCACATGAATGGCGCATGCCAGTGTAGCAGTGTGCGTATCAGTGTGTGTTTCAGCATGCCTCATGGGGGTTGCCCAACGGACAACATGACGACAGAGCACCATATCGTCACATTGTGTACACCTTCCCCACGCACCCACGCCCCTTTCAGCCGTCACTTTCTCCCTCTCACCCTCTCCACTGTATCCCCCTTCGTTTCTCTTCTCCTCACTCCTCACAAACCACATCGTCTCACAACAACAGTCCAGTTGCACACCACCCTCCTGCGACCTATCATATCATCTGGACGCATTTCGTGCCGCGCACCAAGTACACATGAAGATTGAAGAGGGCTACTGGGCGGGCTGGGAAGTGAGTATCGTACACCATATCGACGTCACCCCTTCCCCACCACGCTTGGCACATTTTCACCAGCTTCTCCCCATTCACCTATCCCAATTCTGACACGACAGGTCTACATCGAGACTCGCCACCGTCTGCGTACGTCGCTCTACATTCGTCTCCAGCGCGCAAGCTTGCCTCGATACCACAGTCTCACTGGCAAGCTACTGTTTCTAATTCCCCACAGGCGAGCACAAGACGGTTCACGTGCTTCCTACTGGCAACGGCGATGCGCGGGGAAAGGTGACGTTCTTTGTCGAGTGCGAGGGTGAAGAGGTACGTCATCTATCCTCATGTTCAGCACTTCACCGTATGCTCTGCATTCCCACCCCTATCACTAAATAAGCCTGACGAGCCAACCAGGAGTTTACAATTGTCGTGTCTCGTCCTCCCCAGTCCTTTGAAGCCACACTCGAGTTCACTGCCGATGGAAGGACCATTGGCTACTATGCGTACCTCTCAGCGCACCCCGAATTCCGTTTGGCAGCGATAGAAGACTTCAACAACAAGAGTGTCGTTTTGCGCAGGCTCAAGTTTTGCCGTTTGGTGGGATATGGTTCTTTTTGAGAGTCTGACCCGTCCAGAACCTGACTGAGGACGATACGGGGCTTACAGAGGACGAAATGAAGAGTATGGGCTCCATTGGCATCCGTCTGGTTCCAGTCTCGTTTGTTCCCAGCGGCTCAGTGTCGACCCCCAAAGTGCCCTCGGCTGCCACCAGTACCGTAGACGAAAAGGCCAAAAAGGATATCCAGCTGTACGTGAAGTGAGTAACAAGCAGAGTCATCGTACGATGAAAGAGTCCAACCTCATCAAACAGCGGCGGAGCCATAACCCACGAGTGGACACCTGTCCTGACATACGTCCCCACTTCTATCCCTGGCCCCAAGTACGATATCAACATCTCCGTGAGTTGTCGATTACACTGGCTCGCTGATGCTTAGTATCGTACTCGTGCCCACCTTACGGCGAAAGACATCATTCCGACAGCTTACCCGGCCGCCCCCGGGGCTAACACGACACTGGACTCAAAAGCCGCCATCAAGACTGACGACCCCGACAAAGATAGGGGACCACACGCCGCTGGAATGAGTTGGAAAAGGCGCGCACGCGAGCACGCGGCCAAGGGGGAGCGCCCTACAAAGCGCGCCAAGCATTTCTACCGCCCGGAGAATGGGGTCGACTTGGTTGACCTGACGGCCGAAAGCGACGGTAACTGAGACGCGACTGCGATACGTTCGCTGCAAAAAGAGTGGAGAGGGCGAGGGATCAGGGAGAAGCGAGTGCGAGAGGATGTTGACTGGTTGGGGAGCGTGCCGATCGGCGGGGCCACACTTGGTGGCCTGTATCGACCTTGGCGTGCAGTTGTGTGGTTACAGAGTATGAGGTGGAGAGCATAGCATGAGCATTAGGACCGCAGTATGTTGAATACAGAGATAATTGGTGTCTCGAGGGTCCAAGGTTACGACCGAGCATGGGAAGAAGGGACGTCAATTGGTGGGTGGGCGCACGGTTCCATTCAACGGCACATGGTGATGTGATTGGCGTTTCAGGAGGAGAAGGGCCTTGCATCGGTGGATGTATGGAGTGAAGGAGTGTGTGGAAGAGCACCGATAAGGAGCGTGTAGGTTGACTGCGTTGTATAGCGCCGGCGCTCTGCCTTCTTGGTGTAGGCAGCTAGGCTGCTACAGATCGTTGAGGCGGAGCATACAATTCGAGTTAATGAGGGACGCATCGAGTGCGCGGGCTATGACATCCTGGAGGCGGTTATCGCAGTCGGCACAGCCCGTGTTTGCAGTGTAAATACATCCGTCGCTCTCCAAGCGTTCGGGTTTATTGATGAGGCTCCTGCGAACAATCTTCGTCTCTCGAGAGACGAGGAGGTCGAGGTCGCCGCGCCACTTAACAACCTCACGGCATGCAGAGGTGCTTTTGCGGCATTTCTTGGGGAACATGTTATTGAATCTGTAATTTGCTCCACGGGTCGCTTGATTTTCAAAGTCGTTCAGAGCTTCGAGCCAAAGCGTCCAGTGGTTGAGCAGTTCGGCCAGCGCATGGGGCTCACGAACTTCGAGCGCGCGGACCAGTGCGCGGCGGTAATCAGCTCTGTACCGAAGGACGCGTAGGGAGAGCCTCTGCGCGACGGGCTTGTCATGAGCCAGGATGGCAATAATGAGGCGAGTCCTGGCGCCAATGTGGGACTTGTCTTCGGTGGCTTTCAGCAGCACCGGAAAGATAATGGGGATGTCGTAGGCATCAGCCGTCTGGATGACGGCGTCGCAGAGGCTTTCGCTTAGACCGATCTGAGTTGGGAAGCGTCCCTTGAGGATAGACTTGATCGCCGTAAGCACAAAGTGTAGTGCAGGCTCCGTCGTAGAAGGCAGCGGGATGATTTGCTCCTCGTCCGCTCCTGGCGCAGTTGGCGGCGTGGGGAGAGACTTGAGATCCTCAAAGAATGACGAGAACATCGCCAGCGTCGCGAAGTCAAAGCGAAAGCAAGTGCCGTCCGGCGCCTGGAGAATCGCCGCCGTCGACGGGGACTCGAAATCCTTGTGAAACTTGAGCTCGCATTGAGCAGGCGGCGGATCGGTGTCGGCGGACATGCTGTGGTGGGTGCAGAAGATGGAGGAACAAGAGGGGTTGGTGAGGTAGAAGAGGGTATGAGAGCAGAGGTGGAAATGCTTGGCGAAGAGGTAGAGTGGTAGGAGAAGAAGAAGAAGTGAGTGAGGATAAGAGAAGAAGAAGAAGTGAGTGAGGATAAGAGAGTGTGCAACGCATAAATGGTGAGGTCGAGGTGTGTTATAGTGTCAGTGCTGTGGGTGACGTTCCACGCCATGGAGCGGACGGCTTGTGTGGCGAGCACATCCACCATGGTGTGATCGGGCTGGGCGGTGCCTTCCTGCCAACATCATCCACACGTGATGTGTGTCATGAGGAGATAACCACACCCCCCTGAGGCGCGCACATCAAGGCGGAATGGGGGAACAAATACACACCCCAGGGAGATGTGATGAGAAGGCAAGCAGAGCAGGGTGGTGTCGTAAAGGGAGGCGTGGTGATCACGAGGCAATACCTTACCTCCATGCACTCACCAGCCTACCGCGAGATGGCCAAAGGATATAGCACATGACTGAATACCGCGTCCAACGCCTTCCTGGGGGGGCAACGTACAAACCTGGTGCATGTAACAATGCCGAAGCCAGCCTGCACTACGACAACAAACACGCGCACCGACAGGCCTGATGTGCGCTACTTTGAAACCGGAATGGGTGGTGCTGTACAGTGGTCGCTCGGCCATGGAGAGGAACCACGATGATAATGATATGACTTGATGGAGTAAAAAAAGCTTTTGCCGATGATAAAGGTTGCAAAGTTGCAAGTCGGATTATACTTGTACTGTAGGTTGCGGGGTCACAGTGGTCATCCCCTAAAGTTCCCTGGCTTAGGGATAAAGTTGACATCTTCGGCGTCGCGAATGTCTTCCGGCTCAAAGCGGTCGGGAGAGAGTCCTGAGATGTCGGCGCTGAGTTTTGGTTCCACACCGAGCGCGTCGGCGATGAGGAGCTCGGCGGTGACCATGCCTGATCCTGGGGCGAGTGCAATTCCCCTGCGTGTTAGCGTTGCGCCGTCACTTTTGCCGTTCGGGTGACATCGCCCGTTCACACTTGGGCAGCACGGTCAGACTGGGATCCACAATCATGGTCACCACATCCACTGGCTCGCCCTCTAACACCGCCGCCGTCCTCAACTGGCCACCTCGTCGCCCAGCGATCCGTCACCTTCTCACTCGACTGCCCTCCATCGCCCCTGACTCCCCATAGATGACGAAAACGCACCACGACCCGTGCCCCGCACAGACAAAGACATTCTCCTCAATCTCGCCCATGACAGGCAACCGATCCATCGTGGTAGGCCGATATGAGAACTGCACGTCAGCGGAGAGCGAAGTCGTGTTTCACCCCTCAGGGAGACAGGTGGAGCTGGCAGTGTCGACGTTGGCATCGGTTGCCAAACTCGTACAGGTAATACCCACCTCCGTGCGGATAATCTTGGCCCCCAAATCGACGTCGAGCACGGGCGAAATCGCCTTGGTGGCACGCAGCAACCTCGCCACGAGCGCCTGGTCACGGATGTTGGGCACCTCTGCAGCCGACAGGGGGAGGCGATACTTGCGGTCCGCGTATGGCTCTGAAACCAGGCTGTGGGGGATGGCATTTTCGCCTGCTGCGAATACTTTTCCATCCGCCCGTCTGCAGGTAAGCCACACATCGTGGGTAGAGCCTGGACGAAGGTTTGCAGATGAATTAGAGCGCCAACTCACGCAAAGAGCTGCACGGTCCGCGTCCACCCCTCTCTTCGCTCATCCTCTGGCAATTCCCGGAACCAGCACTCGGTATCGAGCCCCGCGAGATACTCGCTCGCTGCCTCCAGTGTCCGCCCCACGCCGACAAAGAGGGCCTGGGACGGCAGATCGCGGAAGCCCGTGGGCAGGATTCCCGGTTGGATCTGTACAGTATGTCCTGGTCCACCGACGACGGCGACGAGGGGCAAGTCGAGCACGCGGCAGACGTCGTTGCACCATGGCCCCGCGGTGAGCGCGAGCGAAGTGTAGGGGATGTCCCCCGAGGTGGTGTGAATCACCTTGCCTGTCCGTCCTGTCGGCGTCGCGATGACCGTGCGCAGGCCGCGTTGGATGCAGTGCTGGTAGATTCGGGAGCAGAAGAGCGTGGGTAATCTGGGCGGTTAGCAGTGGACTGTGCGAGCGCGGAGCAACGCGTGCAAGTGGTGCAAGCGGCGTAAGCTGAGGGACGTGCAGCCCATGCGAGAACTGGGTGGAAACCGAGAGCTGGAGCATGGAGGATGAGGTGGGGGAATGGGACGTAGGACGTAGAACGAGCGACATGGGTTCCAGCTCGAGACCACCGACCCAGTGGGGCACTCACAACTGCGCCGTCTCTGTCTTCCTCCCATTTCCAAGCGGCACAGGCTCCCCATTAACCCAAAACGTGGGCGAGTCCGGATCGGAAACAATACAACCCTCAGGAGCATGTACGTGTGGGTCGGACATGTCGTCTCCGCACACCTCGACGAGCACGCTCGTGGCCGTGCACTCGCGCCACCCATAGCTCTCTGCGCCGTTGAACCTGCGCGCGAGGTCGGCGAACGCCTTGGCCGACAGGCGCGCGAGGCCATGGTTGGCCGTGCGGTGCCAGTCTGTGCCGCACGCAACGAACCCCGCAGCCTTGGACGATGCGCCGCATGCGACGGCCGTGTTTTCGAGCAGTGTCACGCGCGCATTGGGAGGAAGGTTGGGCGACTCGAGGAGGTAGTAGGCCGTACACAGGCCAATGATGCCGCCGCCGATAATGACAAACTCGGGGGCTTCGGGCATCTTGGGTGTGCGGGCGGTGCCGAGGAGGGGTGGGTGGGTGAGGATGTCTGCGTCGAGCCGCATGGGTCTAGGTTGTTGATGGCAAGAGGCAGATGGCGAAAACTGCCAAGTGTAGATCGTCCAAAAGTGTTGTCGACAGACGTTGGAGCCGCCAACGTGATGGCGCGGCGTCGTCTTAGCCGCGGGCGAGCATTCTGGAATGAGAAAAGAGGTCGACAATGCCAAGTTCATCTCTTGTCCTCGACGTGGGCCTGAAACGTGTGCCTGCCCACTTACCTGCCTGGCCGCAGGTAATTGGGGGTGGGAGATTATGCAAGGCACATCCCTGGCAGCACTTGAGCTGCGCTGCCGCATTCCGCATTCCCACCGATATCAGGGCGGCGACAGCGGCCCGCGTCGCCGGTGCCCATGTGCCGCGCCGACATCAGCATCCGGGGCCACGGAGCTTTCCCAAATCTCATCCCCGCTCCCCCTCACTGCGCCGCAGCTGCCAAGCGGCCAAGCAGCCAACAAGCTTTCCACAGAAACCGCGGCATCACCGAGGTGTTACCGAACAATCCGGGGGTGGTACGAGTGAATGACAGCTTGGTGAACAACATGGATGCATTTAACATTATTCTGGCGTGTCTGGCGATCGCATGGCGATCAAACACCGAAAGCCACTAGCGTATACAGTAACCCTGGTAGTCCGTGCACCGCTCCCCAAATCCATACCTTCCACCCAACCGCTAGAATGCAGAAGTCATGTCACCATTCAACCAATCGAACAGCGCGAGCATATCGGCATCAGGTTCGATATCGACGCCTGCTGTCGCATCAATACTCGGTTCAGATGTAACGCAACCCAAAAAGTCGCGGCAACTCACCGCCAGACCACTCTGCGGGGACGATTGGTGCCGAGACAATGATCTGCACAGTCTCGATCCCTGGAATCGGCGGCACAGACTTGATGACGCTCTTGATCCGCGGCATGGCTGCCTCTGCTACTTCCCAACCTCCCTCGCTCGCGTGTTGGATCGCTGCGACCAACCGCCCCAGGAGGGTGAATATGTCGGCGAGGGCTCGCTCGCGCTCCACGTCTTGTGCTGCATTCTCGGCGGGATACTGGTGTACCCTGATCGCCTGCTGGAGCAACAAGGTGACGGCGTTGCACAGCTGGTACGCGCTCCACGTGTACCAAAAGCTCCAGTAGTCTGCGTCCTGTAATGATTCGAGCAAGACGACCAGGCCCTCAATGAGGTGCAGCCCCTTGTTGTTGCCGTGGAGTAAGTGATCGAGGGAGAGAAACTCTTCGCGCTCGAGACCAAGGCGGCAGATGAGGAGGGCAATGCCGTAATGGCTCAGCTGCAAGGCGCCTTGACAGTCAGTGATGCCCACACACAGACTTACGAAGGCCAGGCCGTGAGGCGGGGGTCGGTTGCGCAGGATTGAACACCAGGTCATCGGGCAGGTCACGGTACACCCCATCGAGCTCCAAGGCGGCTTGCCGCAGGAGCGGCCGGTCGAGGCCATGATGCCGTCGCGACTGGCCTTCTCTGTCCAGTAGGAGAGGGAGCAACTTCTCCAGTATAGTACTGAGGCGACACAAGGCTATGAAACACACAATCTCTGTTCCTTTCCCTCCTGGGCCTCCAGTCTGGTACCAGTCGTCATCCGCAAGTGTCAGTGGAGGAATCGAGAAGCGGGCGCTCTCCACATTCATCGGGCGTCCATAAGTGTAAGAGTTCCTGTTCCTCGTCAGTGTGAAGAAAGGCACTGTACCCACCACTTGTCGTGCACGTAGAGGTTCCACCACAGGCGTCGTCGGAGGGAGCGCTCCCACAGTGGAAGCTTCCATCGGGAGCAATCGCGGTGCAGGCCGAGGAGCTGAGCTGCACCGACCCCCTGCAGCGTAAGCGATACCGTAGACAAGGTCTAGCTCACTCGACAGATTCCAATATGGTTTCCACCAGGCGTAAGTATTGGCCGTCCCGAAAAGTCGATAATCTGGAGTTGTAGCGTCTGCAGCCTTGCCTGGCGGTACTCATTGTCGAGGACGTGGAGGAGCATCGCCCAGAGCTCTTTACACTGTTGCCGGAGTGATGGCTCGTAGACCGCGGTTGCCGCATAGATTCCAACCAGTAAAGCGTGTGGGAACTGTCCGGCGCCGTGCCATCCGCGTACGGACGCTTCCAGGCGGACCTGGTTGAGGATTGGGAGCGCGGGGAGTACACGGCTCATGAATCTGAACGTCAGTGACAAAGCACAAAGGGCAACATGGCCCAGAACGCACATGTGGACAAGCTTCTCTGGCATCCGAGCGTCAACGGCACTGATTACTCTCACTGCATCGTCGTATGCCTTCTCAGCGACGTACGCCGCGTTAGACACGCCATAGACACGCGACGGGTTCTTGAGAAAGTAGGCCGGATGCCGCCGGTCAGCGACCTGGCGATAGCCAAGCGACTCGCTCGTGCGCTGGTCGAGGCGAGAGTCGAGCGCGACGGTTGCAATCTGGGCTACCGCTCCAGAGCCTGTCGTGTCAGCGGTGCTGTCAAGGGATGGCTGCTCTTCGGCGTCTTACCCAGATAATGCGACTCCTCTTCTTCGGTGTTATCCATGTCCAGCGAGCTGTAGTTCCCATGCTCATCCTAGCGTGTCAGCCATACACTCTGACGATCACACAGTACCTACACGAGACTCGCCAAGCACATGGTCGTCATCTTCCAGGCTGTCAAGGAACGAGAGTACCGCAGACGGCTTCGCCTCCGACACAAGCGTGGACCTTTCGCCCATCCACACGCCGTCTCGGCTGTACGACGTCACCGACGTAGAAGTGAGCGCCGCCGAGGTCAACCCGGGCGGGCTATCCGCGGCCGGAACAGTCGGGGGACCGAGACGCATGGTCCCCTGCCCCGTTCCTGACCCCGATCCATGCCCCGAACCCGTCCCGCGCCCGCCGCCCACATCGGTGCTCGCACTAGGCGAGCTCGCCTCGGACCCATCCTTGCGGTGACGCACAAGCGGCGGCGCGAGGAAGATGCAATTCTTGCCTGTCCGAGCACAGTACTCGCACGCCTGTCCGCGCTCGAGGATGTAGCATTGTCTTTGCGTAAGTGACGTTTATCGTAGGCTGTACGTCGGTCATTGTTTACCTCTTTCCTTTCCTACAGGCATCGCATGGCCGGTCTTTGCGTGAGCGGCGTGTGCGCAGGCTGGGGATCCGTCAGTGCAAGTTCGGGGACGGCGCAAGGGGTAGGCGGTTGCAGGAGGGTAGAGGAGAGGGTGGAGAGAGAGTGCAGGGGCAGGTGGATTCTTACTTTGCAGGCTTTGAGTCTGGCATTGCCAGAGGCTTCGAGTCTGGCGGTGAGAGAAGATGGGTTGGGATGTGGGAATGTGCGGGCAAGAGGGGAGCGGGCAAGTGGCTGGCTTGCCCGATGGTGATGGAGGTGGCGTGGAGTGGGTTGGGATCGGCATCGATCGGGCCGCCCGACCGAGTCCGCCGAGATAAGATAATTGGTTCCGCACATTGGTCTGGACGGTCTCCCAAAGACTCGCGCTGGCGCGCCTCCAGCTTTCACAACAGAACAGGCTATCGCGAACAGGATAGATCTCTACAGACTACGAATTGCTTACAACAGAGAAACTTGAACTTGACGATAACAGTGCGGTATGCTCAGCCATCGAAAGTAGGGATCTCTTCCGTAATCAACACTCTCACATTGTCATGGCACTTGCTGCCGTGCTGACAATAACCGTACGCCTGAAGGGGTTCCCGAAGATGAGAAAATTGGGTTGGTGCAAACCGCGTGGTGTCCCTCGCTACCACATCCTTGCTACCTCAAACCCCGACGGCTCGTCTCTTCTGAGCTCACTACACCACGGTGGTTCCGATGTGATAATGATGAGACCTATACTTTGCCGAATACAGGACGCAGGCTCTGCATGGAGCTAGTTTGTGGGCTACGAACCCCCCAACATTCTACGAGCCGTTATCGCGGACCTGGCGTTAAGAAGTGCGACCGAGAGCCGCAGAATCAAAAATAACCTCACCTAGACATCTCCGCTTTTGTGTATAGAATACCCTCCCTTCGTCATTCTGGTGAGCTCCGTTGGCGACACAACCCCGGACCGAATTTCAAGTGGCCGCCACCGTATCGCCCTGTGGGGCCCTCTCCCTCTCCCTCTCCACCTCTTGCCTACCCCCAACAAATTCCCATGGGGCCGCGGTACTACCCCTTCCGGCCCTGCGTCTCATCATACGAGTCCAGCACATGTTTGAGGCTGTCCAAGAACTGGCTCATCTTATCGGCCGCCTCTTGCCATTTATCGACAGTGCCGTCGGCCCTCTTCCAGGGGTCAGACACGGCGAACGGGTTTGTGAGAGCACCCACAATCTGGGGGCCGCGCACCTCCTGGCCGTGCGACTCGGCGTCCCGGATCCGGGGCTGAGCGGGGCCACCGGCAGCGTGCTCGGTGCCGAGCGGGGCGGCCGCCACGAGGGTGAGTGAGAAGAGGGTGACGAGGCGCATGGTCAGTCGCTTTCGTATGCTGGTGGGGCTGTGGAGAGAAGGGATAGTGTTGCAGTGGTGGGATTGCGAGATGGGATGGAGCAGACGTCTTGATATTGTGTTCTTATAGAGTGTAACATGAGGCTGCCAATCATGTCGTAATCCCGCACTTTTAGCTCACCGGGCTCATGACGACCAGTTTGCATCCGACTCGCATGTGACAATACCAGAGGTATGCCGTTTGCTGGTATGAGCAAATAGCAGCCTCTCCTCCCCGATTGCACGAAGCAAGTTTCGAAATAACCGTTGAGACAGGCTTGGCGTGGAGCGCCGGGGGGGGGGGGGGGGGGGTTGTCACTCCGTGGCTCGGTTTCTCTGACACACTAGTTGTCGGGAGCCTCAGACAGTCCTGGCAGTCTGTGCATCCCCGTAGCGCTGATGTTGCTTGTGGCCCTCGTATGCTAAGCGGTCCAAAGCGAAATGTGCTTGACGTGTTAACTGTGCTAAATAGACAGAGGTCCCCAGAGAAGCGCTACTAGGGAATTCTGCATGAACCTTGGCCCCAGTCTCGATACATCACAAGACTACACGACGACAAACTACTGTATTTGCCAATGAGCGGGCCAGAGTGAGCGTTCGCCCCGCCCATCACTAGAGAGTCAGTGTACCACACGACGAACCTTACCCAAGCCTCACCTTTCCAACCTTACAACGTTACTTCTTTTCACCAAGCCCCGTGCGCAATCTTCGAGTCGACCGTCGCTGCTCAGAGCTGATTACTGACGCGTTGCACAACGAAAATCACAATGGACGGGGGAGCTAAGGCCGACGGTCCATTATTGCTCGATGCAGTTGGGCAACGGCATTTCTGCGCTGGGTGCTTGTGGTGCCTTAGGCCCGCCTTGGTTTCGACGTCGCGGCTTGCTGTTCCGCGATGATCCGCATTCGTTCGCTCATTTCGGCTAATTGTTCGCCAAGTTGGTCCCACCAATCCCGCCAGCCCCTCTCGCGGTGCCGCTCGACCGAGCGCGTGTCTTGGATGTTGATCGGGGGGCGAGCGCGGGCGACGTGCTCGGTGTCCAGAGGCACAGCAGCGGCGAGCGCCGCAAGGGCGAGGAGGATGACAGGGCGCATCGTATGGGTTCTATGGGGGTGTAGCTGTGGAAGTGGGCTTGGAGGAGGTGATGAGGGGAAGATGTTGCGCGCTTAATGCAGTATGGCGGGCTTCTTAAATACCAAAGCACCAACAAAGAGAGACCTTGTCGTCTCCAACCAGCAGTTAACTACGGCCTTGCTTGGCGCATGTCATCGTTTGTTCACATGACGTGGGCACCATGACAACGACGAGCTTTAAATGCTTCAACGTGGTGACCGGCAATGTCGCCCAGCGGTGCGCGTATCAGGGGCAATGGCCGCGACGGTCTCGTGATTGCGATGAGGGTAAATATTCCAGTCGTCTGCTCCTCTTCCTCTTTGTTGCTCTGTAGGTCAGCTGCAAGACACAAATTAACAGATCAAGGTTTGACAACTCTAGCGAGTCATTGATTCACAAGAAGGAGGCCAAGGAGACCATTATCCAAGGCAGCCCACTGCCTTAGGTAAACTAGAGCCGTTGTGATTCTTCACTACAAGACTGGAGATGACGTCGACGAGCTCTGAAACAATTCAAGCCTGTAAGTTTGCCGATTTGCAAGGGAAGGTCAAGTTTAGACAACTGATGATTACTTCGGGGAGCGGGGGGATAACTGCCACAAGTCGGTTGGCCGCTCCGTTGGGCGATGTCACTTCTACACGAGATTTGCCCAACTGTCGACGAGGATTAACGTTTCACATGTCCGCAGGCGTTTGTTGTTCGCATGCCAGGTTGGTAGCCGTTGGGTGGGCCAAGCTCGTGCACCTCGAATAACTATTCTATTGGGGAGCTGTTGCACAGATGTGAAGGTCTTGTTATTCTCTCCAGAACAGATCAAGGCAGGAGATGGCGGGTGTGCAACAACAACAGTGAGCTGAGACTTGCGCTGCAACAACTAGCACAGGCCTGCTACTTGGCATAACCAAGGCGGACCGCCTCTTGGATTACCCCAAGTCACACCCGCCCTCCCCTCCTCACCACGACCTCGAAAAAGGTTGGCTTGGGAGGAACTGAATCCTCTGTTGACGAGAGTGGGATTCGAACCCACGTCCGAAGACTGCGGAGGTGAGTAAACAACCTTAACACAGCGCCTTAGACCGCTCGGCCATCTCGCCGAACACATTGGGCCTGTCTTGCTGTGGAGGCGGTTCCGCTGGGACGATGTATCTAGGCAGCATAGGTTTCAGAGGCGTGGTGGACGTGTGCTGCGCTCTGCATGGATCAGCTAGAGAGGAGAGGTGGTGGCGTGAATATAGAAGGTGGTGGCGTGGAGACCGAGAGCGGTGGCGAGTGGCTTCGGAGACTTGGTGGCGGAAATGGCCGAGTACGAGTATGGCTTCCGTTTCGATCCGTGCGCTTGATACTCGCTCTTTTCTTGGCTCTGGGTACATGCTCTGTGGCACGCACCATTTTGTGTGCTACTTCAAGCCTCTGTGTGCGTTGACACTCCTCCATACTGATGCACATTTATTTCGAGTGTTTATTTTCGTGCCGTGGTGACGAACGGGAGTGGACTGTCATGACAAGGCGAGGCGCGTAGAGTCCAGTACCGTATCTTGGGATATTAGAACCCGTGTCTCTTCTGATGGCTTTTGGGCACTTGGTCGTGCGATCACAGTGAAACCGACGACAACACTCGCCAGTGCTCTCCGAAATAGTAGATGCCATACTTTCCAGTTAATTCGTGGATAGAAGGAGTATGCCAAGGGAATCTACCAAATAACATGCTGAGCGGTAATGCGCGACAAGCCCGGTACTTTCTTTGAAATTTCCCACAATGGTTCTGGGGACGAAATGGAAACGCTCGAAGTTGGGCAATAGAACTAAACCGACAACAGCAGTAAATCATGTCAGTGTGGTAAATGTTGTGGGACCCTCGTGCTTGGATTATTGCTGGCTTGTTTGCACCACTGCGAGGGCTTGTGGCCTTGCAGCGATATTGAAGCCTCCTCGGGAGTGTACCGAACATCACTGCCGGGAGGACGAGACCCACATCCCGCTGTTGCCACATCAACAGGTGATGAGGAGGACAACAACACGGTTGACATAATACCCGATAACCCCCCAATACTTCAATAGGTTGGATGGGGATCCAATCTAATCCTCCAGAGTCACTCAGCGCTAAATGCGGACATACGATTTCCCAGACCATTCGTCAAGAGTCACCGAGCATGGATTATCGCATATACTCGGAACGATACAAGAGGAGGTCTCGCAGAATATGTTAGTGAATTGTTGCAGGCGCAAGTACCCGTAGTACCCCTCATCGTGGGTTAGCGGGTTGGTTATGACTCGGTATGAGGCTAAACAACAACCGACATCGGTCAACCCGGATTACGTGCGCTGAGGAGCAAAACAGACGGGTGGACACTACCCCATGGGACACATGTATTAAACCAGACCGAGTACCCGGAGAACCGGCGGCAGTGTCCGCTCATGATAACAGTATACTAGCTGATAGGTCCAAAGTCCATTTGATTCATCTACAATGATCCAGAACCTGTCTTGTCGCCGACTGTGTTTTTGTCTAGGCGATAAATTCTGTTCGGATCCACTTGTTCGGTAGCAGGACGGCCACATGGTCACGGGACAGGGATCAAGTTTCACTCGCGTGGGACACATTACATCAAACCAAAACAAATACGGACAGCGTGGGGGATCACTGACAATGCACACCGGATCAACTGAAATGAACGAGCTAGGAGTGGGTGGTATACCCGTCAAGCTAGATACCAGCTAAAGCGCCCTTGGCCGCAGGGCTGAGCGACGTCGGGCGAGCAGCTAGCATTCACTCGTGCATAGATCTTGCACCGCCGCGTGCATTTTGAAGATCAGCGTGGGAAAGATCTACCCCGCAGTCGGGGGCAAAGACTATCGACGGGAACCACTAACTGCTTCTGGGCAAGGGATGGCCGCCACACCATGGGGTGGCCCAGAACGCTCATCACGACGGTGCTCGCCGCCGCTAGTTGGCCGTAGCACGTGCACTACGGCGCGTGCCGGTGCTAGCAGTAAGGGATGCCGCGAAAACGACGCAAACGATGCACACTAGCTGCCCGCCGAAGTCGCCGGGTTCAGTGTCTGGCGGCCATCGCCACAGACGCGCTGGTGGCGCTGCGTAGCGTGTTGACGCGTCCGGGTAGCTACTGGTGCCAGCGCGTGTGATGCTATAGGTACTAGTTGGTGTTCATGACAGTTCATCCCATTCCGGGTTTCCGGTAACACACATCAGTCACTAGTGACTGTGAAAGACATCGCTCGCTCCAAGTGTGCCGGGCGACTCGAATGTCCCATGTCGGACGGTTGTCTCACCACGTCGACTACAGTAGAGTAATGTGTCTGCCACCCAGCATCAAGTCCGCTAATGCGGCGCAGACCCTCACCCACAATGACCCGCCAATAACCGTTGTGATGTGGGCGGTCGGACTATAATAACCTTCCGAGACCAGTGGCTGAGCGTCGCGGGTTGACTGGCGTTTGGTGCCCCAGCTCATGGGTCAGGACGCCAGTACTAGCGGTCGGCATCGGCGTCGGCGACAGACTTGACAGACTGTTTCGGCGTGGCGCTGACATCAGTGGAGCTGTTAGGGGCTGATGTTTCTGTTTCGAACATGGCAAGTGGAGCTGTTAGGGTGTGATCTCGGCACAGGCATAGTGAACAAGCCCCCCATCGTATTGCGTGGCGTAGGATCTGTTGAGTGGTACAACCGAGACACGATTGAACCGAGACCCAGACGTTCGGTAGTGTGGAGGTGGATGTTTGAGAGCTCTGCGAGGCCGGATACAGCATCCGCGGGCCGTACCGGTGCCTTCTGTACGCGAGGCCGTAGCTGGACCGTAATACGTAAGATGGATAAGAACTTGCTCGTGCGTGCTGTTGGCAGGGTTCATACTTCCATAGTGACCTCACTACTATGCATCGTTGGCATCAGCTTCATGTCCGCCCGACCGGTTACGGTGATACGGTGGCTAACTCCACGCGAATGGCGTCTTCGATCGTGGTCTGACGTCAGGGAAGATTCAAACGCCGGGTGGGGCCCAAGATCCAATATCCAGCCTCACCATTCAGCACAGCCCATCTCGTGTTCGCAAGTCGAGTTCCATTCGTCCGGGTAAAGCCGTGGTAGCGGATCTACGAGAAAGGTAATAGACGCTTTTGAACCCCATTACAACAGCTTGGCTCAACAAGGTCTATTTGGGGCACAGGGTGCTTGGGGGTTGACAGAAAACCTTGTAAACGTCATGGACGACTTTGACGAGATAGACGGCCAGATGCCAAGACGTGCACGTCCATTCCCCCGCCGGGTACTAACCCTCCGTGAACCTAGTAGGTGCTGGTGGAGCTCTATCCATTTCGCTGTTGACACGCTGTTGTTGCTCGTAAAGCGGCCGCAAGACATCTTCAGGAAATAGGACGGTGGAAGTGCGGGAAATCAACCCTTCAATCTACATCCACGTCACTGCAAGATTGTGGAGTGCGAGGTTAAGGCGGGCTTAAGACGAGTGTTGCTACACTCTACATCCATGCTCACAGTAGTCCTACTTCCCTCAATTTTTCCGCATTAAGATTTCGTATTCGCATGTTTAAGCCTTGACGACTGATCTACATACCAAACCTATTTGCTGGGGATGATGCGGCGGGATTACGGCAGCCGTTCACGTGTTTTCGAGGGCCAAAGTCTAATGCTCCGTCGGACAGGCGGGCAGCGGCCAGGAGACCACCTGTCTGGAACCGAAACGCCTAGTCTGGACATCTCGGCGACAACTGTCCCTTCGAAACGACGTGGAAGACCTTCCGTCGACGATCAGCAGATGTTCTTGCGGTGTCTGTGCGGGAATATCGTCGCTGTGGCACCTCACTCGAGCTCGTCGACGACCGACATTGTCGGAAGAGGGTTTGGCTCATGAAGTCCGAAAGACGGGTCATGCGGACGTGGAGGCAGGTGCCTTGTGCCTACCAAGGGAACGGCGGGGACAAAATGGGGAGGCAAGGCGTTGCCGAGATGCCGAGTGGCAGTGCTTCCATGCTCTTGGCTTTGACATCGTCACGGGCTGCGTACGTGTCGTGCTCACTCTGCACTGTAACGCTGAAAGGCACTTGAAAGTCGCCCACTTGGCCGCTCTATTCTCTCCAGAGTAACGGCTTGACGTCGCCAGCATGCCAGGGCGATCAGGCCCCAAAGAGGCACAGAGTTGATCACCAGGCGTCGCCAGTCATGACAAGGTGCAAAAAACCTGCGTGCTGCGCAATTTGGCAACCCCGGTTGGCGGTGGTGGTGGTGGCAAGAGGCGGTGGCGATTCCCAGGAGTCGACAGAGGACCTGTATGTTGACCGCTTTTGCGGAGGTGAACAAGCCAAAACCTTGATGATTTTCAATGGGGATTCCCAGGAGTCTACAGACATGTACCGGGTTTGCCGACTCGAACGAGTCAATAGCTGTGCCATGTTAAAGTCTAAAAGAATGTTGGGTGGTGGCGGCTGTGAAGGTGTTCAGTTGGGGATGCTTGTTGTTGTTGATGTCTCCGGCAAACTCGTACCGACCGGCGGCAAGGGGGAATTCCGCGTGGGAGACATCGGGGAGCAAGCGGGAGCACAATCGAGAAATGCAGCACACGAACATGCCTTCAACCATGCGGTCGAACGATGCTAATTCTTCGGCGCTGACGCATATCAGAAAGCTGGCAAAGGCCATATCGCGTCGTCGCGTCGGACGATACTCGCACACTAGCTGATAACGTTGGTGAGCCAAGCACTTGCTCGATGCAGCTGTTTGCGAGTGTGCAGGCACAGGAGGAGACGGGCTGAACGGGCGGGCCTGTCCTGCGATCGATGGGAATATCGAGCGAGGCACCGCACAAGGACGCGTAACGGGTGGGAAAAGAATGAGCATATAGAGTTCCGGGGCCTGGGACCTGGAAAGATCCCATGGCCACCGCACCGAGGCGGGCACTTTGGCTGGTACCGTTGATTTTAAGTGCAATATATTTCAGCTTTGTTTCTTTTCAGCTTTTGGGTGGGCTGTCAATACAGTTGATCTGCATCTGTGCCTGAGACGGCAACGCGTCACGACCATGAGCTTGATGAGAGTTGAATGGTGAGTGGTCAAAGGAGGCTGGTTGGTCCGTAATCTCGTATCAACCGAGTAGTGAGTAGTAAAGTCGTGGGAACAATGGCGCAAACTACTTGAACGGGCGACAGTCTCAAACTGGTAATGGACAAGAGCACTGTACTGTAAATGAGGCCAAGCCACTTTTGTATTAAACGAATTTAGTGATGCGAATATTAATGAATGTATTGACGAGCCGTCAGCGGCGGCCGCAACCCGTCCCCCTGTCAGCACCAGTTGGCTGAGCTGTGACGTGCGATCGCGGCGAATGAGATTTCGGGCGTGCGACGACCGACGGCACACGACACCTTGTGGCTTGGCTGACGGCCAGAGCATTTACGGCGAGCCGAACCTTCGCTTCCGTCAGCAGCAATGACGCGGGGACATGCATGTGTGCAGTTTGGCTGGGCCGATTACATGCGACGCAGCTCTGCGTCCAGCGACGAATCAATTGCAACCACGCGCTCTGCATCACCACGAGCCGCCGGCATTGGTGCATGTGGTGTTCCACCTGTTGTCACCACAATGTCTGAGGCGTACACGTGAACAGGCCTTTCCATTATTCCATGCGCCCCCATCCTGTTCCCCAATGTCTTGTTCTTGTTCCCCATCGCGCCTAGCATGTCGAACAGCCAACAGCCCAATAGCACGCCGTGGCTATCGGCGGATTTCACGGCCATTTTCTCCCAACCTGTAAAATAGCCTGTGTTATATCCTGACATCCTGACAGCCTCCGTATGTACGGCCGAACGCGACGCGTCTCTGCAACTGCGCAACGACCGTTTTGTATTGTGGGAAATGTGCCAACGTGGAATGTACGGGTATCCAAAACGCCACACCTCTGTGGGCACACGCCAAAGGCGCGTTGAAAGGGTTTGGCTGTGAGAAACTGGTCCCCATCAAGGGTGGTCTGGCCATTGCCAGCAGTCACCCGTGTGCCATTCAGTGGTAAAGATGCACCTCCCACGTAACAAAGCAGGGAGGTGTGGAAGCCCATTCCTGAATCTTACGTACGGGATCCGAACAAGCATCCTATGAACTGAGGCTGGCCACAACCTGCATTGGGTAGTGGTAGCGGATACATACATAGTGTGGCTGAGAGTCGACAACATCCTGCCCAAACCATGCACACCATAATGTGAGGGTGCGCAGTGACGGACACCCCGAAACGTCCCCGCTGTCCGATGCGGAGAACGGGTGCCACACTACTCGAACGGGAAGAACATGGCACACTGGTCAGTACCAAGATGGCCATCGGTGACTGTCAGTCTGGGAGTGATTACTAACGGCATGGTGGAGGGTGGGAATACGCGCGCCCACGGGGCAACCCACGACGCGCACAATCGAGCACAAGCGGCACTGGATCGGCTTGTTTGTCTATTTTTCCACAACCGCCGTGCGTGTGCACACGACGGCACGCTAGCAGCTGCTGCGCCAAGTTTCATCTGGGTGTGGGGTATGTACGCCATCTCCGGCGTTTGACGCGCTACGTGCTCTCATGGCCGCATGGTACGACCAGCTGTAGTGCACACTTCTCTTTTTTCACGCGCGTATACATAGCTTTGATAATTTAGGTCGGTGCATTCTCGCTAAAACCCAAGTTTTGGGAGGACGCGACGCCCAGCACGCCGGATAGTCATGGCCTAATGAAAGATTAGTACCAGTCCATCGGGCTGCGGAATGCAAACGTCACCGACAAGCAGCTTCGCGCATATCGCGCATGTCGCGGATGGCGGATCATCCCAATTCAACGCCCCAGAATGCGATACCCGCGTGCAACAACAATCCAGCAACATGTGCTTTCTTCGTGTCCTTGAAAGTGACGCGCGCAGCGCGTGCCGGCGCTGGCCAGCCCGCTGTACCGCTGTGGCGGTGGCGTGGTCAAGCCGTCAGGGCTTGCTTTCCTGGGTCTGCCGAGCCGGCATCCATCATACAAATGCATGGTAGGGCCGGATGAGATCCGACAGAGCACCCCTCGTATGCTTTCTGGTCCGCAAAATGCGGCGGCGTTGGGGGGCCAAAGCGGCGGCTCGCTGCTGGCAATCACATGCCTGGTCTGTGCGACAGCGGCACCCGTTTTCCTATTGTCACAGTAGTTGGTGGTAGTCAGACTGTTCCAGAATACTGTAATGGGCACCCGGCGGACTAGAGATTGCCCGACGCTGCCGTCCGTGGCATGTAGACCGTAGTTTTGGAAATGCACGTCAACCAACCACAGTCACAGTCGAAGGCAACAAGTGTGGCTTGCTCGGTATAGGCAGTGCACCAGCCGCCACCTGATTCCCAGACGCCGGCGCAGGGGGAAGGGGGAGGGGTTTGCACGTCGTATGGCCGGTTACACCATGCCACGGCCGTAATGGCGCAACACCAGCCGAGGTGGCGGACCTCCGTCTCGTTTCACCATCTCGCCAAGCAAGAACAAGTACGTCGCTTGACACTTTTGTATCATCCGGCCGAGATACACGGGCCGCTCAGCTCCGACTGGCGAAACAACCGCCGGCGAGAGTACCGACGTCAACCCTCTCTGACGTCGGGGCTCCGATTGCTCGCCGCCTGCAGTGCACCCGGTATTATCGTTGTGACGGGAGGAGTGCGTCTACGGCACCGGCTACGACGTGGTATACGACGCGTTCAATGATCAGCACAGCTGTGCCACAGATGAGCTGACGCCCCGAGTGCCTCATGGGCTTGACGGTCAATGTAAACATAGAGTTTGTGGCACCAGCACTAACTGGAGAGTGCCTGTGATGATGCTCGACGCCCAGTTTTGTTGTTGGCTTGCTGCGAGGCTGCCTGATATTCCGATTACACGCAATCAAGCTCGCCAACCTCCGTGCAAGCGGACCTGTAGATCGATCTGGCAATAACCAGTTACCAGAAGGCATCAGGCTTGCATGCCCACTCCTCCCAACCCCAAAGCTCCAGCACGACGCCACAGAGGTTGAAAATGTCGGGCAGGCGGAGACGCCACACTCAGGTCGATGAGTGGCGCACGCACCCTCAAGGATCCTGTGCAGACCCATTAATTTGCTGCGGCAGGATTGCTTGCAGAGTTACATCCGAAAGTGGGCGGCGTTGCGGTGAACCGGAGAGTCATGGGGCAGACTTGACAGAGCGGTCGCCGGCATGTGCGTCGGCGGCGCTTAGAGTATGTAAGATGAAAGGGGGAGGGGACAACATACTATTGATGCTGTCAACGGCGCCGCCTCACCGACAAGCCTCCCCGAAAGTGGATATCCACATGCAATCTGGCCATCGTGGAACGTAGAACTGCATCCGGAAGGCATGGAACACTCTGCCCCGGAGCTGTGTGTGTCCACCATGCCTCCCGCTGTGCCAAGCATGTGGGCTTGTATGCCTTGAGCATGCAAGGGGGGGAGGGGTATGTACGACGCGTTCTGCTTGTGCTACTTTCATTTGAGGTGCTGACAAATTTCAATCAAAGGACACTGATCAATACACGTATGTATGCGTGCCCGGAAAAGGCGGGGGGGTCCCGGTAGCAAGTGTGGGAGTCGATGGGACCATGGGCCCTGGTTGAGACGTGGCATGGTGCCCTGCCGAGCAAGGAGCATGTGGGTACAACCTGTGCATGTGGTGTGTGTGTGGACAAGGGGGGGTCGCCGTGGGTGTGTGGGAGCGAGACCAAAGTGTGCACCAGTAGTGACCCAGTTTGAATAGACAGCCTACCCACCCCTCCGTCTTGCGCGGCCGTAGTCGCCGGTTGTAGTCGGGATATGGAATAGGATACCCAGAGCGCGCTTGGTGCAACACGTCCCCCACACCGTCCAACGAAACTGAGACTACTGCATGATGTTTCTGAATACGGTCCTTTTTTTCGTCTTGCCTTTGCTCCACTAGGCGTTCGGATCGGAGTGAGTCCGAATGGAACCTGGCTGGTGGCTAGGTGGCTGTGGCGTTTCTCGTTGTCCTTGGCTAGGGTCGTCTATCTCGACGAAAGGGTTTGAACGGGCCGGCAAACAGACAAGTTTAGATCTGTCAGGCAGCAGGCAGACGTGGGTATAGTCAGGGAAAATGGAAAAAAGGAGGAGGACTGCACCACGCAAAAAAACCCACGCCAGGGTCTTGGCTTTGGCTGCATTAAGTTTCCCTGAAAGTCGAGCGATGAGAGAGCGTCGTGGTACCTTGTTTTTCATCTTGGCCTGAAGCGGTGTTAAGCGGACGACTCCGCCGCCAAACCCGCATGGGTAGCGTACAAGTTTGTAGTATCTAACCAACTCACCGGATAAATGTCACCGTCACTAGGCCTATTGCTCCCAGGGCCAAAGGGCCCAAGGGGGCGCAACAGGGTCTGCTATATCCCAAGCCCAATTCCCTGGGACGCCGCCATGGGCGCAAGGGGCAAAGAGGGGACCAAGGGGCAGGGGGGGGGGGGGCGAGGCGAGGTGAAGCGTCCATGCATGGATGTGCGTGCGTACTGCCTTTGCTCGACTGCCTTGCCGAGGTTTTCCCCACTGCCCCGACGCCCTCGACGCCCATTTCGCCCCCCCTCCTCGCCCCTCTTGTGCCCTGACGGCGACCACCCCGCTTCTTTGCATTCTTTGCCCAGTTCTGTCATTTCCGGTGTTTCCCCGCTTGCCGTGCGTGGGGGTCTGACATTTTTGTGTGTCCCACAGGCCGTCTGACTGAACCCGGCCAATCGAGTAAACGACCAGCCGACCATGCCGAGACGGGTGTTTTCTGCCTGCATGCGTGCGTGCGTGCGTGCGTCCCCCCCCCCCCCCCCGCCGCCCGCCGCCGTATGCAGACTGTTGGCCGCCCGCCGCTGCCGCCTCGTCAAACGAGTGGTGGATGGGTGCTCGAGTTGGCGCAAATGAGCGCAAGACCAGAGTATGTACGAGGCCAACGTAAGCACAAGACACCTGCATGCACGGCG
This sequence comes from Pascua sp. PH4015B, assembly GCA_025502685.1. Classification (NCBI taxonomy): domain Eukaryota; kingdom Fungi; phylum Basidiomycota; class Tremellomycetes; order Trichosporonales; family Trichosporonaceae; genus Pascua; species Pascua sp. PH4015B. The sequence goes on from JAMFRD010000001.1 coordinate 145,148, forward strand.
CAAAACTCTACTCTGTACCGGTCCTTTATTAAACTCTCTTCGCGAGTTGGACGCCACGCCCATCCCACTCCCCCACCAGCCCATCACACCCACACCACCACATCTCCCATCCCATCACACCCACGCACTACTCCCATCACCAACCACCGCCAACCTCTTGTGGAATAAAAAGACCCAGGCAATCCGACTTGGTCTTTCACCCCACCCCCCCAACCCTCAGCATCTCCACACCCGCCAGCACACACGACCACCTGCACCTCCACCACCGCTCACCTTCTCCACCCTCGCACTCGTGCAACCCCCACCCCCACTCGGCAACACCCAACGCCTCCCACGCCAGCCTCACGCGCTTTACGCTACCACCACTACCGTTCTGCGTACCGCGGCAGTAGTCCCCAGCTCCACCTCGCGTCACTGCACCCATCGGCCCTCGCCGCCGCACTAGTGAAACCAACACACCGGGTCATTGTTCCCACCCATCAAAAGTCTCCCCTGTGATCACCCTCACCGGCTCCGCCAGATTCTCTTCAAAAACAACGCGCCATTCACGACTTTCCATAGAAGTACCGGTGCGCCTCTCGCCACAGACATTGCTCGTTTAAACTACGGAATCACAATAGGTGAGTACAATGATCCACTCCTTGCTTCCTTTGCTTCCCTCCCTTCCTTCCTTCCTTCCTTGGTCTGTTATTTGTCATTGTTGTGGGTGCTGCGGGTCCCGGCCATGGGTGTGTGGCTTTGTGTGCCAAAAACGGGCCGAGGATCGGTGGCTTGTGGATCGTGTGGAGTTGCGGACAACAACACACACTACAGTGATTTTCATCCGGATCAACGGACAAACAATCACTCGCCACACAATCCCAGCCTCAATGGTGGTGCTCGCGTGTGTTCCAGCATGCGCGGTGGCGGCGGCGGCGTTGTCGGGCGTGGCGTGTGCGACCGTGTGGGGTTGTCTGGGCTTTTAGGGAGCCTGAGTGACCTGGACACTGGACACATGGCGAGGCTGGCGAGAGGAGGTGGTTGAGCAATGAGACAACCTGCCACTGCATGCGCACTGCAACGTCACGGGAATCCGCCCGTGACGCCAAGTCGGGCGCTGGCCATTGTGACTCGCTCGTCGTGTCATTCCCACGCACGGAGCGTCCATCAAGGTGGTCCGTGTCCTCGTGGGTGGTTCCACCCCGGTGGCGCGTCGTTTAAACGTGTCATGTCGTGTCGTCTCATGTCTCCCGACTCGGGGCTTGGGCACGCGGTGGTCCGTGTCCCTCGTGCGTGGTCGAAAGCGACCGGTAGCCCGAGTGTGACAGGGGGTTGTGCGGCCGTGATACCACCTCTCCTCCTTGTCGGGCACACCAGGGTGCTACAACCACAACCTCGCACGCACAAACATGCATTCCAATGCTTGTGTGCGGGGTTACAAAGCATATCGGATGTGCATGGCAGTGGAGCGGGCCCGTTCAGCGTGTCTCGGCACCATTCGGCCTCGCGACGACGCCACCCCCCCCTTCGCCACGCGGCGCCCGCAGGGCGTCGCCTGCCTATCCGCATCCGTATGCCCATCACCCCACCCCACCCCACTTCGGCGACCGGGCCGCCCACAGCCGCGTGCATGGCACGGGTGCATTCCACGATGTGTCCACCCTCTGTATGCGCACTGCTTTTGTCAGTGAGAAGAGCATCTTGTTCTTGTCATTGCCAAGTGTCGGTGTCGGTGGTTGTGTTTCCTTCCTTGTTCGTTTCGCATCCATCCACCCCACCGCACCCCACCTTCCCTTTCCCAGCTCCGTCCCTCTCCATCCATCCATCCCTCCACCACCCAAATTCGACCAAAATTTACCCCACCCCACTCTCCCATACCCACCCGACCCAAGCCAGCCAGGTCCCAGCACCCACCCACCTTCCCCCACCTTCCCCCACCCTCCCTCACCCGACCCCCCCCCCCCACCCTTAGTCCCTTGCTCCTTTCCTTCCTTGCCCCTCCGCTCGCTTGCACCGTTTTCCTTTCCTTGCCTCGTCCCTGTTACCACATAGCCTTGCACCCCATAAATTCATCCCACCATCCATTGTCCCACCAACCCCCATCATCCCGCCATTCACACAATGGTTGTTCGTCCTCAACACCAACAGCCGCTGACAAAACAACAGTTCTCTCGCCGCCCCCTCCCCCTCGTTAACATCCTCCCCCCACGCACCAACACCCAGCCGCCACCAGTCATGTCGGCCTCTACATCCACCTCGGTGCCCGCCGCACGCCCCAACCCTTCCTCGCCCTCTTCCTCGCGCAAGGTTGCAAAGGCATCTGCCAGCGCGTCGGCCTCATCATCATCCCGTCCCTCGGCGCCTCGCGACCCATACTACGGTCACGAGGAGACTGCTGTTCTCTGTGCACGCTTCGTGAGTAGTCTCATATCCCACCGCTATAGCCGTCACTAACACGGCTTTAGATCACCGCACTGTTCCAGTGCCCCAACGTGCCCACAGTCACCCACCCCGGTGCGCCCACGCCCACGCTTGCGCACTTTATCGCGTACGCGCTCCACCGCACGCGTCTCCCGCCCGTCGTCACGTTTGCCGCCTTGTTGCTTCTCCAGCGTCTCAAGACCCGCTTCCCTGCCGCTCGCGGATCGTCGGGCCACCGCCTCTTCATCTCGGCGTTCATGATTGCCTCCAAGGTGATCTGCGACGACACGTACTCGAACCAGTCGTGGTGCATCGTGGGACAAAAAATGTTTGCGCTCAAGGAGATCAACCAGATGGAGCGTGAAATGTGTGGCTACCTCGAATGGAACCTCAATGTCGCTGGCGACGAGGTCGCCGAGTTTGAGGCCCGTGTCCGTGCCGAGCACGGCCCCCGTGCCGCCGCTCGCATCACGCCCTCTCCCTCGCCCGCGTCGTCTGTGTCTGCTGCCATGCGCCCAGCCTCGGCTGCCGCGGCCTACCCCACACCAGACACCACCCCGGACCCATCAATCTCGTCGCGCGCCATTGCCCCCGTGCCTACCCCATCGTCAAAACGGGCAGCGGCCGCAGCCGCAGCTGCCGCGTCGAGCTCTGCGTTTCCATCCCCAGACTCGTTGCGCAGCTCGTACCTTCACCCCTCCTATGTCTCGCCCCAGCCCCCCGCCTTCGCCTCGGCCTCGTCATCTCTAGCGTCGTCGCCCGCGTCGGAAGATTGCAAGACACCCTCACCGGTCGCAATCGTCGCAAAGAGCAAGCGTCACGGCTCGCGTTCGGCTTCTGGCAAGCCCGTCGTCGACCTGGAGCACTCTGGCTTTGCCACACACGCCCGCCAGTGTGCCACGACCATGCACATGAGCGGCCAGGCCGTGAGCGTCGGCGGCTGGTAGCTCGGCCATACCCCCTCATGACTATACCCTTTCTGTAACGTTGTATACACCACGCCCATCTTGTCCATCAATTCATATGGCCTCTCTCTCTACATACTCTCTTGCATCGCACCCGTCTTCCATAGGAATTCATGACAGACACTTTTAATGAATAGTCGTGTCTTGCATACAATACGAGCAGCAGTAGCAGCCCACACTAACACAACTTGAGTGCGAGCAATAGTTTGTGGTTCCCAGCTTGAGCAGGAGCGATCAAGCCACAAATCGGGGTGCGAGCGAATGTGGCTGGCACTTTGCACCTTTGCACTGATCTCTGGCCAGCGCTTTGGCGTACGGCATGTCCCAAATGCGCGCAAGTGCGGCCCTGGGGCGTGTGAGGGCGTGTGACTCACAAGGTGTAAGCACCGAGGGGGAGGGTGTCACAGAGTTCGAAAGAAGCCGCCGAAAGCCGTCGGTGACTGGGACCTGGCACCTGGCACCGGTCCTGGACTTGGTCCACGAGCGTGTGACTTGGCGCTCGAGGTAACTCTTTGCGTGCCGAGCAGGGACACGAGCAGGAACACGAGCACGGGGGCGGCAGGCGGCCATGACATTTGGCATCGACACGAGTTGTACATGGTACAGCTATGAGGGTGGATACCACAAGCGAATCTCTCCAGTTCCAAGGGTCGCCGGAGTACCGTCGTCCGATGACACAAACCTGAGCCTGAGAGTTGTGGGTGGAGCAGAGGCAAGCTAACTCGTAGTGGCCGAGTGGCGCAAGCGAACACATGGACACATGGAGCAGGAGCACGAGCACGACCGAGCATGTTTTGTCTTGGGCCTTGTCTTGTGTCAACGGGTATACCGGTGGCAGCGTGGGCAAGCGCCGAGGCGTACGAGGCGCGAGGCGTAGAGGCGTGCGAGGCGTGGAGCTCGGACCTTGTGCGTGATAACTCATGGCCAGCTTGGCGCGGTGGTCGTATTCTGCAACGCTGCGTGCGTACGTTGGTATGATTCTTGGCATCAAGCCATGCGAGAGCGAGGCGACTCGAAAGACCCACAGTTCTGACGCTGACATTGCCACCTGACCCGCCCATTCCCCCGATGCGGATAACGTGGCCCAATGCCAGCCTGTACAGCTGGTATCAATGATGGCATGGGAATCAGCGCGATCGCCTCGGGCGGCCCGACGTCCCCAAAAAGCAAATGAGCTTTTGTTGATGCTGTACACGCCTCATTGCCATTGTCCCAAGCCTCATTGCAGGTCCATGCCCTCGTACGAGCATGCGTGCGTGCGTGCGTGCGTGCGTGCGTGCGCATGCGGCCCGCGGGCCCGGCGGGCAGGCGCGGGACACCTCAGCGGCACGAAGGTACGCCGGTCCGGCGGGCCACGGTGCACACTGTACACACAGACAGACAACCACACCTTGAGCCCCACGCCAGCCGTGCCTCGAGGCTCTGTTGTAAAAAAGAATCATGCCTATCGACGAGAAGGAGAACCCACACGCCAAGGGCGCGGTAGGCATTCCGCTGTGGCTGTGGAAGCGCCGGGATCTGGCTCATGGCGGCCCTTCTGGTCTGGTGCGGACGATGGGCTGGGAGGGTTGGCTGGGTTCTGGGCTTGGGATCTGACGCAGAATGCAGCTGGTTCGGACCTTCTGAAGCACCAGGGTGTGGGGTTCTGACGCAGCGGTGGCTCGGCAGTTCGGCTGGGCTTCAGTAGTCCTCGGCTGCGAGGAGGCAGGCACTCGAATGGGCCATGCTGTCAGCCATGCAAGTAGTGGCCCCTCTTGGACCGAGGTGGGGACCGAGGCGTGGCAGTCTTGCACCACTCTCGAGTTGGTCAGCAAGTCGTGTCATCAGTTGCTCCAGGTTAGTGGGCGCCGACGAGCAACCCCGGTGCCTATGAGCGAGCGCCTGCTCCATGCTCCTTCTGGCGGCCTGCCTTGCCCTCCGCCTGCCCACTGCCGGCATGCGGTTAGTGGCCTGGGGAATCCGACGCCACGAGCGACCACCAAATGGGCAAGGGCGTGAATACCCACGACACCCACGCTGATTCCCACTCCCCCGCCCCCCCCCCGCGCGGGATAGCAGGCACACTGCACACGGCGCAGGTGACAACGCAATGAGGCAGACACCAGACACACAATGGAAGGAATACCAAAAAACACAGAATGCAAATAGTTGCGATGTCTCTGGCCTTGTACGTATCCGCCGTGCCTCGTGATCCACGTTCCACGGCAGGGCGGCCACCGGCCACCGGCGGCCGGGCACTTTAACGTTTGGGCACTTTGTCTGAAGTCGATAACAACAACAACGACTCACCCACTCACCCCCCCCGCCCCAAGCGTACGTCATAGGCACAGTGTGCGACGTGTGTGGCGTCCGGGGTTTCCGGCGGTGCCGCACGCGGCTGCACTGCGGCACAGCGCCGTGGCTGCGGTGGCGGCACCAAATTGCCCGCGGCAACTGGCCCAAATGGCGAGTGGGCCGGCGGCGACCACCGCCGCGGCGGGGATGGATGTTTGTACGTACTCCTCGTCCCTCTGTTGATCCTGCCACTCTGCACACTGCACTGCACTACGCTGTACGCTGTTCGCCCTGGCCCCTCGCGATCGACCACTCCCACGACGTCACCGGCGGCCACTCGCCCACGCGTAGAGCGCACATTGCGGCCCACCGTGTGTGCCCCCGGCCACCGGCCAACTGCACCTCTGTGCAGGTTAACGTACGCGCGTACGCGCTCTTCGCTCCTCGGCGCGCTCGACCAACCACACGCGACCCAGTGTGTGCCGGCTGCCAAGTGGCCAAGTGTGCCCCCCGCGTGCACAGATCTCATTGCAATCGTGATCGCCGCCCAGGCTGGCTGCGCTGCTGCCCCTGGTGTTTCCCGTGTCCTCAATGTAACAATTCAGATCCCCCGTCGCCCCCGTCGCCCCCGTCGCCCCCGTCGCCCCCGTCGCCCGGTCGCGCCGGCCTGGTGTTCTGGCCACCGGCTGCCTGGCCACGACCGCGCTCGCTGATCGCGACCTCGGTATTCATGGCTACAGTCTAGCGTGTGATGTGATGGTTTGAGGCTGTGCGGCCGGAACTACACAAACCAAGAAGCTAGGCCAAGAAGCACAAGGGGATGTGATGTGCTGTGATGTGATGTGACGACGCGCCCAACGGAACGTCATGCGCGTCATGTGCGGCAGCGTGGGCACATGCACGCGGTAACCGCTAGTCCAAGCTGACTTCTATCCTGGGCACAGCTGCACGTTGGGCATCACTGTCAGCGCCCGCCGGATGATCACATGGTGATGACGAGCCCTTGTAGCTAGCAACAGTTGCATCCGCGCATTAACCTGCCCATGGGGGCGGTCCGGCATGAAACTGAATATGCACATGTGCACAGCTGCACAGTGCTGGTAACTGGGTGACAACGAGACAGATCTCGTCGCAGTCGTTGCAGCTGTCCACGTGAGTGTACAGATTCCGTTTAGAGTTGGCACCCAACCATGCCTCGCTGTGGCAGTACCCCGCCAAGACGGACACTTTACTCTCGCTCACTGTCACTGGCTGTTGGGGACACTGGGACAGTCATGTGCACATGTCACGCAGCCAGGTACGCCGGGCGGCGTGGAAGCATGGCCAACAAGCACAGTTTAGCGTACCAGAAATGCCAGAAGCGAACAGTGAGCGCTAGCTTGCGATCACGGGCAGCACGGGGCACAGGCTCAAACAACAAGGCCGACTCCGAATCCCGGACCTGTGCATCAACAAGCTCGCCCACATGATCAACTGATCAACTACTGCTGACCGCATCAGCGGATGGACAAACACAGGCACACCAGTGATCGTCGAGCATCGTGATTTGCATTTGTGTTGATTTGTACTCTTTGTGGTCTCGCTACTGTGTGCCTGCAACTCGCTGATCCAGGAATCGCGACTGATCATCTGATACATCCATCTCGCCACACCGCGCCTCACCTCACGTTCCCCACACGACAAGGAACACGACATGGCGATCACCAGCCGCCAGATGTGGGGCTGCACGCCACCGCCCTGTCTCCAGCGACCCCGATCACCTGTTCAACCCCTGGTCCGAGCGTCGACCTCCAAGACGCGCTTCGTGTTTTGGTTGCCCACTGTACCCGATCATGCAGGTACCGCACGCAGGGGCACCAGTGTGGGTTGTGATCACCTGTCATGCCTGGTGACAAGTGGAGGTGACTGCGATAGCGACTGTGACAGGACGATCTACACTTGTCTGATCTGTCCTTGTTTACGCACCGTGGCGTGGGAACGACGCCACGCACCCGGACCGCGGTGGAGCTGCGTCAGTCCCGGTGCTCGGGGGAACGGCGGCGGCGCGGGGCCAGCTCGGAGGACATCAGCGGCTGATCTTGTTGTGGGGCAGTGGGGGAACTGGGGAGTGCAAGTGGGGTCAACTGTGTGTTGTGGCCCAATTCAGCCATTGGAATGTAAATGTACTGCAGTGGGCAGGTGCAACATGCTGTCTCGGCGTGGTGGAGCACTCCGAGTCGATCTGTGGCGGTGGCGCGGAGACATTGCTTGCCTTCTGGCCCAGTGTCTGATGACTGCGCAGCAAGCCCTACGGCCATACTCTGTAGTTTTACTTTGAGACGTAAAGTATTTGTATTTCTCCATAATGTATGGCATGCTATGACGGCTTCACGAATGCAGCTGTCTGTGAAGAGGAGGTTGATGGTTGATGGCTGATGGTTGGGCGGTGCCCCAAGTGCAGAGTGGCTACTGTGGCACAGTGTGGCGCCTGGCGTGTGGCGTTTTCACGGAAGCAGAACGTGTAATGTGTGTCACCTGCCTGCGTGTGGGCGGGGCTGCCGGAGCGGAGCTGCAGTGCGGGTGAGCATGATGATGGGGGCTGTTGGCTGTGACTACGCTGTATGCATGCGGCGGTCAACGAGGTAGAGGCGTGCTGTTTCCATGCAGATGTGGCACGAGACGTCCTGCTTCCGAAGTTCATGTGGCAGAATATCGTACCAGCCACTCACCCGACACAAGCGGGCCAGAAGCGACACCGGCCATGTCCGGAGCAACGTCAAGCGAGCACGTCAAGCACGTTCGTGTCTAAACACCAAATATATGCTTCCAGCACGCAACACCACTTGTTCCGACTGGCAGTAGTGGCAAGCAAGCGAGGGTGGTACGATGTGTAATGTGTGTGTGCGCGCACAATGTCGCCGTGTATCGGCCCGAATCAAAACTGTACATGCAACAAGAGTACCGACCAGACTGCCAGTTGAACCCAGCCGCAGCGAGAGCTATCTCGGTCGCCGACGAAGGCGGGCGCTTGCTTTCGTTCTGCGAGTGTGAACGTTGCCGACTCTTACCGAGGATGCGATGCTCCCGCCGTGGAAGCCGGGACGCGGCGTGGGGCACGGCAAGCATGCGCCGAAGCGGAGATATTACCGGCGGTGGGCACCAGTGTGAGCATCTAGGTCCGACTCGATAAACGGTGCCAAGGACGTGTGGAAGCGCAGAAGCGGTTACTTGTCACATGGGGTGTGCGCTGTGGCATTGTGGCGGTAGGGTGCGCGTCCTCGTCTGCCACTTTTCCTGTGCAGAACCAGCACGGCCCACAAACTACTGCGCACTTTGCGCTCACCGCACTTCCGCACTTCCGCACTTCCGCACTGCCGCACTGCCACACTGGCAGTTCCCGCACTGCACTGTCGCGCACTCTATTGGAGGGTGCCTGCGGATGCCTGACCCCCGTGGCGGTGTGGCTGTCTTCCTTGCCAACACGTCGCAAACTTCACTCGCGTCGATGCCGTAGGTGTGCCTCCGGATGCAAACTTCCACGTCCGTCGTCTGTCGCCAAGCACGTCGCAATCCTCGTCTGAAGTCTCGCCAAGGACCTCGTCAACCTCGCCGCCACGGACCTGACATCAGTTGCACTGCACCGCCTGTGCTGATGCACCGCCTGTGCGGACCCCATCGCATTCCCTCCCCACTCCTTCTCCTCGTCACTCAGCGCTAACCTTGAAGGTTGCCTTGTCGTTTTTTTTTTTGTCTCCTCGTACGTGTGCTGCTCGTACTGGGCACGCTCGACGTGGCTCGGTGCCTGCGGATCGCCCAAGATCTGGGGTGTGCCTGGCCCTCACTGCCGCCAGTAGCCGGTCCGCAACTGCGGGTCTTTAGACTTGCGTGTCAACCAGATTGACTTTGGCTGCGTTTTTCTTGACGCAAGTCACCCTTTCCTGGCCTTTTTTTTCACAACTCTGTCGTCGAGACTACCGGTACTGCAGAGCACCACCTTCACGTTCACCTTCCGGATCTGGTTGTTTACCACGTCCTCGTTGTGCCAGGGACGTGTAGATCTCGACTCAGTCCTGTCCATCTGAGGGCATCGGGTCTCCCGAAGCACCACGACCTAGATCCCTGCCGTCATCCAGAGCCATGAATTCATGCTTCCCGGGGGGGTACCAGCTGTACCAGTCCAGTATCTCTCGAACAGTGACTTGAGTGCCTTGGTTTGTACCCTTTTCATGCCCTTAGAGAACGGCCAGAACAAGAGGTAACAGGTGCATCCAGCCGCGTTCGGCAGCGCGCCGCTGATCCTTTTTCCCGCACCTCAGCAGATCTCCCGCTTAGGGTTTGGACAAGCACCCCCGACGGCCGACGGGTGGGCATCAGAAGAGAATATGGAAGAGCGTGCGAAAAGTAGAAAGAAAAGTGTGATGGCGGCGGCTGAATGGCGGGGATCCCTTCAGCCCCCAGGTTTGGTTAACCTCAGGGCCGTACCTTGTTCCGTCATCACCAGCGGCAGCCCTTGGGCAGCGAGAGATCTCCGGACGTGGCTCTGGTGCCATCTTGGGTGTCGTCCGATATGCAGCGGAGTTCCTGTTGGTCGGCTCTGTTCCTGGCTGCGCGCTCCTGCTGCTCTGATCCGAGCAATACCCGGTGTTTCCCCGCTGGCGAGCGGGGGCTGGACAAGGAGGCTGAGTCGAGCAACTGACAACTGGCACACGAGATAGCAAACTACGAAGGATCGTTTCTGTGGGGCGATGGAGTCCGTACGTCCGTGGGCCGCCGAGATAGCATTCACCACCAGCAATAGCAGGGCAGGTCTCGCACCCGTCGCGACCGGTCGGGGTGCCTTGCCTTTTGCCTCCGTTCGAAGGTAGAGCCTGACCACCTCCATACGTAACTCTCCTCTCGGGCTCACCCTTCCGAGTTCTCGACAAGGACACGTCCTTGACCAAGCATCATCATCTAAGCACATTGTTCACACATTCGCTGCCGTCGAGCAAAGCAAGCCAAGCAGCATGAACGCTGTAAGCGTCGACCGAGGTGACCGAGCGGGTCACCTGCCAAGGCCGCCAAGACGGCGAGCCTGGCCTGAAGTCCGCTCCCGAACGTTGTCCGGTTGAGACTGACACGCGTACTGACATTTGCTCAACTTATAAATGGTGACAACTTCTGGGTTAGTGATTCGTCGTGCCACAAGCTGCAGCAAGGTGAATGCGGAAACAATCACATCCTTCCTAGCTAACGACATGGCTCACACGCTCCCGCGGGAGCAAAGCTCGCGTCCCCCTTCACATCTCAACCCCTTCACTTCTCAACCCCTTCACATCTCAATGGAAAGCAAACACGGCATGCACGGCAGCACCCATCGTGCACATCGCATACCATGCACACGACGCACACTACGCACACCATTCACGCAATGCACATCACCTGACCCCGCATCTCCACCACCCCTCACGCGTCAGGTCTGTTTCCGTGCCTCTCATTCCCCCCGATCAGCCCCTGGCGCATGGGAACCGCCGAAACTTGCAACTCCGCGCGACACACCGCTCCACCTGCCCCATCCGTCCAATTTCGTCACTCTCGGACAACTCTCATCCCACACCACCTCTCCACCTTGTCCGACTCCGATGCGCGTCGGACTGTCGACGTCTCGGTCTCTCGGTCTCGTCGGACTTGTCTTGTGGTGGTCACCTGCCTACAGGCCCGAAATTCACACATGCTGACATTAATAGTGCTGACATGACATGTTGACTTGCATGGACCGCATGGCGACATGGGCTCCACTAAACACCAACGACAGGAATACTTACTCGGTGGGCACGCCTGCGTCAGCCTCAGGTGGATACTTCCCAAAGCGGGCGAGCACGAGGGACACAATGCGTTTCCCACGCCAACTTGATGTATTGTTTACGCCAGCAAGAGGACAGGACAGGGCATGGCTCCAAGCGGTGTTGTGTTGACCACGGCAAGCCCGCACAATGGGCGCATGCTGGTCGCAGCCAGTGAGGCAACGGTGGCACGCGAGGGAGCCCGCTGTTCCGCGTATCCGGCATCCCGCGCGCAAGGGCAGCTGCGACCACAAGTCTCAGACTCCGAGGCCTACCTGCAGAAACCTGCAGAACCATCGCACCATGGCCATCGCATGTCGGACCGGAGGCCGGTGAAGAATAGGCCGCAAGGGGCACGTGGTGTGTGGCGCAATCTCGACCTCGACCTCGAACGAACGCCAACGCCAACGCCTCCCTTCAGTCGCGTGCCGCGCTGAAACTCGCGACGCGCGCGTGTGCGTATCGGATACGCGTCGGCTCCTGTCTCTCGAAACGGGGTCGATGGGTATTGTCCTTGGTGGCGTTAGGATTGGGGACGTTGGCGTTGGGGAACTTTGAGGTTGAGGGACGTTAGGGTTGAGGGGATGTTAGGGGATGTTGGGAGGCGTTAGGGGACGCTGGGAGACGTTTGGGGATGGCCGGGACGCCGGTACGGGGGAATGAGGCGGCAACGAGGCGGGAATGGACGACGTGTGCTGGAACGGTGGCGCCCGCGGTCCGAGCGCAAGTTGTGGGTATGTGGGTTGGGGAATGTGGCGCGTCGCGTAGACAGGACAATGGTGGCGCGTAGAGTACAAAGTGGCCAAAGTTGAGGGAAGATCAGAAGCAGGTCGTGCGTTTCTCGTGTCGGGCATCGTGTCGGGGTCGCGTCCGCGTCGGGTCTTGCGGGCATAGTCAGCCACCAGCACGATGGGGCACGGACTGACGGTGCCCGCTGACGGGGTCATCCTCGAGTGTCGGTCGGTGTTCTCCGTGGCGGGTACCCTTGACCGGTTGGCGGTGAGCGGGGACTGACGGCTAACGCCGTGACGGTGCACGGACCATGGCTTACACAAGCACACCCACAGGCGAGGACAGGCCGCGCCACTGGTTCGTGCACGTCGGAACGATTCGGGGAGGACGTACCGCCTTCTTCCGTGATATTGTCGGGCATTGTCCTTGTATGTATTGGTCACTCGTACGCTGGGATCTAGACCTCGCGCTCGGACATGTACTGCACAGCTCAAGTTATCCGAAAAGGCTTCAGCCTGATCCTCCTCCGGGGACTTGGCATGCAAGGGCCTAAGGGCGGTGTCAAGCAGGCCAGTGCAAGTGTCAGACGTCAGCCACGGCCACCTCCATCCTTGTCCCACTACCGCAAGTCTTGCCTCCACACGGGGCCCACTGACTCACGGCCTTGTCGGCAATACTTACGCTGTTCAAGCATGTCAAGCCTCGGGCGCCCGTCTCAGCCCCCAGCCCCTCAAAGTCATGGCCGCCCTATTCGTTTCCTTGGCCAACGTTTCCGGCTGGGCGGTCCAGACCATGCACGAGCGTGCTTCTCAGCTTCCTTCCGTGTTCCAGACAGCCTCCGGCAGCGGTCACGCTGTCGATGGTATCTGAGCGGGTCTTGACGCCGTGTCTCCACCTCCACACGCGGGTTTACTTTCCAGCTCCCGATCGATGGCCGTGTTGCCACCTGCAGAACCGAGTAGCCGACGAGCGCCGACGACAGTCCGCATGGCGATGTGCCCGGCCACCCACCATCACCACCGCCTCCACATCAATGCCCGACTAGTTCTGACGTGTGGCCGATTATCCCCGTATCTCGGCCTCCGACAAGATCCCACCCCGGCCCCCGACTTGTCTAGCTAGCTTGCTCGTCGGAACACCGCCAGACAACGCGGCAAGTCCACCAAGCCGGCCTAACGTATCGACCCAGTCACAGTCACGCTCCAGGACTGTCACGCGAATCCTGCATCTGACACGTATCCTCAAACCTCTGACAACGGCTGAAACGTGGCGCTGTGTGACCAGACCACGACGCAAAAATCAGGACCCGAAAGACAGCATCCGAAAGACAGGCGCGTCTCACCTCCGGAATGTACAATTTAAATTTCAATCCGCTCGGTTAGCTGGTGGTATGAGCAAGCGGGGTATGCGCGTCAGCCTTTCGTTCCTCGGCATGCTCGGATATTGTGATTTTGCCATATCTTTGGTGTGGGGATCTACATACCGCACGCTTACGCCTACATGCCCCACATGCCGCGATAGACAGCCTGCCGGCGATAGACAGCCTGCCGCGGCCTCGTGTGCGTGGGAACGCATTCCGTCTGAGCGGTGTTTGACGATTCGGAAGCGTGTCAAGGTGGCATGGGCATACAGTATCAGCTTCAGAATGGCATTCCGCCCCGTTACGCAGCTTGAACGCGGCCACCGATGCCCGACCTCGAACGCGCGGATGCCCGACATCTTGCTCGGTCAGTGATGGCATTCCCATCCCAAACGCCGACGACTCATGCCGAAACTACGGTACGGGGAGCTCAGTGTGTGAACCGGCTTGCGAGGAAACGACATGAGCGTGCCGAGCCGCATGTCATGTACGTCCAGTGTCATGTACGGCCAGTGTCATGTACGGCCAGTGTCATGTACGGCCAGTGTCATGTACGGCCAGTGTCATGTACGGCCAGTGTCATGGACGTCCAGTGTCATGGCATGTCCGGTTCGCTGGGCGACGCTGGTGTTTCCGTTGAAACGTCCATAACACACCGTGTTAGGTGTCGGTACTGTGGGCGTTAGACTAACCATCAACAGCCCACGCCGCTGCGACGCTTCGCCTGTGCTCCTGTTCCGAAGGAACCATCTTGGCATTAACATGTTGACAACTGACGCTTGAAGTACGCAGATAACATATCGCCACATGTGCTGAGCCAAGTGATATGGCAAACGACCACTTTCAATCAGGTGGCTACGTTTAGGAAAGCCTTGTCTTGACGAGACCCTCTCTTGCGCACTTGGGAGCAAAGGGCCGCCACATTGAGCGGGCTGATGCTTTTGTGACTCCGAGCGGCTTTCCAAGGTTGCAACAGATGACAGCCGTGCTGTGCCACTATGGGATCACCAGCCTCGTCCCTCAGTCTCGCCTGACCCCTTCGCCCCTCACCTTCGTGTCCCATTCTCGCCCGTCTCTCCCCTCTCCCCGTCTCTCATCTCCTCCCCGCTTCCTTTCCCCGTCCCTCCCCCCCCTCCCCGTCCCTCCTCCCCTCCCCGTCCATCCCATCTTCTGCAGTGGTTGCCGGTCATAACCCTTCAGGATGCAACAAAGGGCATCAGGCGCTAGCAACGGACGATCCTAGCCCACATGACTGCCACACTAGTCCGAGCGGTCTCCGTGAAACTAGGTGTTCCTCACATCTCTTCTCAAACAACACCTGGTGCACGTAAGCGACAACCTGAGTCGACTCTACTCCGCAGGGTCGTGAGTAGTTCTCCAAGTGTCCTAATAGCCATGTGACACCGCCCCACACGTCGACAATCCCGGTATCCCGGCGGTAGAGCCAGCCACATGGTGGGGAAAAAGGACACCGGCGACGACGCCGAGCGCGCCGCGTTATCTCTGTGCTCGCCGCTCTTATCCACATGCGGCATGCCCCGCCACTAGTCTGGTCTCATCCATGCGGCATGCCCCGCCGCTAATATAGGATTGTTAGAACCTGGGGACCGTAGCGAGCCTGGCCTGTCCACCTGCTTTGTACGCTATCGGATAATTGTCTTAGCTTAGTGGGCTAGAGGCTAGTGCGGTCTCGGTAGGGCTCGAAGCACACTAGAGTCAATGCGAATGGGGGTATAGTCATTGGATGTGTTGGATTGTACGTTTCTCATGCTAGCGGGGGGCTGGATCTCCTCTTGATCCGGGTTTAGCCAGAAACCTCAAATGTCTTGAGTACGAGTCACGAGGCGATGAGATGAGGAGATGGGGAGATGGGGAGAGCGGTAACGGACGGCTGTCAAGAGGCGGTGAGGCCCGCTGTCGCTGGGTTCGTTGCTAGTCAGTCAATGGACTCTGAAACAATGCGAAGTGAGTCTTGCTTGCGATTTGAGCAGTGAACATATGCCCAAGTCGAACAACTCACTGGCTCGGCGGGGCGGAGAATGCGCGAATGCATCCGGAGATCACGTGGCATTTGGATGGGGACGGAGTTTGCTCTCTCTCCGGCGCGCATGATCTCCGGGCTACGTGAGAATAGTTCCGCTTTTTGCCCATGCCTTGTTCCAAGCTGATGGTCGGAACGACGGACACATCGTACACGTGACCCTCGAGCCAACCCGTGGGGGAGCTATCGCTTGTGTGTTAAATACGACCACCAGCGCCAAGACATGGCAACTGGCAAGCAATAATAAAGACAGTGCCCCATACGCCACTCACGCGACTCACGCCACTCACCTCGCGACAATGGACCCAGCATTGGACCCAAGCACACCGCGCCAAGAGGTCAGCTGGACCGCGCTGGGGCGATACGAGGCGCCAAGGGATGCGGAAGCGGGGAAGCGCCACGCGCCACGAGCGTCGAGAGCTGTGTTGTTTGTGGGGCCACTCTCGATGTGGAGAGACTTGAGGGCAAGATGAAAGTCATGAGACTGCCACTTCTGAGCTCGGGTACATGCCAAGTCGCGTATAGACAGCCTCGCGCTCCGTCACACGGCACGGCAAGTGGCTTCACAGACATTTTCCTGCTTGTTGTATCCTGCATTTCCTGTGCGTGGCCCTGTAAACGCGCCCTTGAGCGCAGCGCGGCAGTCTCATGACTTACCAGACGCACCTGTACGGTTGTGTCTGGAAAGTCATATGACTACCACATTAAGCTCGGGTACGCGCACGACGCGTTTGCGGGGCGGTGCGCAAGGCATGCGGGATACAGCAAGCAGGAAACGCCAAGTGTGTCCACTTGTTGCTTGCTGTGCCATTGAATTGGTTTAGTGAGTGTCCATGTGCAACTTTGGCTGGTCCGAGCTCAAGGTGGCAGTCTCAATACGCGAGTGATGTTCCTGGGAAACTGTGGGCATGTATGTAGGCCATGATTTCGAGAGGTTTGTAGCCTCTTGCCATGGGACAATTGCCACCAGGAACCGTCTCATGTTGTTTCGCCCGACTCTCAACATGTTAGTCCGCCGCCTCTGGACACAGAAGACGTCGACGAGGGACAGTCGGAAACGGCCGACCTGGGCATGGAGTCGGCACCCCTGACTTGTGGCCAGCTCCTCACCTCCAATGTGCGTATCAGACTCGTTGGGTCTCGGAGAGAGGCTCGAGCCCCGGCAAGACAGCGCCTTCTTGCTGTGTTTGCCACAGCTGTGCTGTGTCAAGACACGTATGGTCGTTCCAGTGGTTCCTAGCGTGGCGGAAAATGCTCGGGCTGTGCGACACCTCGTTCATTCGCCCCGCGACAGTCCCGTGGCAGCAGCCGCGTCGTCCCCGTGCCAAGGCTCATAAGAGGCACGAACGGAGCTCGACACACCACATCCTCAACGTCAACCTATATTGAGCGCACCTCTACCGACATTACGATGAAGACCAGCCTCGTCGCCCTCTTTACCTCGGTCCTCGGCGCCGTCACCGTTGTCGCCGGCGGGTTCCTCGACGCGCGTGTCCTCTCGTACGCGCCGTTCGACATCCGGAACGTCACGTCTGGCCTCGGCCGTCGCCAGTCCGGCTGCCCGAGCGGCTGGTCGACGTGCCAGCAGGAGTTCTGCAACCCACCCCAGACGGTCTGCTGCGATGGTGAGCGCGGCGCGACCTCGCGATCTCGCGACCGCTAACCCCCAGACGGCATCTACTGCCCGCAGGGCGAAACATGCGTCGGCGGCGGCCACTGCTGTCCGATTGGCTCCCCCAAGTACTGCGTAGGCACCAAGTACTGCACCCAGCAGGACGCCATTTGCTGCACCGGTATGTTGAATCCCCGCCGCCGTTGAGCTGACCCAGACAACACGGGCTCGTGTGAGAACGGGTACGCCTGTGTCCCGAACGGCGGATGCTGCCCCATCGGCAAGACGTGCTCCAACTGCCCCGTGGGGGAAGCCCGCTGCAGTGAGTTTGTCTGTCCACAGCGTGTCTGACGCCAGCTCCCGACGGTGCCGGCGGCTCAACTTCGGGCACCTCGGCCGCCAGCGGCAACACGGGCACGGGTACGAACGGCAACTCTGGTGCGGTCGTAGGCAACGACAACACGGGCACCAACAACAACGCGGGCACCAACAGCAACGCGGGTTCAGGCAGCACCAACAACAACAGCGGCGTGTTCGCGCAAGCTGCGGCCCCTGGCGTGCTCGCTGTCTTTGGCGCCGTGCTCATTGCCGCTGCTGCCTAGGCGTGAAGACAGCTCGTGCCACTCAAGCAGTGGGGTCGTGCGCGGGTCCACTCCATGTTCGCCCTTGCTGTTACTACACATTTATATCGTATTATATATGCAGAAAGGCCTCCGTCGAGAGCTTGTTCCTGGCATCCGAGAGGCAACCCCAGTTGGCTATCGATGCGCCCTGGGACGGGGCGATAGGCGTATAGTTGATAGATCTGCCGCCTTGTTCCGCTTCAACACGCGCCAAGCCACGCACCGACCCGGTCCTGCACTGCCGCGCCCGACAAGAAAACGACTCTGCGTGCTCAACTCCAACTGCTCACATGAGCAGACAAAAACGCTGGAGGCTTGAACAATGTTAGAGCACCAACGTGGGGGTTATTACGACCACAATGTGTCCAGATTGGGATAAGTTGGTGAAGAGCACGCCGAACATGTGGACGTAGAACGGCGCGGCCGCCGGCTCTGTGCGGTACGCGCTCATCTTCTCAACGGTCAGTCAAAGTCCGACTTGTCGCCTGTGTCCAGGTCGGTCTCGTGGACCTGGCGTATGAGGGTGCGCTTGAGGATGAAGGCGATGACCCAGAACGTTACGATGCTGAGATCACTTTGGTACTATAGGAGCCGGGTTGGGGTCAAGCCCAAACCGCCACAAAGATGCGCAAGTGACGACGGAGTTTGTCAACTCTCCACACCACGTGGGAATAGTTCCGCTTAACTCGCACATGGCCGCCCGCACCTCCTGCGTTTCAGGCCACCGCCTGCGACGCTGTGCCGATCGCTACGTCAACACGGGTCAAAGGCGCCATCGTCCATCTCACAATGGTCATCGATCTCCTCTCACCACCCACAATGTTCACACGCCATACCCCACAGCAGCCCGACACGCACGCGCACGAGCCAGATATTGGGCCGCTCCTCGCAGCAGAGGTTGCGATCGAGTAGTGAGTCGGTGGCGATTGGATTACAGGCGATGGGAGATGAGATGGAATGCCCGTTGCAGTTTGTACGAAGCCGACAACGCGCTGCCGTCCCCCACACCACTTGCCTCTTGCCATCACCTCGTGACTGCAACTCACCCTCCAGCCAGTCGCTGCGCGCGCCCGGAAACTGCCCCGCGGGCATGTACCTCATCCCGACTCCCGAGAGTCTCCTCCGCTGGGCCGGCGTCTGCTTTGTGCACCGAGGTGAGTCGGAAACAGTCCTCGGAGAACGATGTCAGGTCTAGTGTGCTACATGCTGTCGGTGCCAGCGCAGTGGCAAACAAGATACCGCGCCTGCACCTGCCTGGGGCTGTGTTGTTCTGTTTACCTCTGCAAACGCCCACGCACGACAACCAACCCTCCCCTTGCCTTTTCACCTCGCTCATGCGCTCACCCCCGACAGGCCCGTACGCAGGCTCGATCCTACGATTTACCGTCACGTTCCCCACAAACTTCCCGCGCGCCCGTCCCGCGATTCACTTTGAGTCGGACGTCTTCCATCGTGAGTGTTGCTGTAGGCTGTGTGGGATGAAATGCCCAGGGCAGTGTTTTGGGGATGACGGCGATGCTACTCAAGCTGGACTCATTGGCATAATGGTCTCCTTCTGAAGCATAGTGTCCGCACCCACAGGCAGAGCTCGGCAGATACAAACAAAGGTCATGCCAGACACAGAGCGAACCCTGTGAACCCCCGCAGCCATAGTTAACCCCATTGCAGCCCTCGTCGACCCCAAGACCCGCGAATGGATCCCCCGTGGCCGCCTCGCAACATGGCAGCCCAAGGTGGACCACATTCCCCAACTCCTCCACGGGCTCAAGGCGAGCTTTAAAAAGTCGGCCCTCGATGCGGTCACAGAGGCCGACGCGAGTAATCGCCAGGTGTGGTCGTGAGTATCAACCCTTCTTGTCTGCTGCCACCTCCTTTTGCTATGTACGACCTAGCCTCATTCTTCGTCTACCACACCCCATGCTTCCCTCATCCTGTGTGACCCATTCTCTTCACCTCCCCCTCCCCCCTTCTCATCAACTGGCGACCACCCACTAACAACAGAATGTATCACCACTCGCCCCAGACCTTCCTGTCCCTCACGGCCCAGCGCGCACGCCACTCGTGCACCCGTCAGGCGCTGTATGACGAGTCGGACCCGGTCCGCCGCGGACACGCCGCGCAGCCCGCCACCCCTGGCGCGTCGGCATCCCCTAGCACGAGCTCTCCTATACAGCAGCCGCGCCGTGAGGACCAGCATATCCACTTTACCGAGCTGGACGATGGCGCCGTCGGACGCCTGTGGGCGGACCTGAGGCGGAGTCTTGGAGAGCGGTAGTGAAGATAGAGTGTAGGGAAGCACGGCAGGGGGGCGAGGTGGGTAGGCGCAGAGCGCGCGTTCAACGCGGGCGAAGAGAGGTCGGCGGAGAGACAAGAGAGCTGCGGTAGAGCGCCGGGTGGCGACGTTCGACCCCCCAGGCTCGTATTCCTCGTAATTCACAAGCATCAGCACGCAGGACCGACGAGCTCATCGGCTGCCAAGTCTGTCGACACTATGGCATTGCTGTGCTGTCACTAATTCGTCAATTGCATTGTTCTTTGCATTCATAGAGGTTGTATTTAGTTTCATGTGAATACCTTTGCGGAGAGTGGCACGAGAAACGCACAAGTGAATCTCCATCAGTACTGCACCTTTCTCCACGCAACTGTTGTAATTTAGTACCCCGTACGGCACCTTGCTCTCCTCCATCGTGTTTGCTGGTCCGAGCCCATTGGCGGCGGCGTTGGCATCCAAGGCGCACCTCTGGTGCATTTTATGCCACCTGCCACTCTCCTGGCTGATCCGCCACACAGCCCCTCACTGGAAGGATCTGATATCTGATCCCGCCTCACCTCCACCCGTTGCGCCACCCGGTGCTCCATCCTCGGCCCCAGCACAACCCCCCACCTCGAGCTGCCATCGTCATCCATTCATCCCACTTATTGATCAGTCACCATCGCCCTCATCCTACTCGCACACGATGCCCCCGCCGCCCAAGACGGGCATCAACGGGCCCCTCCTGCTCGAGGAGCCCCTTATCCGCGTGAGTAGCGGCGACGCGGCCGTCGACGGCTGTGTCCGATTCGGGCGGGGTATCGTGGGCCATGCGATGTCGGGCTTGTTGGGCGTCGTCACCGAGCACCGAGCATTCGGCCGCGGCCTTTGCCTCGTCCTCACTCCGTTCCATTCCTCGTCCCCGTGCATGTTGCGGTCGTTAGCGCCCTCGTGCTCGCGGGGACGCGCCGCGCCACCCAAGCTGACGTCCAGACACCATACGAGCTCCTCCGACGCACGCATCGGTCCGCGCAGCGCCAAGTGGAGAGGGACTTTGTCGCGCTGCAGGTAGGTCGAGACGGCTGTGAGGCGGGTAGTAGCATTGTGATGGTGGTTGTCTTGGTGTCGAGGTAGAAGGGGGGCGTCTAGGGAATACCTGTTGGCCGCCCACATGATCCCCAGCCTCCCTGCCCCCCTAGCACCTACCACTGCACAGCTATCCCCGTCTGCTGCCCACCCTCGCGTCATTCATCACTAACAACCCAGACCCAGCTCGCGGGCTTACTCAAATCCCTGACGGGCACGGAATCAGACCGCGACCTCGTCCTCTCCAAGCTCGACACGGCCGCCGACCGCGTCCGCGGGCTCAAGCGCAAGCTCGACGACCTCCAGCCCGCGCCGGGGACGCCGAGTGTGCTCCGCGATCGGATCCGGCATGTGGAGGGCGCGATCTTGCCGCCAAAGGAGGACGCAGAGAGGTCAGATGTCGAGATCAAGGTCGAGCCCGAGGACGTGGGCGACAAGGGGTGGGAGGCCGAGGCGGGCCTGACGAACAAGGACAGGTTCAAGGAGCCAGACGCCGACGAGGAGGTCAAGGTCGAGGTCGAGGTCAAGGTCGAGGATGACAAGGAGACGAATGGGGATGTCGGCATGGAACGCACAAGCAGCCCCGCCCCACGATTGTGAGCTAGCGTAACCCACTCGGCTAGCTGACAGTAGGGAGGACCGCACGCTCGACCGCTATGTCATCGACCACCTGCTGCGTACCGGGCGCATGAAGACGGCCCGCACACTCGCGGCCGCACGCGATATTGAGGTGAGCTCGTACACCGCTGTTGTAGCTCACACGCAGAACCTCGTCGATATCAAGCTCTTTGCAGAGCTCGTGCGCATCGAGACGGCACTGCTGCAGAAGCATTCGGTCGCAGAGGCCCTCGCGTGGTGCGGCGAGAACCGCGGCACGCTCAAGAAGCTCAATGTGGGTATTGCGACGGCCGCAACGGGAAGTGTGGTAATCTATGGGGCGGGGCATCGGTTCCACAGACGTCACTATCACCGCTGCCCTCCCCTTCACGCGACGGCCATGACTCACACCCCAGTCCAACCTCGAGTTCACTCTGCGCCTGCAAGAATTCATCGAGCTGTGCCGGCGGCGCG
Source organism: Pascua sp. PH4015B (assembly GCA_025502685.1). NCBI lineage: Eukaryota > Fungi > Basidiomycota > Tremellomycetes > Trichosporonales > Trichosporonaceae > Pascua > Pascua sp. PH4015B. The sequence continues at coordinate 167,364 of JAMFRD010000001.1, forward strand.
AGACGACGGCCGCGATCGCGTACGCGCGCAAAAACCTCGCGCCGTGGGCGTCGGCACACATGGCCGACGTGCAGCAGGGCATGACGCTGCTGGCGTTTGGCGAGACGACGGGCGTCCCCGTCTATCGCAAGCTGTACGACCCGGCGCGGTGGCAGGTGGTGCGCGCCCAGTTCCGCGACACGTTTCTGGGCATTTACGCGCTCCCGTCGCAGTCTCTCCTTGCGCTCTCGCTCAGTGCGGGGCTCAGCTCGCTGCGTCTCCCTGCATGCCTGCCTGCGCCGGCGCACGGAAGCGCAGAAATGGACGAGAGCGTGGCGGGCCGCAGCCCCGGCGACGGACCCGTGGCCATCCCCGGCACAGTAGCGACGACGGGCATTCTGCACCACGGCATGCCGCAAGCCCCGCCCCGCCCGCTCCTCCCCGTCGCGCCAGACTACCACGCCATGCTCGGCATGGACTCGCTCGTCACCATCCCCGTCCGCGAAGAGCGCGAGGACCCACCGCCCCCGCCGCCCAAACTCCCCACACGCAACGTCGACTGCCCCACGTGCGCACTCGACATGTGCGTCCTCGCCGCAGAGGTCCCCATGGCACACCACACAAACTCGACGCTCGTGTGCCGCATCTCGGGCGACGTCATGGACTCGGATAACGTGCCCCTCGCGTTCCCAAACGGTTACGTGTATTCGTCAAAGGTGAGGGCCGCGAGGCAACGAAGTGGTCGAGTTGGGCGGGGGGTGTTCCACCGCCTGTTAACAGAAATGCTGACCACAGGCACTCGCCGAGATGGCAAAGAACAATTCCGACATCGTGACGTGCCCACTCACAGGCGACACGTGTCTCTTTTCCCGCCTCCGCAAGGTCTTCATCACGTAGACAAGCGGCGAACGGGGGCCAGTATGGGCCACGGAAGAAGGGCAGAAGTAGTCGAGCGCGCCCAGCGCGCTGTACAGTACGCAGTACGTTGTATACACTGCATTGCAAACATGTCGATCCACTCCATCAGGGCCACAACTACACGTCACTCGTCGGTGCCTAGGTCACTAATTTTCTTTTCTATCCGCGACACCATGTATCGCCTACTCCTGTTCGCCGGCGAGGACGATCATGTTGAAGTTGATGTCGCCGTCGGCGCGTTCAATGTACTTTTCCTTGACGATCTTGGCAACATCCTGAGTGTCAGTCATACAGTGTTCCTCAAACATGCCAGGCGTCCAACGCATGTCCTCGGCACAGCTCCAGAGGTATCCTTTCCCCACCACTGCTCCACCCGTAGCGCCAACGGCGTACCCACCGCTGGCATCCCGGAGTACTCACCCGGAGGAGATCCTTGCACTCGCCCCGGTCCATGGGACCGTTGCGCCCGCCGTCGAGCTCGACGACGCGCTTTTCGCCCTTTGCATTCGTGCCCTCGACAAAGGCGATAAAGTGCGTGTCGACGTCGAGGTCCTGCGGAACTGCCGACTGGCCAGTCTGCGCGGCGGCCGTGTGGGCCTCTTCGAAAAAGTCGGCCTCGTCGAGGAGCTGGGCGCGGGCGAGGGCTGGGGTTAGTAGAGGGCCGGGGGGGGGGGCAGGAAGGGGACGGGGTGGAGTGGGATTGAGTTTGGGTAGGGGACGGAGAGACGTGGCAGGGAGAAGGCCCCGAGTGGGTGATGATGAGGAGGGCGACCGGCATGGGGATGGGATGGGATGGGATGAGGAAGGCGATGGGAATGGGGATGGGATGTGATTTGGTGAGGAAGGTGATGGGAATGGGGATGGGAGTAGTGGTGGGAATGCGAACTGGGCCACCAAGTGCACAAAGACAACGTGGGTAGCCAGAGCGAGCACTATGCGCTTGAGCGAACAGACCAAACTGGACAACTCAGGCAACAGCACATAGCAGACAGTTCCGCGGCTGCTGGAAGCACCAGCAAATGACCAGCGGAGTAGCCAGCACGAACAGCCCGACACTCACGGTCCAGCGGCAGAGTCTGCTCCTTGAACTGCACGAGCTTTGAGTTTGGCTGCAGCGAGCCCTCGGGAAGGTTGAGGAGGGCGTGGAGCAGGCCGATGGAGCCGCATGCGTTGGGAATCTGGGGCGTCAGGGGGTGTCCGGAGAGGTAGGGCTGACGGGCCGACACAGGCGAGAGCGTTTAGGATAGGGTGATGAATGAACATGGTGTTTGCAGGTGGCTCGGGTTGGCGGAACTGGGTGCAGTGTGCAGCCGATCTTACCAGTCGAAGCGGAACGCAGCGAACGGTACACTGGCATACTTCACATCGAGCACCCGGACAACAGGCACCCGGACAACAGGGGCCAAGCGCGGGAGCCCAAACTCGTCACCGCGGGCACCCCTACACCCCCACTCCGCACGCTCCACTCCCAACCCACAACTTGGGCCCCACAACCCACACTCGCCTCACAATCCACACCCGCCTCGCAACCCACACTCGCTCACACCGCCCACACCAACTCACAGTCTGCTTGATCCACCACACATCCTTGCCATCCCACGACCGCGTCTTCTCCTCCTCCTCACGCGCGGCGTGGAGGGCACCGCGCGAGGGGAAGAGCAGAAGGACGGCGCGGACGGGCTGTGGCGTAAAGGCTAGAAACTCGTCGTCGAGCGAAAAGAGGTCTTGGAATGAGAGGGGTGAGGACGGGAGGCCGAGCGGGCGGGACCACTGGGGGTTAGTTGGGGTGGGGGGTTGTTGACAGGTATAGGTGTAGCAGATGGAATGGAGGCTGAGAGATGGAGGGGTAAATGGAGGGAGAGATGGCGAGAGATAGCGAGAGATGAGTGCAGGGGGTGGACGGAGCGGGCGATGTTGGGAGAGCACGATGAGAATACAGTGAGGGAGCCAAGTCGAGGCTCGCCAAGAACGCAAGCAACGTCGCAGCCGAATGGAGGCGCCGTCCTCTGCCCGCGTAGAGTAGTTGACTCCAGCGCTAGTCACACCCAGAGAAGTCCAGGAAACCAGATGTCACGCACATCGTTGAACACCTGGCGTCAGACACGACAACGGGCGCGGACAAACCTCAGGAGACGCCTCGAGCGGGACCCACTTGGACATGGCGACGGGGTTGTGAGGTCGGACGTTGGGAGTCGGGAGTTGGGAGTCGGAGCGAGGAGAGTGTAGGTCACGGAGAGGTGTAGGGAGTGGGGAGGAGAGGTAGGAGTTGCGGTTGTGAGCTTCACACTGTTGTATTTCAGCATCACCATCTCCTGCTGCTGTTGTCGCTGCGTCATCGTCCTTGGCAACGCACGTGATCTGGTTTCCCACGGTCGTTCAGGCTCTGTTGTCAACAATCGCGTCCAACGCCATGGCCAAGATGTAAGTGATGCAAGCCTGCACCAACCTCTAACAATCTCCATATCCCCATCCTCCTCGATCCTCGAGCTCGGACACTGGCACGTTTCAACGCAACCAGCGAGAACGCAACCCCGACTCCGAGGCTACATTCATCCCGTGTAGTGCCAACCACACGTCGCCAGCAGCAACCTCGACTCGGGATTACCCCCACTCCCCCCCCTCCGCGTCAACCCGTCAACCACACCCACACGCGACCATGCCGCCCACACCAGCAATCGTGGCGACGTTCCCACCCTCACTCCAGCTCCTGTACCAAAAGCAGCAAGAGTACTCTGGCCTCCAGGCGCTGCGGCACGCGAGCGGTGATCTCGTCAAGCGCGTCGAGGCGTTGGCGGATATGACGAATGTGATGGCTGATGGTGGTGAGGGTGAGTCGTAGAAGTGGGGGGTGCGGTAAGAGCGGGGGGGGAGGGGGGGGGGGGGGCTGGGTGGCGTGGGGGTTGGGGCATGGGGGTAGGAGAGTTCAAGGTGGCGGAGGAGGGTAGTGGTGGTGGGAGAGCGTAACCCACGGTAGACGCTTTGGAGGGACGAGCCTGGGACATGGGCGGTTGTCGAAGAGCTGCAGCGACAGTACGGGTTGATAGTCCCACCCGGTGGCTAAGCAACGTGCATGCCGTCCGCTACAATAGGATGTGGCCGAGGCGAAACTCGTCGGGTTCGACGTCCGGCTTGTCTGCGCGTGCTATCCAAGCGCTTGACCTCGATCCCATCTCATCTCCCATCCACTTTCCAGTCCCGAATGTATCAAGTACTGACCCACAGCGATCGGCGGCGTCCTCCAGAACTGGTCGTATGTGTTCCACATTCTCTCGCAATTGGGTACGTGTTCCTCCCTCACCACGTCCATTTAGCAGCAACTGCAGATTACCGTTTTTGCTGCACACTGGGATCCACATCTCTGCACCTCCACGCCTCTCTCCCCCTGGTGCCGCTCCCCTCTCCTCTACCTCTCCGCTCCCCCACCCCTCCGCTCTCCCGCACCTCTCATCGCCTCCGCCCACATCCCCCTCCTCCTCATCTCTCTCTCCCGGCACACAGCCTCCCCTTACTGACAAAAGACAAATCCGCCCCCCCACCAAACCCCGACACCACCGCCGACCCCGACCACGACCACGACCACGAACAAGATGAGCCCGAACCCGAACCCGTGCCCCAGATGGTCCGCCTGCCGTACGCTGGCGAGGGCGAGTTGTAGCCCCGAGGGATCGAGGTCAGACCGCGCACTAGACGTCCATGTTGGGCCGTGCACCAGACGTGTATTATTCTTGTATACTTGATGGATGATAGATGGTACGTCAGATTGCATGGCTGGCTGGCTGAGGGTGAGATGGCGCGCGTCCTCGGCGCCGATGTAAGTGAACGCGCGGATGCCGAGGTCGTTTCCCTGAGCCGGTCTGGGATGGCCTAATTCAATGCTGGATAGCTCGAGGGTGTCGATGGCTTTTCGCGGGAACGAGAGGGGGGAGCGTTGGAGTGGCTCGGTGGTTGGTGAGTCGACCATCGGGTCGGGGTTGTAAAGGTAGAGTCGGGTGGTGGCCGTAGTAGTTCCTTGGTGTCGCTGGAACCGAGTGCAGTCAAGTTCGGTATCGCCAGGACGGCAGCCCAATGTTCAATGACAGACGGATGATGGCGTTAGGTTGCGAGCGCTCGAGTCAATGTTGGTGTTGGCCGCGCTCTCGCAGTCCATCGCAGTCCATGTGCTTCGAACTGAGCCAAGGTGTTGAAGACAGGTATAGAGGGGAGGTGCAGCGCTCTCGATGTAACGGATGGTGACAGGAAAAGCAGTAACGTGTCGAGACTCGGCCTCTGCCCATTCCACCTGCCGGCATTTGCGTAGCGACTTATACCACTTGCACTCACCATTTCGCGTCAATCGCCCAAGGCTCATCATCTTCACCGTCGCCGATTTGTCTAGAGTGTGTCTCTGGGTCAATGTCCTCTGCACTTGGGCCCCGTTGCGCGTTACCGCCCACTCCGCTCGTTCGCGGTAAACAGAAAGCATGGCATGGCATCACCGACATCTAAACAACCACATCTGCGTCGTGTAATAAGGTTACGAGGGGGAGCGCTGTGCGCGTGAGGAAAGGAAAGGCGAGGTGAGAGACGGCGCACAGGGGAATCTCTGCGTCTAGCATGACTCGCAATTAATGTACGTCCCGGGACATTTATGCCTTTTCGGCGGGCGGCGATGGTGTCTCCTTGCGGCTCTTCTTCTCCTTCTTCTTCTTGCCGGCCGCGTTCTGGACCAGACGCTCGAGCTCGCGGCGCTCGTCGTCGCTCTCGTCGGGCTCGACGTCCTTAAAGATGGTGCCGATGAGGAGGATGGCCTTGGCGCGGCGCAGGGTGACTTCTTTGCTCAGTCCGGGCTCGTACAGGATCTGGTCGATGACGGGGCCTAGAATCTGTGGTGTTAGTGCAAGGCCGTGGGCATGCAGAGGTGGGAGAGGCAGTCACGCATGGGCTGGGTCCAGTAGCGTGGAGGCAGTCAAGTAGCCTGCCTCATCCGCTCGTGAGTCCAGCAATACGAGCACAAGCAACAGGAGCCCAGGCGGTGGGTGCAGCCCATGTAACATAGGCACAAGTAACAGGAGCCCATGCAACACAATCCGCAACACAAGCCCAAGCAACACACGCCCAAACACCCAATCCCAGACTCACGTTGATCACCTCCCAGCGCGTGGCGCGCCATGTGGTGAGCAGCATCTTGCCCGAGAGCTCCTCTGCCAGCGCGGCAAGCTCGTCGGGCGTCGCGGTGCCCTTCTGCTCCAACCGTTCCATCTCCTGCATCGCCGCCTGGACACCGATCCTGTCGTCAGCACGACCAACGATGCCACTCCGTACTCACGCAGAACCAAGCAGACCCCATCCTTCCTTGACCATGCCGCCCTTCTCCTTGAGACGCCCAAAGAAGCCGCCGCCAAAGAACTTCTTGCTCTTGATAAAGTTCCCAGCGCGCGTCATGTACACGCCACCAATGGTGTGCAGCATCTCGACACCAAACGACTCGAGCTTGAGGTCCTCAGCCTCGGTCCGTACCCTCTGCTCAAACGCCTGTGTCTCCACGTCGTTCGCCTCGCCCGGGTGCTTGGCGTCCACGTAGGGTCGGATACGCTGCTTGAGCTTTTCAGCGAGCTTGTCGATCCTGCACTGTCAGTAACCGAGGTCACCCCAAGCCTGGAGGTTGTCCCGACTCACCTCTCCTTGCGCTCCTGTTCCTTGGCATTGTCGAGCTCCTCGAGCTTTGCCTTTTGCTCAGGCGTGAGCTTGGCCTTGCCCTTCTTGTCGTCGGCCTTCTTGCCCGGGATGTGTGCTCCGACCTCGGCGCCGCTGCCTTCCCCAGTCGGTGTTGTGTCGCCGTTGAGCCTCTCCTCGCTGAGCTTCATGCCGGCAACACCCGCTGCCGCCTTGTCCACGCTAGGCCGAGCGCTACCGGGGGCACTGCCAGGCTTGCTGCCAGGGGCACTCGCAGGCTTGGCTGTCTCAACCGAAGGGTCACTCGCTGCACCAGGAGCTGAAGCTGCCGCAGCCTCCTTGCTCGACTCCTTTGCAGCCTCCATCTCGGCCTTCTCCTCCTCGGTCATGACAACGTCCATCGTGCTCGTAAAGTCCTTGACGAGCGCAATCTCGCCAATGTAGTCGAAGAATGCCTCTGCGCACTGTCAGCACAGGCCGTGGTCCAAGTAGCGAGAGCACAGCCGAGGGGCTGCTGCCAAATACAGCCCATCCGTTATGGTAACGCGGCCGTGCAGGCATGTGGAGTAGCCCCCAGCCCCAGCCCCAAACTCCTGCTCAATGCAGAATACCTGACGCCACCCGAACGCGGTGCCCTTGAGGATGGTGCGAGCGCAACCTTTGCGATGCAAGTGGAGGAGCAGAAAGAAATACGCACCTCCACCAAAGAGCTTGGAGAAGATCTCCTGCGGGTCCTCCATCGCATTCTCGGGACGGTTCATGCCATCGCGGCCGACCTTGTCGTAGAACGCGCGCGTGTCTGGGGCAGACAGGATCTGGTACGCCTCGCCAATCTCCTTGAACTTGGCCTCGGCTTCCTCGGACGGGTTCTTGTCCGGGTGCCACTGGTGGTGTCAGCAGTGTTGTTCGGATGGGGAAGAAGCATGGCGTTGGGGAGGGAAGCATGGTGTGCATGCCGGTCGCCGCGTGTGTGGTGGCAAACGGGTGCGACCTGTGTTCCTCACCTTGATGGCGAGCTTGCGGTAAGCCTTCTTCAGCCTGAGAGCGGTGGTAAGCATGTGCGCCACTGGTCAGGTTGCTGCTGTTGCTGCTGCTCACTCGATGTCAGTGGCTTCTGGCTTGACGCCGAGGAGGTCGTAGAGCTCGGTGTCCTTTGGCATGGCGGTCGGAGGGGATGGGGATTAGAGAAAGGAAAAGATGGAAAAAACAAATCGAGTGTTGAGAGGCGAATGTGTCTGAAAGACGAGGTATGACTTTTGGCGGCGAAGGGACAATGGATGGCGGTGCGTCGTCGTTTGTTGCCATCCACCCGTTGGTGTCTACGCGCGCCCAGCCAAATTGCCTGTTGCACTACTTCATCAAAAGCCAAGCAAGATTGCAACCCCTTGGCCGGTGGCCAAAACCCTGACCCTGGTGCTGCTGGCTGCTGGGCCCGTCGGCATCCGCGCTCGCCTCTAATTCCTCTCTGCCTGTATGGTCTCGCCTGCGCGTCTCTCTCTGCGTCTCTCTGCCCTCTCTGCGCCGCCTACGACAGGTACAAGACGGCGTCGTCACCAACGGCAGATCTCCTCTTCCATAGATCACGTGATCTGATAATGTAATCAAGAACTCGTTTGAATTTTTGGTTCCGTCTGTAATCATCCTTTTTCAATGTTGCAATTAGGGACAATAGTAATGTGGAGGTAGGAGACCTCTGGCCCTGTGAGCGGGATCTGACTTGATGAGATGATGCGGGCATCTGCACCTGGGGGACTGCGAACCCAGGGGCGGGGTCTAACGGGTCATGGGTCAACGGGTTGCTGCGCAGTCGTCTGTCCTAGCCCTCCTCCGCGTCCTGTCGCCTTTGGCCGGTCATGACTGCGAAAACTACCACTACCGCTACTACTGCGACTGCGCACCGGGGTTGAGCCAGGCAGCAGCAGACAGACAGCTGCATGGCTGCAGACAGGCGCGTCGCCGGGCGCCAGGGGTGACTGCGCTTTTATGAGTTTGTGGGTGGGTGGAACAATCGACTGCGCGCGATATCCAGCAGCACCAAAGCATGCTGCATGCTCCAGCAGGCTCACACGCGCGCAGCACAACCGGCATAAACGACGGCAAATGGGGAAACGGACAACATCCAAAGAAAGGGCGCACCGTCCAAGGCCATGCATACAGGCACGCAGGCAGGCGACCATTGTCATTGTCATGGTCATTGTCATTGCTCGTCGTCGTCTCCACCACCCAAGTACCACCCTCATCCATTCCATCATCACCACAACCACCCACCTATTCTTGTCCCATCTCCATTCCACATCAATCAATCGCCTACCTTCCTCCATTTTCACCAAACTCGACATCCACCCCTCTTGCACCTGCTCGTTTCTCTCTTATACCCCCGGTTCTCGACAGTCTCCAGTTGCCCACCACCATCGCGTCATTGCGCCAAGACCTCTCTCCTTGACGTACCAAGACGCCCTGCAATCAGCAACAATGTGTCCATAAACATCGAGCCGCCACTTGCGCGTACCACTCCGATTTAGAATGGAATCCACCACCACCGAGACAAGACCGTCTCGCATCCGGCATGACGCCGATGTAATCACCGAGCGCATCGTTGCCTTGCAGCGCAAGAGCGCTTCGACGTCTGCAGGTTCTCGGTGAGCGATGCCGTCGAGCTCTACGTCCGTTGTTGTTGCTAACGCCGCAGTGCCCCACCTCCCCCTCCGCCCCGGCGAGACCGCGATCGTGATCGTGACCGCGACGACGAGTACTCGCGTGCTCTTCCCTCACCAAGGTGAGCCCCCTTTCCCGCCGCCGTCTCTGACAGACTTAGAAGCGCACAGCGTCGGGATGGCGAGCGTTCCAGACGACACAAGGTCAACGAGTTTGACCGTGGACCGCAGCCGTCCGCAGCCAACAAGCAGCTCTACGACCCCTCTATGCCTGCGATTCCACGTCGTGCCGAACCCACCTCCCCTGTGCCTCCCCCTCCTCCCACGAGATCTAAAGACGATCGGCGCCGCGAGCCAACGGTCAGACGCCAGCTCTTTGACCCAGAAGCGCCCCCACCACCTCCACCCCCTCCTCGATCAAGGCGTCCAATTGCCTCTTCTGATGACCGCGCCCGTCACCTCTATGACCCAGACGCCCCCGGGCCCTCGCGGCCAAAGCTGTTCGATCCCGCGGTGCATGATCCCGTCCACTTTCGACCGTATGACCCATCTCGGTCGGCGGTGTCTGTGCTTCGTCGGTCGCAGCCCCCGACGCCCGAAGAACAGGCGGACAAGGAGCGTGTACGTCGCAGGCGACAAGAAGGCAGCGAGAGGGGAAGCTCGCAGCCGAGCCGCCGCAAGGACTCGGACACGCGCAGCAAGGGCTCGCGCAGCAGCGAGGGCAGCGAAAGCTTGAAGGACCGTGACCGCGGTCGCGGCGAGAGCGACTCGGGCGCCAAGGCCTATCTCAAGGCGGCGTACAAGGAGATTCTGGTCCTCGAACAGAGTCTCACCGAGATGCACCGCAAAATGTCGTCTGACCCAGAGGCTGGCATCGCGGTATTGCTGGATCCGCCACCATCGTCCGAACGACAACCGCGACAGGTCAAGCCGACGGGCAATGAAAGCCTGGCGTGGGCCGAGCTCATCTCCATGCACAAGGAGCTTGCCGACTGCCACTGCAACTTTCTCAAGCTTGCGCTCGACCCAAAAGTCCCGCCTGGTTTGCGCCCATTACCAGTCAAATACAACATCCCAGTACGACTGTGGCAAATGGGCTTCCACACCATCCTGGAGCGGCTGCGCTTTGCGTGGATGTCTCATAACCCCATCGCTCTCGACCTCCTCACCGATTTCATCTATGACGCGTACCAATTCTACACCGAGCTGTTCGAGGACCCGAACCTTGCGAGCTTTCGCACCGCGTGGATTGAGGCCCTCGGCGATCTCGCGCGTTACCGCATGGCTGTGGCGAGTGCACTTGTCTCGGACAGCCCGAAGCGGAAACGGTCCGTGGACGCGCGGATCGACGACGACGAGCCGCCCATGTCCTCTGGTGCCAGCATTGGCCAGGAGGTGGCCGATAACTGGGACGTCGAGGACAAGGAGACGTGGCGAACGACGGCACGCGACTGGTACGCGATGGGGATATCCGAAAAGCCCGGAGAAGGACGCTTGCAACACCACCTCGCACTGCTCTGCCGCGATGTCCGGGGCCAGGAAGCTCGCGCGCTCTACCACTTTGCAAAGAGCTTGACGGCATCACACCCGTTTGAGACGGCGCGCGAGTCGGTCCTTCCGCTCTTTGACTCTGCGCTCCAGTTTGAGCGTTCTTCCCCCGAGGCCACCGCCATGGACCTCTTTGTTCGCCTGCACGGCATGCTGTTCACCAAGATCCAGCTCGACGACTTTGTGCCTGTCATGAGCCGCTTCATGGAGCGCCTCGAGGAAGATGCGAGTCTGGACGGCGTCAGCCGCAAGGCGTGTGTCACCCTTGTCGACTGGTTAATGATGGGCGTGACCAACTTGGCAGCCGTGCTGCAGTATGGGTCCGAGTGTGGGCTCATCCGCAAGGCGTTAGCTCAAGAGGGTGCGGCCCGCCGACGACAACAGGCGATGGAGGATGCCGGCGAAGCAGACGAGGACGTGGACGCAGATGGCGATGTGGTCGACGACGAAGAACCGGGGTCAACACCACCGGCTGCCGACATCCCTCCTCCACCATCGTTTACCCTCGCGCTCGACCTGTCGTTTGCCGTTCTGGACTTTGTCTTTGCCCATCCTCTGCGCCAACAAGGCATTCACCAGGTCTTCAACCCCTACCTGACCATCTTTATGACCTTTCTCGCGACCATCTTTCGCCAGCCTGCTGCTGGAGCGTCTCTCCTCACCCACGTACCATGGCGCAAGCTTGCCGACTTTGTCAACTCGCTCGGTCTCGACCTGCGCGAAGAAACGCGACTCATGAGCCCACCACCGCTGCCTGAAGACTGGGTCATGCGCGGCATGGAGTGGATCGGGCGCCGCGTCTATGAACGCGGTTTCTGGAAGGCCAAGCCGAATGGCCGTGGGTCGACAGGCGGACCTACTGTGCCCCGCGTGGGCGAACGCCTGCAGTCGGAAATGGACGTCCTGCTGTCCAACTTTGACTCGGCCCTCGACATTACCGAGGGTGTTGTCGACGACCTGGACGGCGCAGACCTGACCGACGGCCCCGTGGCGGTACACGAGCGGCGGAGAAGACGCATCGCATGGGCTGTTGGTGTCATTGCGACATACCTGGACGGCTTTGAAATCGGGGGCGGCCGTGTGGTTGTGCGCGGCGCGCTCGCCACTGCCATCGACGAGGCAGAGGCTGCCAAGGCGGCCGAGCTGGCTGCGGCCGAACGTCGTGAAGCCGCGCGACGCGCGCCAGTGGCTCCTGTGCCGGAAATCGAGGATGTCGCGGATGAGTCGGAGAGCGAGGGCGACGATCCAAAGCTGTCTGTCCTGCGCGAGCGCCGCCGCCACCTGCGCGACATTCTCAAGCTGCCCGGTGGGTCTGGATCGGCGCCGGCCATGCCTGCGCGTATGCCACGCTCCAACCGCAAGAGGGCCTCGCACAATGTGGTGCCGGGCTACACGATTCTCATTTTCGACACCAACGTCCTGTTGTCTGCCTTGTCGCTGTTTGCCAAAGTCGTCGAGGGCGGGCAGTGGAGCGTCATTGTCCCTCTTCCTGGTGAGTTGCACTCTATTTGCGGAAGGAATGCGTCTAACCCCAACAGTCGTGACCGAGCTCGACGGTCTGTCAAAGAACCCCCCGCCTCTAGGTTCTGAGGCACAGGCGGCGGTGTCCTACCTCGAGGCCCGGATCCGTACACATGCACTCTGCCTCAAGATCCAGACCACGCGCGGCAACTATCTCACCGACCTGCTGATCCGCGCCGAGGCGCTCGACTTCCACACGCCGACCGCGGGGGCAGAGGATCTCTCGCGGACGATGGACGACATGATTCTCAACGTTGCCTCGTTCCAGGCGCAGCACTTTGTCGACCGATCCACCGTCCTGGGCATGTCGGCTCCGCGGCCGACAGAAAAGGCCACACAGGTGCTCCTCGTCACGTTTGACCGCAACTTGCGCCTCAAGGCGCGCGCGAGGGGCATTGATGCGGCAGACGAAAAGGAGATGGCGGCGATTCTGGGCAAGTAGGAGGGATGTCTGTGTGTGGAGGGGAACTGCATGGCTAGTGTTGCAAGTGATGTTTGATGGTCTGCCAGGTGTGTTGAGCCTTTTTTTCTTGGGCATTCATGGGGATCATGTGTATTTTGAGATGGATATTCATAGCCACTAGGCTCGGTGGTTGCGGGCGCGTGTCGGCAAGTCTGGAGGATGTGCACGGCTCGCTGGACTAACACCATGAACTAATGGCATCCAAATGTGCTACCGACGGCAAAAGACAAAAATATTGATTATCGCCAGCAGGTTTCGATCCTGCGATCTCCAGGTATCAACTCGAAGTGTCTCGATATGAGCCTGGCGCTTTCCCACTAAGCCATAGCGATTTCTGAAAATCAAATGATTTGTTTGGCTGATAGTCCCTGTATTGACATGGGAGCCATGTGGGTTTACTCCCGTGTTCTCTGTCCAGTGTGGCGGTGTGGCGGCTCGAGCACCAGTGTTCGCCCACACATTGCGCGCGCATTGTCATGCCAGCACGCACGATCGATTCGGGGCAAGGTCCTCTGTCAGAACCACATGGGGGTTCGGGGAGCAAGGGGGTTGGGAGAGCAAGGCGGTTGACTCGATATCTCGATCGGTCGAAACCACACACTCGTCGACGAACACTCGTCCCACGCCACGATCTGGCCAGCCAGGCCCATTCGTCAGCCTTTCCATCATCCTCGCACTCGCCGTTGCGACACGCCAGCACGTCCCCGGTCCGTCGCCCCGTCTCCAGGCGCGTGTGCGGCGAGAATACATAAATGTGCCTGTGAACGGGTGAGCACTGCACAGTGCGCATCAAGCGAGGCCTGCATCCACGGTTCTGCACGTTCGCACTCTGTGGTGCTGGTACATATTCCAACCCCACCGCAACACCTCTCACCACACCACCACCACCACCACCACCACAACCCCCACTTCCACTCCCACCAACGACCACCCACGCGCCGCACCTCCACCACCCACGCGCCCAGCCCCACACCGACCTCACCCAAGCCCTTGCACCCGCACCACCCACGCATCCAGTCCCACTCAACCCCTTCCACCCGCACCACCCGTCCGACCCCGCACCCGCACCCGCACTCCCTACCCGCACCCGCACACCCCACCCACACCCGCCTACCTCATCCACACACCCACCCAACCCCCCAATGTCGTGGCTCCACAACCGCGCCAGTGCCATCTGGCGCAACAGAAGGCTCTTCAGGCTGCCCATCGCCTGCGTCTTCTTCACGGCCAGTGTGTGGGACGCGTGGAAGCGGCACAAGCGCCGTGTCGGCGCGAGCAACGCGGGCGAGGCGGGCGAGGCGGGCGCGGGAGGGGCGGGCTTAGTGGGAGAAGCGGGAGGAGCGCGTGTAGTGGGCGTAGCGGGCGAAGGGAGCAGCTGAGACCGCGAGTCCGAGTCGAGTTTACGGCGGCCTGGCGGACGCGCGGATCAGGTCCAAACCCACGACGGGGTGGATGCAAGGTGTGTGCTGGGTTTGGGTGGGGTGGGTTGGGGTGCTTTGGGGTTGGGTTGGCTGGGCTGGGTTGGGCTGGGTTGGGGTGGGTTGGGGTTGGGTCGGTTGGCTGGGGTGGTTGGGGATTGTTGGGGATTGTTGTGGTTGGGGTTTGGTTGGGGTTAATTGGGCCTAGTTGGGGCTGACGACCAGACCGAGGCCGGACTGGCGCAGCGCTTTCGGTGTGGGGCCAGGAGCCGCGAGGGGAAACACCAAAGCAGACAAGGAGACTGTGCAGACTGCAAGGGGTAGGTGGGTTTGTGTGGCGTGAAGTTGTATAGACACTACCATACAGTATCCAGATTCCCGGGATGTAAGCTACTGTGAACGTTGAGTATTGCCACACTTTCAGCACACACATTTGAGTGGCCGGGAAGGGACATAGTCCCAATAAGTGAGATTATCGGGACTGGGCCTGATGCGATGTAACTTCCACTCGAGTTGTGGGGAGAGAGCCCGCCGCTGGGCATGGTTCTAGTCGTGTGGACTGACACTCTACGTCCCAGATCCACATGGCGTCTGGTGCCCCAGTAGGGACCACTCACGATCAACGCCTCGGGATCGCTGAGCGAGGGGTCGGTCGGTGGTAGTGCCGGTGCAACGTGCAGCGCAAGCTCTGTGGCAGTGGCGGGTAGTGACGAGCCTTCAGCAGGCTTAAGCACAACGGGCTGCCGATCTATGGAGTCAGATAGCAGACGTAAACAGGGTTGGTTAGGAAGCAGAGGCTGGTTTACATCCCGGACTCAGTAATACGAGAACGTGGATGGACGGTGATGTCGTGAGATTGGGTGTCGTGCTGGCAACTCGACCAGACTACTGCCACGAGTGACAGGCTTGCAGTGTTGTCTAGGTCGATTGGAGAGTGGCAGATCACTCCAAATCGTCCTGCCAGTTTGCAGTGAATACGGTTCAGGGCGCGCAGTTTGGCCATTGTGGGGATCGATGGCAGTCCAGATAGTTCCCACTACAAATGGTGTGAGAGATGACGATGGAAGAATGTTGAATACACTCCAGTCCTACCTTTGGCACCAGGTTTGGCGGTGCGAGAAAGTGTCGCAACAGCGTGTGCGGGGAGTGTCGCCATGGGCCCATTCAGCTTCAGCGGTTTGTACGATTGTATGGTCCCCGCAGAGCTGAGATGAAGCACGAGCAAGCGTTGTTTACCCTGGTCGTTTGTTTTCACGTAGCAGCCGGCCAGCGTTACCACAAGCACCCAACCCGTCCTCGCAGTTGGGGTTCTGGCGCTAAGCTGTCCAGTTCTTATCGCAGCATTAGGCAGTTATTGACAGCCATCGGGCTGAGTCGGCTGTGAGTGGGACAATCGCTGCAGTCTGGATACGTTGACATGGTGCGATAACGAATGCTCGTGGCAGATCGTTATCACCAGATAAGAGTAGGATGTGCACCTCTGCGGCACCCAACGCCACAGCAGAGACAGGAAGAGCCGCAGTCGGGAAAGGCGAGAAATTGTGAGAGTACAGTGTGGCCGCTGCGTAATGTTTGCAACACGTCGCCCGTTTATCACAGGCCAGGAAAACGCCATCCGAAAACAACAAAGATCCTTGTGTGTACGTGTATCCCCTGCGTACTGCTGCGACTGCTGCGTGGCGCGCAGCGTCGCCCCTTGCCGACTCAATGGCAAGGGACCCAAGCAAGGGGCCGGTGCGAACAATCGCTGTTTGAGCTGCCGCAGCGGCGGTCCTGGCGGCTCCGAGAGACAAACAGACGGTCCCAGGGCGTCGACACAACGAGCAGAACGACAAGAACGGGCAGCACGAGCAGAACGGGCAAGTCGCCCGTGCGCCGACGTCTCTTGGCCGACCGCGCCGCGCGCCGACCGTGCGCCTTGGCACGGGAACGTGCGGCCAACGAACGAACGAGCAATGGTAAGGGAGGAAAGGGCGGGCTTGGGGCACTGCTTGGCTCGTCGGTGTGCGTCGGTGGCGCCGGCGTGGCGAGTGGCTGCGTCACGTTTTCGTGTCCTTGGTCCATTGTCGGAGCCAGTGGTGCGTTGTGTGTGTATATGACCCCTTAACGCTTGCACCCCTTATCAGAGCCCGTGCATTCCTGCGAGTTTCAGAAGCGGCGCATGGTGGCGCAGACGGGCAAATGGGTGTTCGAATCGGTGCAACGCTGCCCTAGCACCAACCACTTGTGGCACGAATGCCCGTACGCCCGTTGCAATCGGGCACGGCAGGCCGCCAACTGCGCCAAGATGCCAAAGCGCCACATTGCAGTAATGCATCCAGTGGTACCGCCGCCACGTGTGCATGTGGGCATGTGGTTGCTCTTATCCTTTGTTGTTGCACCCCTTGGCCTTTGGATCCTGGCATGCCCGGCGGCTCTCAACCTGTACCGTGCCCCACACTGCGCAGCCTTCCTTGTTCCTTGTCGCTCAGTTCCCGTGGAAGCTCGGGAGGTTTCCAGACGTCGGCGACGCGGCGACGGCCTCGGAAGCGGTTTCGTATCCGGGGCGCTAGCAGGGCCGCAGCTCCGCAGTGCCAAGAACATGCCGGGCTTGCGTGGCACGGGTTACCGAACCTAGCGAGCGGCCCGGCGGCGCGGCTGGGACGCGCTGCGGTGCTCGACCACGGAGGAGCTGCGCATTTTGGGTCAGAAAGAAGTCTGCGTCGTGGGTATCATCGATGTCATGTGGGCACACGCCAGACGCGTCAGACTGTGTGTGAGTGGGCACAAGCGGGGGGTGGGGTGTGGCTGTGGCAATGGCGGTGTGCGGGTAGTGCCGTGCTGTGTAGTGCAGTGCATTGCATTGCAGTAGTGTGGAGCAGTGCAGAGGTTGAATACAATAGTCGACGCACTTGTTTAGTATGGCGTGTCATGTAGCGATGGCTGCCACCGCAATGTATTGCCTTGGTAGGGAGCTAGTTGAGATGGCTTGAAACGCACGTCTTGGCAAGCCATCATGTTGGCAGATATTGATTGGGATGGATGGATGGCGGGCAAGAATAACAGAAACGAGGTCAGATGCAGGTGGATGATCAATTTGTTAGTCTCAGGGACACACACAAGCGCCCCTTGACCCCCGAGTTTGGTGACTGCGCAGTAGGCATATTTCCCTGAACCAAGATGCACCCCCCTTGGCCCGTGATTACACTCTGTCTCTGCCGATATGCCGATCCCCCCCCCGTCCTTTGTGCCGGTTCGGTTTTTACCATCATAACAGACGGCTACCGACGGGGGGGTCTGTGCGTGCAGCATGCAGCTGCGCATTTCAACATCCAGGCTGCGCATTTGCGAGGCACCCCCCTCCCACAGCCGTCATGTGCACAACTTTGTTCTTGCGCATCTCGTGCCTCGTGTCAAATGCCTCTCTTGGCGTCTTGGCCACACCGTGCAGACCAACAATGCGCAGCTCCATGATGCTCTCAACTTGCCCGCCAACTGACGAGCCATTGCTCCCATGCTCGTATTACTATTTGGCCCTATCCCTTTGGTCTTTGGGGATTACAGTAGGCTGATATGCCTAGGGTAAGTGTAATGCCAAGCCAATGCCAAAACGCTGTGCCTCCCGTGTCGTGCGTGCCTTTCAGAGTCACTCTGTTGCCTGCCAAACAACAGACCATTTCCTCCACCGACGTACCGACGTGTCTCCGACACCAGTCACCCCGGTGCTTCCGTGCCTCGTTGGCTCATTCAGTGCACGCGCATGAACGCAATCTTCCAGTGATCACTATTGGTTCACGCATATGCTTCTTGCTTGCACTTTACTGCGCACACTCTGGTGCATGCTGTTGATTCGGAGTGGCTAGGTGGCTGCCGAGCTGCCGAGCCATGCGACAACCTTCCCATAATAAATATTATTTTTCGAGCACCTACAGTAGAGACCCTGAGTTTAGAGTTATGGACATGGCAGCAGCCCCGGTTTGATATTTTTTAGCGCGCAGGTGGCGCGCGCTGCGAGTTTTGTGCGCAGTCATATCGTATACGCATCTCGTACTCGTCCAGGGTGGCGCGGGGCAAATGGCAAAAAGGCGCAGAGGGGCCAGGGGGGCAGAGCGACTCAGGGTGCGTGCGCGTGCATGAGGGCAGACTGACTGCATGCACTCGTCGATTGTCGCAGCATACGCAGTACCACTCTACTCTACTCACATGCTCGCTCGAAGTCTACGCAGTACGCAGTCGTATTGTCGCACCTCCCTATCACTCGTCCTGTCGTGTGACCCGCAGCAACAGCAACCCACCACCACTTGCCTCTTGACAGCAGCCTGGGTCTTGTGCAACTCGGCATAGCATGATCCTCGATCTCTCTCTACACTAGAACATCACCCATACATCGGCTACTCGCATACCATCACTTCTCCAGCACCGCTCTCCAACAGCCTTCAACATTGAGAGCTGCCTGGCCTCAACCACCTATAATTCGCTCGACGCGACCGTTTCGTCCGTGCAACAGCTCGACTGCTCGCGCGACTGCGACACCTGCTGCGACGACGACGCCACCACCGCACCACCCCCCATATCAGCTCCACCGCAGCATACTCCCACCACTTCATTCACACGACCCTCCCTTGGACGCTGGACGTTCCCCGAACCAGTCGCCTCTCTGTGTCGTGCTGTTCGGCCGGCCTATCCCTCATCGTGTCCCATAAAAGGCCGCTGCATCAGCACTCGATCGCGCCGGTCGCGACCAGACGTCCACTCCCACCCCCACCCTCACCACCAACTCTGGCCCAACAGCCCTCCCGATTCCCCACACTTTCCATGACCTAGCGCTTGGTCATGGCCTGGTCGCGCTCATCAGAACCCTCCTACACGCCTCTCCGACAGTCGAGCGGCGACAGCCTTGAAAAGATGGCAGGTCGTACACCTGGATACAGCAACGGCAACCACGCCCGACGAACCTCGGACAGCAGCTACGAGTATCCCAGTGTCGACGCCGAGTCGGGCGTGCCACTGCTCTCCTATGTCAAGCTCCGCAGCTTTGGCCGCCGGCGCCGACCTCTGCTCCTGGTTACGGCGCTTGGCGCTGTGGCGTGTTTCAGTGTCTTCATCTTCTCGTCGTACGCGACGCTGGGCCGCTACTTGCCCGAGAGGATCAAGCTGTTGCCAAGCGAAGAAGACGACGACTCGACAGCCGTCGACTACACCAACAACGTGACCGACGACGAAAGTGCCCATCCCCTGTCATGGAACCCATACAACGACGGCGTGCGTGTGCTGCCCAATGATGCGACCCACGTCCTCGTTCCCACAGACACCCTGCGCCTCGCCCCCGTCCAGCTTCTTCGGCCCATGGAGTCGCGTCCTCCTCTCGACATGCTAGTCGACTACTACGTGTCTGGCGCCCTGCCCACCAGCCCTGTCCACCCCACACCTCCAGTTGACCTTGTCTACCTGTTCGTCAATGCGACCTCGCCCTATTTTGCCGAAGCCAAGAATGCCAAGTCTGCCGAAGAGGGTCTCCCTGTCATCGAGAATGTTGCGCGACGGTGGCGAGACAATGGCGAGCTCCGTGGCGCTGTTCGATCCGGCGCCCTGTCCCTTGGTCGGCGCGCTCGCACCATTCACCTCATTTCCGCCGCCTTCGACTTCGACGTCAAGGGCGAGGAAGTTGCGGGCCTGAGTCTCCAAGACGGCGCCTACCAAATGGGTCAGATCCCCGATTGGCTCAATTGGCACAACAAGAGCAACATCCAATGGCACTTCCACCCCGAGATGTACCGTCTCCCGCGCGACGAGGATGGCACGCTTGCAGCTGGCCTCGAGTATGACGAAAGGGAGTGGCAGAAGGAGGCGCTTCCGACATTTAACTCGTTTGAGATCGAGTCCCGCGTCGCGTGGGTTCACGGCCTCGGCGAAAACTTGTAAGCATGTTGATGGCAAGTCTAGCGACGCTGACAACCCCAGCATCATGTCCAATGACGACATGTACATGCTACGCGACATGGCCACGAGTGACTTCTTCCACCCCCTGTTCGGCCCCGTCCACCGCGTGGACACGACCATGACCGTCGAGTGGGACCTCCCTGAAAAGTTTCTGAGCTTTGGCGGCGAGTGGGGTGGACTGCGGCACGCTGCGCTCCTCATTTCGCAACGCTTCCCTCAGAAGCTCCGCGGCTACACGCACCACATTCCAAAGTCTCTTACCCGGACAATTGTCCACGAGGCGAGCGTCATGTTTTCGTCGGCCATGAGTGAGGCGGCAACTCGTGCGTTCCGCGAGAGTCGCCGCGGCCGTGCAGACATTGAAATGGCGTGGCTCATCATTCACTTCAACATCGAGCGTTGGCGTGAGGCCCTCTTGTGGACTTGGGCAGTTGCGCGTGTCGGTGGCATTGACGGCGTTTGGGGCCCCAAGGCCCGCGACGAGGTGCGCCGCGCGTTTGACCGTGAAGACTTGAAGGGGGACGATGTCGTGCACGTCACCCGTGGGCCGCGGACGACTGTCCAAGACATGCTCGAGGCAACCCAGCAGACGGGATGGGAGAATCCCGCCAACTCGCGCTACCTATTCTGTGAGCTTCACACGAGATGGTGCCCCCTCAGGCCCCCGCTAACACCTCAGCGTCATTCGACGGTGTTCTTCCCACAGAGAAGGACGTCTTGTGGGGCAAGAAGCCGCCTTCGTGCAACTTTGATGTCTCTGAATGTCTTCCCGAGGGCTTTTTCGACAGCAACGAGTCGTTCAACGCGGCCGACATGTTCAAGAGGATCGCGTTTGAGCGACCCCAGTGCGGCGACTGCCTCGTTCAGGCCCTTGTCACCCGGTCTGGCCCTCGTGGACTGTCTGCATTCCTCCCGTCTGGCGACGTCGTCTACTTCCCTCCCCCACGCGATCGACGCCAGTGGGACCGCCCGGAGCCCATGCTCCCGCTCACCCCAACCTGGCAAGAGGCCGACTTTTCGCTCGCGGACAATGTCCGCCTTGGACAGGACGTATGGCTCGGAGCGCGTGGACGCGACGATGCAGGCGTCATCCTCCGCAACTGGTGTGTCAAGCTGCTGTCGCGCTACACCTTTGTGTCTGGTGAGTTTTGTTTAATTCTCTGCCTGGGACACAGCGCTAACGATGTAGCCAGCACAAACACTCGCTTCGTCCTCGTCCAGAACCCCGGGAACATGGACAAGATTGTCAAAGACATTGACGAAAACGAGGCGGTCTCGATGCTGTGTATCAACGACGACCAGCCGGACGGGGCGGACAATACGGTCCGCAACAAGTTCCAGAGCTGGATGGAGCGCATGTTTGGCAACGTCTCGCCGTACGTTGGTTGGGAGAAGCCAGACTATCCCTGGGAGTAGTCGGTAGGCTGGGAGGGCGAGGTGGTTCAGCAACGCATCAGACCCAGCACGCCTCGAGTGACGACAACAACAACATCAGACGAGCGCAACCATTACCAAAGATACCCTGCACTAGCACATTACTGTATCTGTAGTCATCAATCACATGTTACACACTGCAGTCGTCGTGGTGACATGTCAAGTTGAATAGAATCGAGACGCAGCGACTTGTGACGCAGTCCACCAATCAAGGCCGCCTGGGTGCTTGCCTACCATGACAATTGGCTGGCATCGCTGCCGTCTACCCCTTGTGAAGTCAGAAGACTACAGTAGTAAATACTCGCTGCGTGGCCACTTGTACACGACAAACACGCCGAGAAACTTGGCTGCCAAGAAGGTCTCTTGAATGCACACTTTGCGATTGGTGCAAGTGTATAACACCAGACTGACGTGGTACAAGCACTCCCAGTCGCATCCACGACTGCTCCATGCACAGTTCATGAGAAGGTTGGTTAAATTATTCGTTGCTTGTTCTTATGGCAGGACAGCTTCTACCGCGGCTATTATTACCGGGCAGACGAGGCCAACAGTGACCGTGTTTCATGGAGATGCCCGTGTCCTCGCGGCTTTCGGCGTCGTTCTGCTATGGTGAACAATGGTGGTGGTACCGGTGGTAGGCTGACTGACGCGCTGGCACAGGCTTGGCGATCTGTGCCGCCATTCTTCTGTTGCCGATCACATGATGATGACGTCGGACAAAGTCCGGGGTATGCGGGGCGCTCCCAACGGCCAGAATCTAGAACGGTACTTGGCATCTCCAGTTGACTGCCAAGTAGGCTAGTAGTGTGTTTTCTCCACCTGGCGTCCAAGACGGTTCGGCGCGTTTGCAATGGCGAGGTCGTCACGAGCGGTCTGTGTCATTCGCAGAGGGGTCCCACGGGGTACCAGTTGGCACACGCCGAGGTGACATGGCGTTACCACGACGAATATTTGTCGGTGGATGCCTCGGCTCCCAGGATAGTGTCCACGCGTCCCCGCGTCCCCGCGTTCCATACCCCGCATACACGACTAACCGGCCGCCAGCCACCGGGCTGGACCACAAGTATAAACCATCCACGGGCCACCTACAGAACCTTGCGATTTCCTTTCCACTCCAACTCACACCGTTTCGTCCTTGCCATGGCATCCGACTCGCCACTGGCGCCGCCCCAGAACCCGTCTGACGCCATGTCCCACCTGGCCGAGCTGTTTGCGTCGGGCCCTGGCTCGGGTTTGTTGTCGCTCCCCTGCCCGACCGGCGGGCAGTGGACACTGATCGCGGCGGGGCTGCTGTTCGCCTCCTACCTCTACCTCTACACCTACCGCCTGTGGCGGCTGCCGTTCAAGAACCTGCCAGGCCCGCCGCGCAAGAGCCTGTTCTGGGGCAGTTTCAAGGACGTCTTCCTCACCGAGCCCCTCGACCAGCACGAGCTGTGGACGGACACGTACGGTGCCACGATCCGGTACGACTTTGTCCTCGGCGCACACCGCCTCGCGACCATCGACCCCGTCGCGCTCGGCCACGTGCTCAACCACACCGAAGAGTTCCCCAAGCCCGCAAACCAGGTCACGACCCTCTCGCGCCTCCTCGGCGAGGGCCTGCTCATCGTCCAGGGGGACACGCACCGGCGCCAGCGCCGTGTCCTCGCCCCCGCGTTTGGGCCAGCCGCCGTACGCGCCCTCGATGATATCATCTGGGATAAGGCCTACCTCCTCAAGGACAAGTTGAACGAGCTCCTCGAGGACGACAGTATCCCGGCCTCGCCAGTTCCGCCCCTCCCCGTCGACAAGGTCGAGGGCGCGCGCAAGATCAACATTGCAAAGTATCTCGCGTGAGTCCGGTACCCATAGCGTCGGCCACCTCCGTCCTTGGCACTACCTCTACCCTTCCGACTTCCCAGTCCCTCCCATTCCCCTCCCTATCCCCCAACAACCCCCCGCAGCTCGTGACGCTTACTATCCTTAGGTGTATGACATTGGACGTCATCGGGACAGGCGGTTTCGGCTACGAGTTTGAATGTTCGTGAAGCGCTACAGACGAATAGACGGCGCGCTGACCCCCAGCGCTCCTCCACGATCACAACGAGGTGGCAGAGACGTACAACACGGTCTTTTCCGAGGGCCAAAAAGTCACGCCGTTTTCAATCATGCAGCGCCTCTTCCCCATCCTCGACTTGATTGTGGGTCGCAACGCAACCCGGACAGTTGTTCTGACACGTACAGCCCACACAGGCAAAGAGGATCACAGCCGAGGGGCTCAACAAGTCGCAGACGATCGGTGCCAAGCTCGTCGATGAGAAGAAAGCCGCCATGGAAAAGGGCGAGACCGGCAAGGACCTCTTGTCGATTCTCATCAAGGCCAACGCGGCTTCGAAGCGAGAGGACAGGATTGATGACGACCAGGTGATCGCTCAGATCTCGACTTTCGTGAGTGGACTGTGTGGTTGGGAGTAAGGGGGTGTGGGGTGGCATGCCGTTGCGTATTAGCCACCTGGTGTTCTGTTGGTTGGCATTTTGAGACGAGTGCCACGAGGGAGCGCACGAGACGCATACCAGTTGTGGCCGTCTGAGTGTGCTATTCTGCTACCACGCAAAGTGGCAGATACTGCCAAAAGCCACTCCCAACACCCCCTCTTTCTATCAGGCCCCCCGTCATCCTACTCTAACCGCAGTTGCTCGCCGGTAACGAGACGTCGTCGACAGCGCTCACGTGGTGCCTGTACCGCCTAGCACTCAACCCCGACATCCAAAAGCGTCTGCAGGCTGAACTTCTCGGCGTCACCGACGAACGCCCAACCCCCGAGAAGCTCAACACGCTCCCGTACCTCGACAAGGTGGTCCGCGAGTCGCTCCGCCTCGACCCCCCTGTCGCGTTTACGGTCCGTACCACCGCACGCGACACGGTGATCCCACTGAGTATGCCCGTGCGTGGGCGTGACGGGACGATGATGGACAGTGTGCCGGTCAGCAAGGGGACGTTTGTCGATATCCGTGAGTAACCACTGTTTGTTGTACGCTTTGAGGAGCTGTACGACCGCCCCTTTCGGCCCCAGGACTCTACTAACCCCAGCCATCATCTCCGTGCACCGCTCCAAGGAGATCTGGGGACCCGACGCGCGCGAGTTCAACCCCGACCGGTGGGAGTCGGGAGGCGCGTCCAAGGCCCACGTCCAGGGGAGTGTCTACGGCAACCTCCTGACGTTCCTCGCCGGCCCGCGCAACTGCATGTGAGCGAGCCGCGAACAGAGTGCGCCTTTCGCAGACTGACAATGCAGCGGCTACCGCCTAGCACTCGCGGAAATCAAGGTGGCCCTCTTTGTGCGTCTCCTAAACTCATTCCACAATTCAAGTGCTCACAAACAGGTCCTACTCCGTGGTTTCTGGTTCGAACAGCTCCCTAGCAAGCCGTACATCCAGCGGCGTCTCACGTGCGTCAATAACATGCGCACTCGCTTGCTGACCCACAGCATTGTCATGCGGCCCCGCGCCCTCGGCGAGGAGCAGGCGGGCCTGCAGCTCCCGCTCCTTGTGCGCCCGCTCCCAGACGACGAATAGTGAAAAGATTGGGCAACCAAGGCAATCTCTCCAGCAGCCGAGTCCCCTGGATACCACCTAATGTCGCGATGCAGTACACAAGACCCAAGACTCCAAGACGGCCACCCTCGCTAGCTTGAACAGTTCACCGCACCCACCCACAACTCTCCTTCCCACTGTACAGTACTATACAACCGCGATGGGAGACATGTATCTGATGACGAACGGACTAGCACAAACCCACCTCGGGCGCGTCTGAGGGAGCCCGCGGCAGAGATGTACGGTTGAGATACTGAAGAAAAGTCTTCCCCATAAGCGTCAACATCATTGGCGTTTTCTCTCGACAGGCTTCCCTCCAAACGCATGCCTCCGCACGCGTCCCCAACGACGCCTGCATGCGACACCGGCACGCACCCGCTCTAAGCAGTGCTTACACGACACCCAAACAGGCAGAACCTTTCCCCACCGCCAATAACGCCAATAACAAGAGAAGGAACAGAAGGTTGCGCGGTATCGACCGATTTTGCCGTCAGTGGACATCGCCGCCTCACCGAGATACCGCGGCCATGTCCGACGCCCCCCCACCCCCACAATGACGCAACTATTTATACCCCTCTCTCCCGGGGTATCAAGTGACCCCCCCTTCTCAACTCTCCTTTTTCTCTCACACCAGTTTGATTATCATGGTCGCGGACAAACCCTGGACACCGCCGAAGGAGCACACGCCCCGGGAGCCGCCGAAGGGCGACATGAATGCGCGGCCGTGGGCGCTTGACCCTGCGAGGCCGTTGGTGTTTATTAGTGCGTACCATGTGCAGTGCAAAGCGGCAGTGAGCCGAGTGTGTTCGGTGTAGTGAGAGAAGGGTCGTGTTCCCGGACGCGTAAGAGTCCTCCCGGATCACAATGGCAAAACTATGGTAGCCCCATGAAGCTTGAAGCGGCAGCTGACACCAGACGCCAACGTGGTCGACGTCGCGGCCAACAAGGTCCACAAGGGCATGCGGGTGACGATTGAAGACGGCGCGTTTGTCGATGTTGAGCCCATGGACAAGGCGGCGGGGAAGGCGGACGGGCGCGTCGTTGATGCCGAGGGGATGTATTTGTGCCCTGGGCTGGTGGATTGTCGTGAGTGAACACTTCTGAGAGTAGAGACTTGTGGGTGTAGGGACATTTGGGAAGGGGTCGGTGGGGGGGAGAGAGGGGGAGGTAACAGAATGATGGACGTGGTGGGGAGACGGGGAGGTAAGAAGGGCTGATGAGGGGAGCCTGGAGAAGCCTGGAGATGAACACTACATGAAGGGCTGGATATGGTGTCCTGGTGGAACGATGCGAGGCGACATGGCGACATGGCAGACGCGCGGTAGACACCAGGGAGACACCAGAGAGACACCAAGGCCGACGTGGTGCCCGCACAAGGCAGCAGGAGCCGACACAAAGAGCAAGTTGCACACACTGACACCAGACGTCCACATCAACATGTCCGACGGCCGCCCGGCGTCGGGCTACGTCGACCCCCGCCTGCGCGCGACGTACACGCTCAAGTGCATGCTCGCGCGGGGGTTTACGACCGTGCGCGATGTGGTGAGTCTAGAGGTGTGGGGGGTGGTCGTGCAAAGTCGACATTGCGGTGGCGGTTATCCCACATCACGGTCGCGTTCTCTGGCCGTGGAGAAGAGTGGTGCTGGGTATTCTGCTCCTTGTGAGGCCGGGGCGGTGACATGATTGTCGCTGGCCCTCTGCTGGCCCTCGTCGCTGTCGAGAATGCCACACCAATGAGGCAGCGACAATAGGCGATCGGGTACACGCTGACACCAGGGGGGCGCAGACTTTTCGCAGAAAACGGCCATCGAGCAGTGGCTTACCCCCGGCCCGCGGCTCTTCCAGGGCGGTCATCTGAGTACGTCCGCGTTTATCCACTGCCCCCAGTCAATGATCGAACCACACTCGAACGTACTAACCCCTCTCTCCCTACCACTACCTCTGTATCACCACCCGAGGCCAAACAATTGTACTTCTCTCCCTTTCCCCCTCACCTGACAACCTCCGCCCCACACACGTTACGCTAACCCCAGTGTCCCAAACGGGCGGGCACGGCGACTTCCGCCCCCGCAATGAGGGGCCCGACCTGTGCGGCTGCCAGTCGATTACGGAGATATCGCGCGTCGTCGACGGCGTGCCTAGTGTCACCAAGGCGGCGCGGGATCTGATGCGCCAGGGGGCCGACCATGTCAAGGTGGGTAAAGTGAAGAGGTAGGATGACAGGTCAGAAGAGGGCAATGGGGTTGGTGGTCTCTGCGAAGGGGGATAAGAGGGACTTGACAGCTGGAGGACAACGCGTCTCCCAGCTGAAGCTGGGGAACTGGTGGGCTAGTCGATGCCGATGGGACAGCAACACCCTTTGCTCGAAGGGGAGCGAGTTTGAACCTGGCGTTGGAGGACCTTCTGCTCTCAGCCATACATCTCCAGCTACCCCATGTCCAGCTACTCCATGCGCCCACAAACCCGTCCAGGCCCCAGACCAAAACCTAATACCCCCAGATCTGCACCTCCGGCGGCGTCTCCTCACCGACAGACAAACTCGAAGGCGTCCAGTTTGCCCCTGAGGAGATCCGTGCCATTGTCGGTGTCGTCAACGACATGGGCGGGCGGCTCGTCACGGCCCACGCATACACGGTGCCCGCCATCCGGCGGGCGGTGGAGAATGGCGTGCGGGGCATCGAGCATGGGAATTTGCTGGATCGGGACACGGCTAAGCTTCTTGGTAGGTCTGGTTTGGGGGGGGGGGGGGGCGATAACTGCGGTTGTGTCGTTGGGGTGTCACTGGACGATTCGGGTGGTACCGTACTGTGTCACTGGACGTGGCGCGGAATCACTCTGGGCTGAGCCACCGGCCCGTGTGCGGTGGTACAGTGCCACTGGGCTGTGCTGGGCAGCGTCACGGCTGAGTCTCGGCGACCGGTTGCTTCTGCGTCGCTGTGACAGGCTAAGTGCTGCCGGGCGTGGGATTATCCCCGAGTGGTCTCGGAGTTGAGGACGAGCCCAGTTACGAGCTCGAGACACCGAGCAAGTCACCCTTCCCGCCCATCTTCCCGGTTTTCCCAAATGTCCACGAGCACGCATTGCAGGATACACGCTCACACACAGCCAAAACGGGCACGTTCCTCACACCCACTCTCATGATCTCAACAGCCAAGGGCCGGCCGCCGTGGGACACGACGCTGCCCGACTACATGCGCGAGAAGAACGCCATGGTGCGCGAGGCGGGACGGCGTGCGATCCAGATTGCCGACGAGGAGGGCGTCGTCATGTGCTATGGTGGGTTCGGTACTAACCCCGACCTGATGGCACGCTGACACTGTGTAGGCTCGGACCTGACCTTTGGGTAAGTAACCCCACCACCTCTCGCTTCCCACTCCGACCTCTCCCGGCTCCCCCACTGACAACAGAATGGGCTACCTCCAATCGGAGGAGTTTACCCAGCGCCACGCGCTCCTGCCCTCGCACAAGGTCCTGGCGCACGCGACGATCAACGCCGCCAAGCAGCTCGGCGACGACAAGATTGGCACTATCCGCCCAGGCGCCTATGGCGACTGCCTGCTCCTCGCCGCCAACCCTCTCGAGGACGTGCGTGTCCTCGACAGTGGCGCAGAGGGGATCTGGGCCGTCGTGAAAGAGGGCCGCGTCGTCGTTGCCCGTGCCGATGTCGCCAAGCAGCTTGAGAAGCAGGGCGGGCTGGATGTCGTGCTGGGTGTCGATGAGGCAAAGTGAGGTGTGGTGGGTCATGAAAGTTCTCGACCGATTCGGTGGCTAGCTAGTGAGAACTGGTGATACTCGAGATGAACCTGTGACCTCCAACAGCATCTGCCATGACCGACGAGTGAAGAGAGTGAAGCACGCTGGCAGTTTAGGACACAGTAGTAAACTGATCCAAACGCTCTGAGCACCTCCGAGCGCCATATCGGTCCATACTCGTTAACATCTATGTCCTACCTGCCCACACATGATTACCGCTATTGAGCCCCGTGTACCGGCCAAAATGACTCCACATGATGGGCCGTACCCCAGCTACTCCTGGTTCATGATAACAATCTTGACCTCCTTGCCGCTCTGGACGGCCTTGAAGGCGTCCTCGGCCTGGGCGAGCGGGAACGTCTTGGTGATGAGGGGCTTGACGTCGACGAGGCCGCGCTCGAGGAGGTCGATGGCGTCCTCAAAGCAGCCCGTCGCGTAGCGCAGCGACCCACGCACGTCGAGCTCCTTGGCGGCAATCTCGAGCGTGGGGAACATGGTGAGGGCCTTGCCCATGCCAGCCTGGATGACTGCGTGTTAGTGGGTGGAAGGTGTGGGGGTGTGAAGAGGGTGCGTATGTCCGTGTGTGTGGTGCAGATAACCAGGTGGGAAGGATCATTCTGGTGTGATAGTGTGGGCTAGTGTAGTGCCTTCACCATCGGCAACACACCGACATCAGACGAGCCAACATCCCAGCACCCAACATCATCACCAGATCGCCAGGCTGTTTGCCCTCCTCCGATCACCAAGACGGTTCAGCCAACCCACGCCCTTTCCTCCCACTCTGTTGCCCTTAATCCCATGCCGGTACCCTTTCCTCCCACTCTGATACTCACAAGTCCCACCAGGACGGAGCATGGCAACACCGAGCTGAATCGCGCTCTCGGCGCCACTAACTTCCGCGACCATGTCGATCCCGTACTCGAACCCGAGGTCGTCATTCCACTTGTCGGTGACCTCATTAATCTCCTCCATCGTCTTGTGCTTGACCATGGGCGCAACGATGCCGTCCGTCGCCGCATACGTTTTGGCAAACTCGACACGCTGCTCGGACACGTCGATCGCGACGATGCGCTTGGCGCCGTAGCTGCGCGCGAGGGCCATAAACATGAGGCCCAGCGGCCCGCACCCAAACACGGCGAGATTAATGTGCGCCAGCGAGCGCGCGCGGCGCGCCATCTGCACGGCCACGGCGAGCGGCTGGATGCACCCCGCCTCGGCCCACGAGAGGTGCGTCGGGAACGGGACGCAGTTTGTCCATGAGCACGCGTACCAGCGGCACATGGAGCCGTCTGGGTGTCAGCCAAAGCCGAGGGCTCTGTGGGGATGATGTTGAGCAGTGTGCCGTGAGAATCAGTTGCCAGTGTGCGGTTCCGCCCAGTTGCCAGTCGTGTGACTGCACCGCGGCGGACACGACGCCACGCCTATAGTCGGCTACACCTCGATCCACCCCATCGCCATTCCTGTGTGCTTTCCGAGACTTACCAGTAGGGGGCGTGGCAAAGTACGCGTCCGTCTCGCAGTAGCTGGCTGTCAGCAACTTCCCTCAGAACGGACACTCTTACTACCCCAAGCACACCAACCACCCCCCAAACCCAACCACCATTGTCCGCCGCTAGGGCCGCCAACTCCATCACCGTCCCTCACGCAAGGTTCACGAAGCACCAGAATCACTACTCACTTCCACTTTCCCGCCCGGCAGAAACGGCACACACGGCACGGCAGCGCGGGCTCGATCGCGACGCGGTCCCCGACCTTGATCTTGGTCACGTCCTTGCCGACGGCAGTGACGAGCCCCGCCGCCTCGTGGCCCAGGACGTGCGGGCCGCTCGTGACGCGCCCCATCGCCCCGCCGCGGAGGTAGTACTGCGTGTCGGTGCCGCAGCTGTATGTCAGCGAGTGTGGGGGTAGTGAGCACGGCGCGGTCGCCGCAAAGGAGAGCCTCTCTGGTCGTTTCAACCGGGCATGGGCCGAGAGGCATAGTACACTGCGATCCAAATACCCGACAACTCACATGCCCGTCGACATGACCTTGACGAGCACACCGTCGTCCTTGACCTCGGGCATCGGGCGGTTCTCGAGCACCACCGTCTCCTTGCCCGTGAGCACGACGGTGAGGTTGTCCGGCGCGCCGTTGCCGGAGCTCGCTACGGTGTCGGTCATCCTGGAGGCGTGAAAGCGAAAGAGAGTGTGAGAGAGGGAGTTGGCGAGAAAGCCAAAGAGAGAGTTGCGGAGGATGCGGGTTAGACGTAGGGGAAGACGATGTAGGGTTAAAGGGGACAGAGCTGAACGAGTGGAGAGCGAGGGTTGGGGGAACGTGTTGCATGCGTCTTGCCGCGCTGGACGGGCTACTTAAACCTCGCCGTGGCGTCGAGACGCTCGTCATCGGTCAAACTGGACGCTGGGGCATATTTGCTCGCGGCCATGGACGCCCGATCCCATTACCGCCTCCCACGCCCAACTTGCGCACCCGATAGGGGTGTGGGGGAAACCAAACAGCATGCCGCAATGCATACCGCATACCACACACATGCCGCGCCCAGCTGCCTTTATGCAAGGCGAGCGACACCGTGTTGCCCGTCCTCGAGTACCCCAATCACCACTTCTGCACGAGAGATAACCATCGTGTCTCGTCCAGTCAACGGCGAGATCGGGGGCGCACCCGGTCAAAAGAATTCTCGTGCCCCGTACCTGTGCCTGCCTGTACCTGCCTGTGCCTGCGTGCGGCCGTGCGTTTGCGGCAATGGCGGGTGTGTTCTTCGCACGGCCACGGGCGGTGGATATGACCTCGGTGGCGTTATCTGGCGCTGTACACTGGCCGAGCGAGATGAGGCGCCGCCACCGATGAGCCAAACTGCGCCTCGATGGAGGGCCTGCACAGCCACGCGCGTCATTGTCGAGCCTGCTGGGCTCGACAACTCGCTGGGAGGGTGTCGGGCGTGGGATCCGGGATCCAGTGTGCTGGATATGAGTGCTCTGCATGATCTGTGTCTGGACGTGAGCGTGAGTTGTCCTGGTCACGAGTGGGGTTGACAGACCTCTGTGGTAAAGTTAACTTGAGAATTGATGAAAGAATGACACTTGAACAAAACTCATAACAGCCACAAGCACTACGTTAGGGCGCAGCCTTCTTGGCCATTTTTGGATGACGATACATTGAACCTGGGAAGGAACTCGTGAGAAGTTCGAGGCTGTTGAACAGACAGGAGCCTCTTGTAAGTATGCGTCATTGGGAAGCACATCTCATAACTGACGGAGCAGCAGTTTCCTCGCACAAATTTTGTACTAGGTGCAGTCTGAAACACGTGCAGTTGAAACGCACGGGAGCAAATCGGTCTACCCCTGGTGACATAACATCCACTCATCTTGCCCGTCGCAGCCCTCTCGCCACCCAACGATCTGAAAGGAGGTCATTATCTTTCCATCTCGCGTAAACGCATCTCTCATCCGTACAGAATACACCATGCCCAGTGAGAAGATGGGCATTCGTAATCTGCCACAAGAGGTATGGACACCCCAGTTGCCAGCGCGCTCACTTCCTTAGTTGCTTCTGGACATCTTTGTCCTAGTCGCTCTCGACGACCTGTCATCACTTGGACGAGCAGCTCAAAGCTGCCGAGCATTTCGGAACATCATATATGTGAGTACTTGATCATAATAACAGCTAACGCCTATCCAGCATGAGGATCAGATGCTCTGGAGGATAGTTCACAACTGCCATTACGACCATCCCCGCTTGGCGGCAGCATTCCTCCGTCCACGCGACCAGTATGACTGGAGGCAACGTGTAGTGGATCGAGAGTTTGCTCGAAAGTACCTCGCCGAGAACTCTCTTCCAGAGAACTTGAAAAAGTCCCCTTGGCCTCCACGTCGAGGAACGCTTCCCTATTATCCTCCCATACCGGCTGATTTTGTAAGTGGTAACCATGTACGTGCGCTAATGCCCTATTCGAAGACAGACACAGCTCCACGACTGTGTGAAACGATACTTGACATGTTCATCGACCTCCCACCCCTCGGATCGCCATCTAGGAACATCGAGTTCGTCCTGGCCACCTTGAACACCGACCTGTTCCCGTTCTTGTGCTCCCGGGCATCCCGCAGTCATACTGCTCGGCACCTAGCGGCCTTGTTTGTGCATCTCGCTTCATTTTACCCCCAGCTCGATTATGAGGGCTGGTGGCTAGACTTCAAGCGTTATCACAATCCTGTAAACCCTCCCACAAAAGAGCCGTGCCCCAAACAACACACGTACTGGTTTGGGATAAAGTCGGACGTCTGGTTTGTTGGTGAGTAGGCAGAAGCAAGGGGAACGCTAATGATCTCCAGCTGGTGAATTGCCAGGCAATCATCTTGGTGAATTACCGGGTCACAATCTTCTCGAGGGTAACGAGATTATCAGAGCAATGCTTATGCGCTCTCTCGGAGGCGGCCTTGATGCAGTCCGTGGGCCGGGTATTCATGGGCTCGAGCGACCATCAAGCCTCGGACATAACAGTGTGTGGGACTGGGCCAACATTCACGGCCAATGGGTTGGTCTGTCTTCATCACCAGAGACTAGACGGGCGAGTATCGGTCGTGGGGTACAACCTCACCAATTCGAAGGGCCAACCTTCAACGATCCTGAGTTCTTTCATCTTCTTCCGACTCGTGATGTGGCCGGCATTCGCGAAGGGTATCGGACAACCTTGAGGATGAAGGAGGGCATATGGGTTGACTTTCCTCTCATCGAAACAGAATCCCCTAACTCCTCCCTCCCGCCCCTGTTCTTCTACGGGTACAGCCAGCAAACCATCCGCGACCGTCCTGCCAAGTTCATCAGCGGCGTGGTTCAGCTCACGCACGATTCCCCGCCCGAGCTGCGGTGGAACTGCGCCGTACACGACTTTACCCAGCGCCGCCACCGCGACAGGTTTAGGATCAAGGTGTTCCAAGGCATCCAGCTCGGTGGGCGTGGTGCGAAGAGAGGCGTCTTTGGGGTAGGTATGCCCCTGCCCGTGTCGGCGATGCTGATGAACACCCCAGGCGTGGAAGTACTGCATGGTGGGCAGGGCGAGGCCGCCCAAGTTCCAAGGCCATGAGACAGACGGGATGCTGTGGTTCTGCAAGGTGAGTGACTGCAAGCATGAACTCCGACTAGTTGTGCGAGTCTGACATCATTCAGATGGGTGACGAAGACGATGGTGAAACCACGACCAGCAATGCGCGGCGAACTAGAAACATCCACCCGGCATTCAGACGACGAGGAGGACGACGCTGCGGATCAGAAGCCATCGACCCATTAGCCAAGCGCCGCATGGTCACGAGCATCCTGTACATCCTCTATGTAGCTGATAGTAAATACGAGCAGCGAAGCAAGGTAGCCGTCGTAGTCGTGTAGTGGCCCAATGGCCTCTTGACGGAGGTTTGCACACGACCCACACTACTGCCAGTTGGCAACACGGTTGCGCTTGGTCTTGCACTGCTTGCCGCTGCTCGACACCTTTGCGTTCATGGTCATGTTGGCGTGTCCGACCCACTCGTGCTTGAGGATCGGCGCGGTCGCCGCGGACGAGTTGGGGTTGATGGGCGAAAACGCATAGATGATGGGGAACGTGCCCTGGGAGTCTGAGGGGATGCTGAACGTAAACGCCGTGGCCGACGAGTTCGAGTACGACTTTGCCTCGTCGATCTTGGCGACGCGCGGTGGGGCGGCCGTGACGCCGGGCGGGGCGTGGGCGTCTGCCTCGCGCTGGCTCAGCGTGTCCGAGCCGTCGGCGTTGGGCCACATGATGACCATGGGCGAGCCGACCATGCTCTTGCCGAATCCCCTGCGGTCGTCAGTTTGTGAAGAAAACGCTGCCAAAGCGGGTACACGTACATGGCAATCCATCCAAACGAGTCGTGCGGGATCGCAGTCACGGGCGTAATGGTGTCTACATTCGTCAGCGGACGTGATTGTGGTAGGGTTGGGGGTTGTGGACAACCACGTTCCGGCCACTCACACGTATCGGTCCCAGCATTGCGAATACCAGAAATGCACACGTTCTGTCGCGTAAGTCTCCATCCAAGTCCTCTACGTTCCATTTGGACCCACCTCGTCGCAGAAGCGGCCGCCCGTTGCCGCAGCAGCCGACGCCACGAGTGCAGAAAGAGTGAGCAGCGATGTCCACATTATTATTGTCACGAGTTGAGAGAAAGAAGGGGCAACCAAGTCTGTCCATGTCCTGCTTGCTCCTTCTTTTAACATGACGACAGCGCGCCAAACACAATGCCGTAGTGACTTTACAGCTTGAGTATGGCTGTTCGTTCCTCGACGACCGCCTTCCGTGGGGCGTGACCCGAAGGGCCGCGGCGTACAGCTGTGAAGGAACAGGTCGGATTCACGTCCATGGCTGTTCGCATCGAGGTTCGGGCCAGTCTGCCCTACCTTCTCCAACCCGCCCACGCGCGCCGACCGCCCTGCGGCATCGCCGTGTTGTTCGGACCTGCTTTGGTACTGCACTCAGGTTAACAGACGTCGGCATCCCGCAAGAGTTTAATCGCCAGGCACAGTTCCCCGGCTGGTGAGCTCACCTTTACGGAGTGTCTGATTCGCCAGCCACTACTCTGTTGGTAGACCCTGCGTTTCAAGCTTTCAACCGTCCTCGCTCTGCCTCCCAGATGCAACGACATGCCAGCCATTCCCAGGCGGTGCTATTAAAGAACACGGCCAAGAGCAACTGGTCCCTTTTGGCCCAACGCTCCCTCGCAACACTCCCGAGCCATTTCCCGGGGCAGCAGTGGGCTCAAAGGCACAGTGAAATGTCACAATAGCCCATGAGCCATCCCTGACTGCCTTGCTCACACCCCTGGTATCCTGGTATCCAATGACCCCCAAACGATTGGGTACGTGTTCAACAGGTCCACAGGTCCACGTGCTTACGACAACAGGTTGGGGTTCCCTGGCGATCATCCACCCCACTCTCTCCGAGCACTCAATCATTCTGACGCGTCACGATGGTCCTCAGTCGGAGACCGCGTCACGTCAGTACGCGCATGGGTCAGCAGTGCCCCCACTCCCGGTTCCTACCTCGCGGGTGGTTGTCGTCGCGTCCAACGCGTGTGTGCATCGGGTGATCCAGTCCATGCATGTGTGGGATAATGGTACAGCTGTTGCCCATGCGCCGATGTGTCTGTTGCGTCCTTCACCGTCTGGTTGCCGTCGTCGTTGTCGTCGTGGTGGCGCGCGCAGATGGGGCCACAGAGTTGCGCTCCACCTGGCAGGCCTTCATGCTGTCATTGTCAGCGTCTGGTTCTGCGTGCCAGAGACAAAAGCAGGACAGTCGGTTCTGACCCCGAGCTAGCGCTCCAGCTAGCCTGCGTCTGCGAGGTCATCATCACTCACAGCTGTTTGATGCTCCCAATGATCTCGGCTGCCTGCTTGCCGTTCTCGGCCTCAAACTCATACCGTTTCCGGTTGCCATCGCGCCACACGTAAATCTTAAAACCGCCAGATCGCCCAGACAGCTTGCACGACGCGACAAGAGTGATGTGGAAGGACGTTGTTTTCATCGAGTCGAAAAAGGCGCGGTTCTCCGACGGCATGATCTGAGGGTCAGCCCGCGTAGGTGGTTGCGCGTTGGTTCCAAAGGCAACGTACATGGATATAATCGCCATCGATGGCGAGAACACGCTCGTGTCTTCCAATCGGCGTCTTGCGCTGAACGGTGTATTTCTAGAGGTTAGCCTGTCATCACAGATCGTGAACAACTGGACACACCTTGTAGCCTTGCCCCAGGTCACCAACAGGTCCAAACCTGGCCAGCGGCATCGGCTCACTGATGCGCTTGAAGATACTGGCGCTGGGATCACCACCGCGCCGGTCGTTTGTGCGCAATCCGTACTGCAAAGCCCACTGTCGTCGGACCAGACAGAGCTCCGTTTTCCCTTCGAGACTCGCGACGGTGCGGTCGAGGGGTAAAGCCAAGGTGAGGTCGGCGAGACAGAGGACCCATTCGGACGGCGGATTGGGGAGTTGCTTCTTGTGCACGAGAACTTCGGTCAAGTCGGCAATGTACATGTCCGACGGGCTGCACATCAGCATCGTACGCGCATCACCCCGCTCAACTTACACGCTGATAGTAGTTGTGAAGTGGACATCGGCACTGGCGTTGGCCCGCACACGCAGGAGGACTTGCTTGCTTGTCGCAGAGCTGAGCCCAACACCCGACTTGATCGTCGTCCCCAAAGGCGGGGCGTCGAGGGTCTCGATGGGCGAACTGGGTGTGCCAGGAGGTCGTCTGCCTCCAGGTGCCACCTTGTTGGCCATGGGGTCTGTGATGATTCGCGACGGACGGCGCTGGATGAGAGGCGCCATCGCAGCGTTCTGCTTTTCTGTCGAGTCAGCGTACACACAACGGAATGTGACGTACTTTGC
Source organism: Pascua sp. PH4015B (assembly GCA_025502685.1). NCBI lineage: Eukaryota > Fungi > Basidiomycota > Tremellomycetes > Trichosporonales > Trichosporonaceae > Pascua > Pascua sp. PH4015B. Next base: position 204,591 of record JAMFRD010000001.1, read on the forward strand.
GACTCGGTTGCGCGTACAATGCCAAACTCGCCGTACGAGAACTTTGAGATCTGGCTCTCGCGGTCCAGGGCTGAAAAAAGGTTAGCTAATTCCAGCTGGTTGGCGCTCACCTGGAAAGTCCTCGTCAACTTCGCCGTCGTCCTCGACGATACGCAGACCCCATCCAACGGTTGAGAAATCGCCCTCATCGTCGAGCTTGGGCTCACGACCTTCGTCCCAGTACTTATACAGGCCGTGGCCGACGACCTCCTCCACTGTGGCGTCCTTTCGGACTTTGACGCGGATCGGGTCGCTGGGGTCTTCTGAATGGGGAAAGAAGAGGTCGAGGGTAATCGACGGCACCGTGGAGGGAGCGGCGACCGAGGCATAGAGAGAGGTAAAAGGGTTTCCTCCCGTTCCAGTCGGCCCACCAGCCGGGGGAGTCGCGCCCGCGCCCGTGGAGACCAAGTGGGGGACATGCACGTTGAGCGCAGCAGTCAGGGCAGACGCTGGCTTGGTCGGCGGCGGTGCTAGACTTTGACGGGAGAACTCGAGCCTGGGCTCGGCGTTTGTATCCGTTGAGGACCGCCTGTCCTCCTCGTGAATAGTCGAAACACGGTTAGCTTGTCCTCTTTCGCGAATGTATGTTGGTCGCCTTCCCAGCGCTGGTGCGACAGGGGGCACAGGCACCGCCTCGTCTTCGTCGACGACTTCATCCTCATCGACATCCGAGCCCTCGTCGACCGCCTCTCCAGCAAGCGGATCAGAGTCTCCGGCTGTCATGGCAAGGTCACTTGGAAGTGCACTAGCTGCGGCGCCCATTGAGCTGCCATCAGGATCGTACGCGATGGTGCCGAGGAGCGATGGTGCTTGTGTCCCGTCGCCATCGGTGTCGATCTCAGCGGATGCCCCGTCGTCATCGATGCTCCCGCTCGTTGTCTCACTCATGCCCATGCTCCGGGCCACTGGCGACTCGGTTAACTGCATCGACAACACGTCCACGCCTGCGGGTACGGGTTCCGACCCAGACCGCGGACGCGACGCAGCACGAGTGGCCCGCGAGGCACGCGGAGTAAACACGTCATCGACCAATTGAGGTCGTGGGGGCATGGAAGGGCGGTTGTCTGTAGAACTCGACTTTGAGCGTTGGTCGCCTCTCAACGCACGCCGCGCGGTAAGAGATTCCCCATCTCGTCGACCTGAGACGCGCATCCCGGCCCCGCCAGTTCGGCCGCCCATGATCGTCTGTGTGTACCGCAATCCTGTCGCTCCGCGCCGCGATGGCAATGGTGCAGCCTGTCGCGAGAGGTCTGGGAGATCATCGTCACTGTCAAATGCGGCCACGCGTTCCGGTGGTGGAGAATCCAATGCACGCTTGATCTCTGGCCACCGGTCCACATCTCCAAGGCCCATCGTTGAAATGTATGGGTCAAGTCCGAAGGCTGGATCCAAGGTGATGATGCGTGGCGTGACTGGGTCGTCCGTTGTGCGCAGCGCCGACAGTCGGATCGCATGCAGCACGTAGCTGTCGTCAGTGACGAAGAGCGCGGTACCCACTTGGGATCCGATATCATGGCCATCTTGGATGTTCAGTCGGGGGTTTCATGCCTTTCAGGCCTAAGAGGTGGACGCGCTTCCAGCAGCGACTACTGATTCAGAGTAGCTTCCCGAGTCGAAAGGGTTGCGCGATAGCAGATGACTGATGTGCCGACTTGTGATAGCACAGAGAGAGACGCGATGGAGGAGGGATGGGTTAGATGAGGCGTGTTGATGACGACGGTGACATGAGCGACGGGGTTCGAGGACGATCACTGCTGCACCGCAGCCAAGCAGCCAGGCACGACGCGATCAAGAGAGCTCGTGGGCCCCGCATTGATAACAGCCACACGTCATTTTTTCAATGGTTTATTTTGCCGCTCGGCTGCAACTTTCATCATCCCTATTCGAGGTGACCGTTAGCTGGCCCACTTCCCATCCAGATTGCATCTCACCACCCCACACACTTCCCCAACTACAACAATGGACGACGGAATTGACCTCAACTTTGCCTCATCCTCGGGGCCTGCTGTCAGGCGCCAGCTCGCTCCGAAGAAGGGCGGACGTTGGACCGAACGGTAAGCCTTTCGTCCGCGACCTCAAGCTGACATCGAGAGTGAAGGCGAAGCAGGCTGTTCGTCGCGTGGTCAAGAAGTATGAGTCGGGCAGCGGGCCTTCATACCAGGCTGCGTCCGCGCCTCAGCCTGCAGCACGACCTCCTCCTGCTGCGGCGAGGGCACCACCGTCTGCCCCTGTGAGCAGACCAGCACCTGCGGCTACCCCAAGGCCATCGCACGCTGGGGCTGCACCTAAGCCGGCCTCCAAACCTTCGGTCCCACCCTCTTCAGCGGTCAGCCGCCCTCCTCCTTCTTCAGAGGCCGGTCCATCGCGCTTGCCTATGGAGACGCACAAGGCTCTGGCACCCGCACCTTTGAAGGGCCCACAGCAGCAGATCATCTCGTCATTGTTTACGGCGAATCCGTCGATTGCTGTCAAGAGGACGACTGCCGCACCCGTTGTCGGTGCACCTTCGAACGCTCCTCTTGACACAAGCACGTTTGCCGGTCTTGGCCTCGACCCCCTACTTGTTCACCACCTGAAGAACAAGATGGACATCGGCGCACCGACTGGCATCCAGAAGAGCTGTCTGCCATACATGCTGTCGTCGCCCCTCGACATTAATGCGCGTCGCGAAGAGGACGAGGACGGGAACATTCTCCCAGTGTCCGACGACGGGCACCGTGACATCTTCATCCAGAGCCAAACTGGTTCTGGTAAGACGTTGTCGTTTGTCCTTCCGATCGTCCAGTCGCTTCTTCCGCTTTCGCGCCTCTCGTACATCGACCGCTCCATCGGGACTCTCGCGATCATTTTGGCACCGACTCGCGAGTTGGCACAGCAGATCTCCAAGGTCGTCGAGAGCATTCTGTCCATGGCGCTTTCCCTTCCGGGCGAGGAAGAGGACCGGGGATACACGCGTTGGCTGGTCTCTGGCCTCCTCGTTGGTGGTTCCACGAGGACCCATGAAAAGGCACGCCTTCGCAAGGGCGTCCCCATTCTCGTGTCGACTCCGGGCCGTCTTCTCGACCACCTTCAGAACACTTCGAGCTTTCAGTGCTCGAAAACGCTCTTCCTGGTGCTCGACGAGGCGGACCGCCTCATGGACCTCGGCTTCGAGGAGACGATTCAGGGTATCCTGAAAGCGCTCGATGGAAGGCGCCGCAACGAGATCAATGTCGAAAAGGAGAGGGACGAAGAGGGAGGCGGTCTCATGCGCTGGCCATACTGGAACCGGGGAAGGCAGACAGTCCTCTGTTCGGCGACTGTTGATGCCAAGGTCGAGCGCCTGGCGGGTATGGCGCTGCGCGACCCCGTCGTCTTCCGCTCCAGTGATGCCGAGGCAAAGGCAAAGGCGAAGGCCGGCGACGCGGCGTCTTCCGACCCCGCCGTGGCCGATGCTCTCAAAGCTGCCACTGCGCTTACTGTCCCCGAGAAGTTCACGCCTCCATCACAGCTCGCGCAAAAGTACGTGGTCGCACCCACGAAGTTGCGGTTGGTCACTCTTGTCGCACTTCTGCGTTCGCTCGTAGGCGCCTCCGCCAAGATCGCTGTCGACAGCGATGGAAAGGATGGAACCAAGGTCATTGTCTTCCTCAGCTCCACGGACGCGGTCGACTATCACTTCAAGCTCCTCAGCAGCGTAACGATGGGAGGTGCGCCAGCTGAGGACGACTCTGACGATGACTCGGACGAGTCGGGTCAGGAGAGCGCAGACGAGGACGGCGATGCGTCTCCCAAAGCCAAGGCCAAGCCCAAGGCGAAGAAGGCCAAGACTAAGCTCGTCGACACAATCACGGTCACCTCGCCGCTCTTCCCGAACACAACGATTCAGCGGCTGCATGGTTCGCTCCCATTGCGTACGCGTCTTGCGTCGCTCAAGGCGTTTGCGACCCCGTCGGCGAATGCGTCTATCCTCTTCGCGACCTCTGTTGCGTCCCGTGGTCTCGACTTGCCCCTTGTCCGCGCGGTTGTTCAGTACGATCTGCCGACTGAGGGCGGCGCTAGCGAATATGTTCACCGTGTCGGTCGTACTGCCCGCGCCGGTAAGGGTGGTGAGGCGTGGGCACTGGTCTCGCCCTCTGAGGCGGAGTGGGTCCCCTGGGTAGAGGCCAAGATGGGTGCTGCCGGCAGCGAATCGGATGGCGATGGCGGTAGCGTCCGCCTCTCGCAGGTGGGAGTAGACGAGGTGCTCCGCCGCGGCTTCGGCGGCCGGGGACACGAGTACGAGGCCCGCGCGACAGACGTTCAGCTCGCATTCGAGCGGTGGGTCCTCGCGGACGACCAAGTGAGTGCTAGCGTACGCTATTCCGAAGTACGATGTCTGACGTCCAGAATGCATCGCTCGCACGCAAGGCGTTTGCGTCGTGGGTTCGCGCATACTCTACACACCCGCTCGAGGAACGGCGCTTCTTCCACGTCAAGACGCTCCATCTTGGCCATCTTGCCAAGGCGTTTGCGCTCCGTGAAGCGCCTGGTGCAATGGCGCCAAAGGCGCCCAAGGGCGGCAAGAGCAAGGCCGCCGGTGCCAAGCGCAAGCGCGACGCCGACGACGACGACAGCGGCGACGACCAGCCGCGCGGCGGCAAGGAGACGACGGCCCGTAACGAGACCGAGCGCCGCATGTACGAGGCGGTGCGCAAGCAGGGTCGTCAGTTCAAGAGCGGCGGCACGATGGGCGTGTTTGCCGGCAAGGGTGGCGCGGCGCAGACGAGCGACTTCCAGGTTATGGGCACAGGAGACCTGGAGAAGATGGTGTCGAAGAGGAAGTGAGACGAGGAAGTCGAGTCCGAGGGTCCGTAGTGGTCATTGTGGATAGATGCATAGAATTGTACTACAGCTTCGGAGGAGCCTGTCTGCCTGGCGCACCACACGGTGGGACACAGGGACATTGTTGCGGCCATTACTCGCGCCATTGGTCACTTGTCTCTCTCTCTTTCTTGCTGCTATTACGGTACGATCTCCTCGCGTTCCCACCCCGTCTCACGCCGCCATGTTGTGCGACGGTGGGGCCTGGTCTCCAGCTCGAGCATCTCAACTGCGTCCGGCACGATGGCGACGAGCGCAAAGTTGTCGCGCGCAAACGCAATCGTCTTGGCCACATCGTCGCTGACCTGCGGGTTAGCCAAGCTGCAACCCTGTGCTGTGGATAAAGGCCATCGACTCCAAAACTGAGCATTTAACAACACCCACAACACCCACGATCGAACCAGAGGCCGACTTACCCCACTCTCATCCATGGGCACTGCGGTCGGCCACTCCTTTGGATCCGGCCCATCCGCCAACCGCGCCCCGGGCACGACAGGCTTCGCAAACGACGCGCGAACAGGAGGAGGGACCTGGCTCCAGAGCCGCTCGCGCTCCGCGTCCCACCACGATGTCGCCGTCTCGGGACCCGAAATGTGCTGTGCTGCGAGGAGGCTGGCGACTGTCTGTTCTGCCGCGCCTGACGAGGATGTGGGTCCGGGGTAAGTGAATGCGCTCCCTGAGATGCGGAACTGGACCATGGACGGCTGGATAAACCACGCCGCCTCGACGCGCGGAGATGTTGCCATCTGCGACGCCTTGGGCGAGCGGGCGTCGGTCGTTGCGACTAGCAGGCCTGAGGGTGTGACTGGGGTCAATAGCGTGTAGTGGAGATAGGAGATGGAGTGCAAGGGTGGTTAAGTGCTTCGAGGGAAAAAGTTTGTACCGAGCCCACATGACTCCTTCCTAGTAGGCATAGGCACTCACTCGCGCGGTGGACGAGGTGTCGCACCTTGGGCGCGCCGTCGGCGGCAATGGTCGCCAGCGCGTACACTGCTCCCGTCAGCCGAGTTGTCAGGGGTGCACATACCGTTGTGCCGTGGGTGGGCGCTGAGCTGGGCTTCGAGGAGCGGCCGCCAGGGTGGGGTCATGGTATAGATCACTTGAGGAAACAGTCGTTAGCACGAACGTCGAAAGGAGTCAACAACAAAGGGATGGGAGAGGATGTGATCTCTGTGACGTCTGAAGTAGTTAGGTCATGGCGAAGGCGTCACTGTCGGCTTTGGCCGTGGATCAGTTGACTCCTGTTGTTGTGGCAGCCAGGCACCCGTAAAAGGATGATACTCCAGTTGTCATGAGGAACAGATGCACCGACCTGTCCTATGGCGACGAGACGAGTTGAGATCATGAGAGCTGAGAGAAAAGCCATTCTAGGGGAGCACAGCAACAAGCAATGCGTATCGTCACCCCATTCATCATCCTCACGGTATCATACATTGCAGCAGACTACGGCACGAGCTCCTCCCGCGTCCAGCCTGTCTCACGACGCCAGAGCGTGCGGCGGTGCGGGGTCGCTTGGAGCTCGAGATACTCGACAGCGTCGGGGACAATGGCGACGAGGACAAAGTTGTCGCGTGCAAATGCGACCGTCTGGGCCATGGCGGCGTCGCTTGCCTATGGGTCAGCCTGGAATGAATCTCCACCCAGACACCTGGGCAGTCATCGGTAGACATCCCACCATCGCCAGACTGTACTCACCCCGCTCTCGTCGTCTGGCACACCTTCAGGCCTGGTACTATCCGGGGCATCCTCCAGCAACGACCCAGGTGTAGCGAGGCACGCGTGCCAGCCTCGCACCGGAGGCGGGAGGGAGCGCCATAGCCGGTCGTGTTCGGCGTCCCACCACTCCGGGGACGCCTCTGGGCCCGAGGTGATGCCGTGCGCTGCGAGGGTGGTCACCATGCTTTGTTGTTTCGACGAGGATGTGGCAGTGGGATCCGGGTACATGACGGCCTTTCCTGTGATGCGGAACTGGACCATAGACGGGGCGATGAACCACGCGGCCTCTACGTGCGGCGAGGAGGCGATCTGCGCGGCTTTCGGTGTGCGTGCGTCCGTGGAGACGAGGAGGATGCCTGAGGGCGTGACTGGGGTGTGAGTCGTGGGTTGAGTGAGGTAAGGTGAGATAGGAGATAGCGGGTGAGAGATCAAGAGATGACAGGGTTGGAAGAGGCTGAACCTCCCTTACCGGTCTACGTATGGGTCGACGAAAGCGTAGGTGCAGAGGTGGGCACGGGTATGGCTACGGCTAATGTTGAGGATACACATACTCACTCGCGCGATGTCCGACGTGGCGGACCTTTGGCGCCCCGTCGGCAATGGTCGCGAGAGCGTAAGGTCAGCGCTGACGTTGTCGGTAGACAAACCCCTGTGCTGCGGGTGGGCGCTGATTTGGGCTTCCAGAATAGGGATCCACGGCTGTGTCATGGTCTCAGTTGATGATTAGAGTAGAGGGGGTGGGAAGCGATGTTGTGGAAGTGGATGTTTTGTCGAAAGATTGGGACTGTTTATATGTTGCTTCGAGGTGGATGACCTCCACCAGAGACGCGGTCGGCTTTGGCCGCACCGGGGGTGTCGCGACCGAGGTGGCAGGCACCCATGAGTGTGGCATGTGGCACCTGACTTGCCGGTCCAGTCAACCATTGACGAGTCTCCTTTCTTGGCAAACGACGTGCAGATGTTTTGCAGCAGCTCTCCCCTCGGACAAGGTGCATGGCGGAGCATGACTACTCCTGATTTATAAGCTAAGGGGTACTGCAGACGTAAAAGGCAAGCTATGTTACAAACTCCGGGTATGGGAGGCATGGGCCCGCAAAATACTGGGACACGAATGACGGGGCCAAGACGAAGGGGAAAGGAAAAACCACGAGACATTACTTTCGTATGGTGCTGATCTACGACGACCTGTGCTGCATGTGGCTGCTGTGGCCACTGAAGCGCTCGTCAAAGATGTTGTCACCGTTGTACTGGTGGCTGTTGTATGGGCCGCCACTGTATACGCCGCCATTGTACACGCCGCCCATGCCGCTGTTCTGGTACGGTCCGAGGTCGGGGTTGTATGGACCCATGGGGCCGAGGACGTGCTTTTCCGCGCTCTCCGTGTCGTCGCCATCGTCGCGACGGACAAAGTCGGCAGGGTGGGTCGTACCACCACCCTCGGCCATGGCAGTGGGAGCCTGGTCGAAGTGGGCTCCGTCGGCCTCGGGACCGAGAAGGAGGAAGAACAGGAGCCAGATCATGACTGCACCAATGAGGATACCCTGCACAGTGACGTAGTCGGGAATGTCCCTGCCGTCCAGCTTGGTCCTCATCGTCTTACCACCTTCGGTGACAATCTGCGCAGATGCCGAGGCGGCCATGTTACCGAGCTGTCGATTGTTAGTTGATGCTGTTTATGGATGAAGTGTTTTCTTTCCAAACTTACCTGGTACGTGATACCCGCAAACGATGCACGGAAAGCGGGAGGCGAAATCTCACCAAGGTAGATGGGGACGACACCCCATGCACCTTGAGCACCGAACTGAACCCAGCTGGAAGTTTGTTAGCCACGTCTGCTACGGCAGTGTGAAAGCCACTTACAAGGCACCAGCAGAAAGGGGACCAAACTTGTGGGGCAGAAGCCAAAGGGGAATCCAAGCAGCAGTGAAGAACACAAAGACAATGGCACAGAGTCGACGACCGGCGTACTGCGAGAGGTAGCCAGACATGGTACCACCAACAACGGCACCAACGCTGAGCGGTTAGCTCTCTGTGCGAAAGAAAACAATTAAATAAACCGGCATTCCTCGCGGGCTGGAAGCGCTCACTCACTTGGAAATAATGGTGGCCTTGTCGGCGGAAGAGGGGCTCAAACCTTTACCGGTGGTGAGGAAAATGGGGTAAACATCTTCGGTACCGTGGGCGAGGAAGTGGAACCCGATCATGACACCGATACCCCAAAGACAACGGAGCCAGTTGGTACGCATCATGTTATGGGCTTCACGGAAGTAACGACGGGTAGCCTGGCCAGTCGTAAGACCCTCGGCCTCGAGGGCTTCGCGCGCAAGAAGGTATTGACGCGATTCCGGGACAATGGCACGAACAATGGCAGCGCCGAGCGAAATGCCGGCACCGATGTAGAAAATGGCGCGCCACTGGTATGGCGAGTGCGGGACGACAGTAAGAGACATGACGGCGGCAACGAGGTAGCCTGTCGTGTAACCCTGCTGCAAAAAGCCGGAACAGATACCACGGGCAGGCACGGGGACGTTTTCGAGGGAGCTGGATTGTCAGCCATAGAGTTTGGGGAGGGAGCTGTAACACCACGGGTGGTTGCGTGTCGGGTGTCGCAATGTGGCCACTGTACCAATTTCGAGCTTTCCGATACTCACGTAGCAGCGGCTTGGCCCCAGACACCACCCATGACGACACCGAAGAGGGAGCGGACAGCAAGGAACTGGCCCCATGTGTTGACCAGACCCGAGATGAGCTCAAACAGCGAAATGAGAAGAAGGTTGACGACAAGCGTCCACTTGCGACCGAAACGATCGGCAAGAATGCCGAATGCAACAGCACCAAGCGAACGGAACAGAAGAGTAAGAGTAATGGCGGTCGAGATCTGTGATTCGGTCTTGTTGAAGTGTTCCGAAAGATTACGCATGGTAACAGTGACCTGTGGATGTTAGCCGAGGCTCGATCAAGCGTCAATGCGAGGGGGTGGTGGCGGCATTATCGAGTTGGGATACATTGCTTGGCACCCGGGTCGGAAAGCGGAGGAGAGGATGGAAAGGCGGAGGTCGGAGAGACATTATTGAAAGTACCCCAAGAGACTTGGACGGAGGGGCCGAGTGGCGCACGCCACCGCACGGGACTTCGCTCGGGACTCACGGTGAAGAAGTCAAAGCTGTGGATTTGGTCAGCCAAAAGTCTCCTTCGTTGTTCACGCAAGGGAGGGGATTAGTGATACGGAAGAGGAAATCAGGCGCGAATGTGCTTGGACATGAACGTGGTGCCATCGCCAACAATCCGAGCGATCCCACCACCGCGCTCGTATCGCATTGTCCGTCCGTTTCCGCCTTGCCGCCGCCGCCACCGCCGCCCGCCGTAGAACATGTACTGGCAAACGTGCGGCTGGCGGTGGCGCTACATGCCTATATTCCGTCCTACTCACCCGTCTGCCATCCATGCGAACCATCCGGTAAAGTAGTAGAGCCAGTCCATGGAACTCATCATTCGGAAGATGAGGAACGGGTTGTGGACGGTATTTTCGTCGGTGGCCTTCTGCCATCGGGGGATCATGTTTGCCACAAACCCCTTTCCACGTCCACGGGCGTGCCAGTTGGCGAGCTGTTGTTTTCCGGTCTGTGTTGCGACCAGTGCGGGCACTTCGGCGCGCCGCCTGGTCGTCATGACCATGGGCAATTGGCGGCTCATGGCTGACGTTGGGTCGTAAGGTCGTGTGGTCGTGAGGTCGTGGGTGGGGTCGTGAGATCGCGCGTGAAGGGGGCGATGGAAGAGGGGAGGGAGAGGGGAGCGAGGAGAGGATCGAGAGGAGGATGTGGCGGGAGGGTAAAGAGAGGGTGGGTTAATGTACGTTTGTGATTGAGAAAGGTCGAGAGGATGTGGGGACACGTGAAGAGAGCTTTAAAAGAAGAGACGGCCAAGCTAGCCAAGCCAAGGATATCGTTAAGAGAGCGTGGGTGGTGGGGGAGGTAGTCGGGGTCCAGACGCGTGTGGCGGACAGCCAGATGGACTATATGTACGAGGTCGTTTGAGCGCAGGGGCTTTTGGGCGGGGAGGCGCAGGCAACAGAGGCACTGGCGTAGAAGTGGCGCCCAGAGGCGTCCAGAGATGGTCGCTACAGAGGCAGAGACTCAGAGGCAAGTCGTTCTAGGGCCTCGATGGTAAGGGATGAAGAGTAGGACCGAGCGGCAACGAGCCACCAAGAGGCTGCTCTCTAGATCGAGACATGAAACCGCCTGGGGATGCCGAAAGTGTAGAATGAACCAATGGTGAGTTCAGTATGCGAGCACAGCGTGGGAGGCTGTGTCGAGGACCGTGAGTTCATCTGGAGCCTGAACAGTGAACCCCACTCTTCATACCTCTCGACCTATGCCTTGGGTGGTGCTTGCCATGTTCCAGGACAGCGAGAAATCTCGAGCTTTGGGGCATGCATGACCCTTGACCTCCTCTGGTGGCGTCTGGCCTCGGATGTCTGGGGTTGGAGCTAAAAGCTGTCAGGAGAGGCGTGAGATGGGATCAGGTATCGTATTGTCAATGCCCACCTTTGGACGCCAGCCCGTCAGCCACTGCTTCGTTTCATAGGTCGAACGCCGATCTTGGGCCGAGTTGTTCGCAGCTACTGGCTCTACGCCCACCAGCATACTGTACTGCGATACCCGCTCTGGCCTTCGGCACTTGGCATCTCCGCACCTTGTCCAGCGCCACCCCCGCCGCGTCTCGTCAGCCAGTCCGCCATGGTGGCGTCGCCGAGGATGCATCTGAACGCCAACAAAGGGGGAGAGCGAAGTGTGCGGGGAATGCAAAGCCGAGGCCACACATACCTGAGAGCTGTTCTGGAGGTTTTACAGGCACCCCAACCCCTAACTCCTGTATTCTCCTACACATCTCCTGGCAAGCGACACCGGCGGCACCGATGCTAGGCTTGAGCCCTCCATCGCCGGCTGGGATCGCAGCGCCACATTCCTCTCGGAACCGACCCTGCTGCTGGTTGTCGTTTTCGCGGAGCCCATGAGCCATGGGGCGGTCACTGCGGGGCTCGCAGTCCGGGGCTCACAGGAAGCAGGGTCCCAGCGGGTCGCAGACATTCGGACACGCCGGTCGGCTTCTCGCTCACATTGGCTGGTGGACTGCTCTACTTTGGCGAACGTCTCCGCAATCCCAACTGCAGTGCCGCCCAGCGATATCTTGCCAAGCTGCGGCACTTGTATGTCCCGGGGGCCTCCGCACGCCATGCCCCAGCTCATCGCTGGGCGGCGTGGGGTAGGAAGGTGAGCGACGTGCCAGAGGTGCGCGTAGGGAACTGTTAGTGGTGGACCTGTGAATTGTGGTGGTGGTGGCGTAAGGCATGCAAGAGTGGTATTTTGTTCTCCTTGCGGCGTCTCCCACACTTGCCCACCCCGGACGGCTTCCACCGACATTAGTGGGAATATTCCAGATTGCAAAGTTGGCGGCGTCTTCTCTGTTTACTCGGCGTGTGCGGAGCAGCTAAAGCTGGAAGTCTTGGCATCCCCCCTGCTTGTGCTGCCCACTATATGGCGACATGGGATGGTAGGCAAGAAGTGCATCCAAACTGGTCCTGCGGGCATGGTGAGAACGCCCTGCCAGGACTTGCATCGCCGAGTTGGCGGAGCAAGGGGATTGTGGCTTGGAGTGACCATACCGCACGGATCTAACCCAGCATCGCTACAGTCCATCGCGTCCAATACAAGGACAGACAGACGACCAATTGCCACCCACTCCATACAAACTTTGGCACCATGGAGTCGGCAACTTAAGCGAAACAACCTCGCGCTCGCCCGACAGGCCTTTTGTGGTATGGGGCTGGCCGTGTGGCAGAGGGCCAAAAGCGCCACAAACGCCATCCGCCCCCGAGTTTATCTCTCGCTAACTTTTGCTCAACCGACATTGAGCCAGCCTGAGGATGCGCCACCCCGCGGCACGCAGCTCGACGCCCACGCTAGACCGGTTTCGGGCCGAAACATGGAGATCTTGGCACGGTTTGGATGCTTCTGCAAGCCTGCAAAAATTCTTCACTGCCAGAACAAGATTGATTGTAGCGCAGGGAGACGCCGTGACACCATTGATGCTATTCCCGCGGTGCGCCCAGGCGGATGAACACAGTTGAGGTGAAGCAACTTGGTGTTCAGCTCCTATGCAGAGAGCTGCATCAACCCGCCCGACATTTTCGGCAGGGATACTGTGGGGTGGGGGTGACACCACGCGAGCAAGCCGGACGTCAGCCATTGGGTGTGGACATTGGCATCTCTCTCTGTCCCTAGCCTTACAGTCACTCGCGCAGCCGCACCCATCTGCACAACCATGGCTGCGATGCTCCTGACCCTTTCACATCCCTTGGAGTTCCCACATGCAGACCACCAGATACGGCCCGCACACTATTAGGCCCTGTGGCGGACGACTGGCAGCGACGGACTTGCACCGAATCTGGCAAAATGGCCGTCTGCCCACATGTCCAACATGCCTACCCCACATGCTCAACACGCTCATCCAATGTTAGCTTGCCAAGTCTGCCCACTATCATCTTCCCTCAAATCAATAATGGTTGCCCTTTGCTTCGGTATGCATACCGCATCTAAGGGCACGTCAGGATGAGTCGTTGTGATCGAGCGCCAACCCCTATCAGACGCCGCTGTCCACAGCCACCATGCGACCTTTCAAACCCCTTTCACTCCATGGCATTCCTTTCAGGCTTGCCTACACTCGCCCTAAACGACCTGTGTCCTCATCATCGATGCACACACGGTGTGCACATGGGCACACGTGTTGGGCTCGTGCTTGTGGCGCCGCGACATGTGCATTCCTCTTGACAATGGGTGGACGCAAGGACGCCATTTCTTGTCCCAACAGTGGGAACGTGCTCATTCTAAGTCAAACGATTTGCATCTTGAAAGCCCAGAGTTGCTTCTTGTTTGAAGCTTGTTGGGGCCAGACGATGTGCTCGGACCAGCCAGACCTGCTGCCAAGACGTCAGGAAAAGCGATAACAATAGACACCGGCGCGACATGGGTTCCATCACACATGTCTGCTCGTGCGCTGCGGATTCTGGGTGTTCTGTTCGTATTTGAAACCACAATCACGCCTAGATGGGGTTGAAAGGGTGGAAAAGTGAGGGGCGGTGGGAGCATCCACGGCATCGTCGACGTGTTGTCGTGCTCTAACGTCCATGTGGAGCTCTAGTGTAGATCGGTCGGAATTTCTTCGTTGGCACATGATGAGACTGAGTAGGTATGGGCTGCTCCAGAAGGTGAGGGTGTTTCAGCGGAATAGGGGCCGCAAAAGAAGGAGAAGGTGAAGTTATGCCTACCGCGACTCACCCTCTCAACCTCACTGCTTCTTCCCGGACCCCAGCATTCTCCCCTCCCCCTTCCAGACTCAGCCCACTTGCGCTCCTTCATTCCATCTCTGGGACTCTCCGGGATCGGCAATGTCACTTGGCAGTCAGGTAGAAAAGGCACCGACAGGATGTCGTCTACAGGCCCCCAAGTTCATCCTTTCAAAACTTGAGCTTTTCAAAGACCGACTCTCGGGTCCTGTCAAGGTCCCAGAACAATGATGCACCACCGTGCATTTTCCCAAGTGCAGCGGCCTCTGGAGTGACATTTGATCGCTGTCACGTTATTTTGACCACGATATCGGTTTTGTTCACTTCCTAGTAATCAGCCTGTGCAAGTTGGATCACAATCAAAGGTGCAATTCCTGGAGCTGGTCCCATCTCACAAACGGGTTCTGACGGTGGCACTTGTGGCGACGGAAGTGCAGTTTGGAGAATCGTCATGGGGACCTGGGGCAGCATCTGCCTGAGTGGCTGTAGTTAGACATAGCTGATTAGCTGACAACTCTCCTGGTCTGTATCCGTATCCCTGGTGGTGTCGCTGTAAGCCGTTCGAACTCAAAAGTTGCAACCCTCGTCTGTAAGCAACGGACCAACGATGACTTCTGGCCCACGCGCCGGCCAACATACCAACCTATACCTCTGCATCACCATTACAACCTCTGCATTCGTCCCACGCGTCACCCGCGGTCGTCGAGATGTCGCTGATGGCGAAAAAAGACTGTGCTAGTGACTTCCCAGGATCGAACTGGGGACCCTAAGATGTGTCGCGTTCCGGGGTGTGCCGGGACATTGCAATCTTATGCAACTACCGCTGTGCTAAAGCCACGATGCGGGGAATGTTCGTCGCGCGCCGACGGCGGGGGTCGGGGAGGGACGAATGAACAGTGACGGGGAAGTGTTAGTTTTCGCCTGGGGGTTGTTATTGTGCAATGATGCTAGTGATACATGCGAGTGGGGTATGTCTAAGTGGTGAGTGAATGCTATGACCCAAGACGGGCGGCAACGACCTCGTAGATGAGAAACATGCAGGCGGCGTTGGGGACGACGCGGAACATGTGGGCTGTGAGGCCGCCGTAGAGGCTCATGACGCCCTCCTCCTTGAGGACGAGCTTGAGGGTCTGGATGATGCCGGTGTACTTCAGCCGCCCGTTGATGGCCGGCTGACGGAGGCGGGTACGGATGACCTCGTGGGGGTAGGTGATGAGGGACGCGACGGCCTTTGCACCGCCGGAAGCGCCAACAATGCTGCCGACCCACGACAGGACGCCGACCTTTTCGTCGTCGAGGTGCACGCTCGTCGTGCGTCCGATCCGCTTGAAGCGTTCGTACAGCACCCATTGGATCACGCCCTCGGACACGCCGAGGTACGACGCCGAAAGACCGCGGTACAGGCCCGTAATGCCCTCGTTGCGCACAATGTCGCGCGTCACCCCCAAGGCCGTCCGCGGTTCAGCCGCAGGAAAGAGCGCCTGCTTCTTCTTGGCCTGCAGCTGCAGACGCGTCTTGACCACCCAGATCGGGTTGGTGCCCGTCGACGTCATGACACCAGCAACAACCGCAGCGCCCAGGTGTACCAGTGGAGAGTCCTCGGCAGTCTGCCCGTCCTTTTCCGTCGGCGCGTTCGGGAACGTCTTGGCCAGGAACGCTTTTGATGTGGGGTAGAAGTAGAAGTTGATCGCACTGGGGCGGTTAGTCACTTTCTCAGTTGCAGGTAGGGGGTGTCGCGTAGCCTCGTACGCAATGGTACATAGCCGCACACAAAACACAGCTCACCGAGCAGGGATAATGCCGACTAGACTGGGTCCCAATCCCTTGTACAACGCGCGCCATCCTTCTTCAAGCTGAATCCGTCTGCCTGTCAGCGACTGTCCAAACAAAACAATTTCGCTGTGTCGGCGATATTTCGCTCGCGTTGTGTGGGCACACTCTGCCGACCGCCCAAGCGCCTGGGGTACTCACCGGATGAGGTACATGGTGTCCACAAACTGGTACAGGCCGCCGACCACCCCTGTCCGTTGTGGCACTTTCTTGGCTGCCATTGCGGCCTCGTGGCGCATCACCTCTGAGGATCCATTGCCATTCCCGCTCGCGCTCCCTGGGCTCGGTGTGCTGGGCGCCTTGAAGAGTGAACTCTGCAGGCGGGTCTTGCCGTCAGCCACAAATCTTCACAACATAGCCGAGAGGCGCGTTCCTGCTGCCTCTAACTCACCTTGACGACATCAAATGGCGACGTCACGATTGCACCGGCCATTCCTCCCAAACTGCAGGTCAGCCACGAGCTCACGCGACCCAACTCGGGCTCCCAGGCGCGCTAAACTCACCTGCCGGCAAACGAGTGTTGCCACCCCTGGAGCTCCTTTTTCTTGCGCTTGAGCGGTGGTGGGAGCAGCTTTTGCGCTGCTTCCGAGTTGGAAGGTCCGCTGGATGGGCCCGCAGCCGTGGGCAATGTTGGCGAGGACGGGGTGGACATGGCTGCCGACACTTGTTGTTGCTGGGTGGTAGTAGAGGACTTGCAAAGCAATATGGCGGCCCGACGCGAAAGAAGTGAAGAAATCTCTCAGGCGGCGGAAAGCATGATGCCGAAACACGTGGTAAATGACGTGTGTGCCCATGTGTTCGGAAAGACAAACAACAACGACGTCATTGCCCGTAGCCCCAGAGGTGCGGTGGCAAAGCTTGTAGGTGGCTTAGCGGATGTAAATATATCAAAGTGGAGGCACGTGGCTTTGCCTCAAGTTTGTTGCTCGACGATCAGAAGTGTCGAGAGAGGTTGCGTTTCGAGGACGCAGAGTTGTTGTTGCCGAGCATTTCGACACCGAGGGCATGGACTAGAGAACCACCCAATGTTCAACCTCATCGCCGTGCGGGACACGGTACCCGTCGCGCCAAGGACCTTTGGCATCGACCCCGCAGTCACCATCCAGGATGCCCTCAACGCAAAGTACGTCCATGTCCTTATCCTTCCTACCTCACTTCCCCCCGCAGCTGACGCGCAGATACTCCAACCGTCTCATCCCCGAGCGCGGATTGGCGCTCTCGGTGTTTGATATCCTCACTGCAGAGGACGGACGAGTGACGTGGGGGAATGGGCAGATGTACTACAAAGGTGGGTTAGCTGGCGGGTCCGCGTCAGATACACCTCAGCTGACCGCAGTCTCCTTCCGCCTGCTGTTGTTCTCACCGTTCCTCGGTGAGATTATCGTGGGCAAGGTCGTCTCCTCGAGCTCGTCATACATCCGGGGTAAGTTCAGCTGGGTAACAAGTCAGGAATGTAGCTGACACTCAGTCTCGCTTGGCTTCTTCCAGGACATCTACGTCCTCCCTTCCCTCCTTCCCCCGAACTCGAGCTAGTGAGCTTCAAAGGCCTTGACCAAGCTGACATCAGTGACGAGGTTGAGAAGCGGTTCTTCTGGTACCCAGGCGACGACGGCCCTCCCCTAGACGAGGCCGGGTTGCAGAACACGCTCAAGGCTGGTGGGTCGATCTATTCTGTGCAACTCTGACCCAACAGAGCGATTCTATTACGACCCAGGAGAGCCGATCCGGTTCCGCGTCGATTCGATCGAGTGGAACGAGCGCGAGCCAGGACCGCCAACTGCCAAGCAGGAGGATGAACCTCAGGAGGATGACGAGGACAAGGACCCGTATCTCCTCGCTGGGTACAGGATCATTGCCGCTGTCGGGGAGCAAGGATTAGGCCTCGTCAGCTGGTGGGGCGATGGCGACGACGAGGACGACGAAGCGGCGGAGGGCGAGGATGGGGGTGTCGACCAGAAGGAGGGATAGACCGGTTTCTCATCTGTAATACAATGCATGGCATGTACCTTCCCTCGAGGCGAGCGAGGCCTGACGCTCTGGATGTCATGTCCAAGGTCCCTTTGCATCCATCTAACAGCAGCTACAACGCTGCTCATACTGTCCTGAATGGTCTATGATGTACCTGTCACTGTGATATGCCTATCCCCTCCTGAAGAACTCGCTGTTCGTGTTCCACTCTCCCCTATCGTCGGCAAGCGCGGCAGGAAGCTCCTTTACGATGCGGCGGATACTATCCGGGAACGATTCTTGCCCTGGTGCAAAGTGGCCGTACTCGGGCTGAGACCCGAATGCAATGGCGGAAGCGCTAATGAGGACGTTTGAGGTAAACCCCTTGATGGGTGAATGACGGGTTCGGAAACGCTGCACCGTCAGTAACGTGGGGCATGGAGGGGCCGATGCGGTACTCACGTGCATGCGGAAGTTGCCAGTTGACGCAACCATGTCCTCAAGCGACTGCCATCAGCGTGACTCACTCGCACATTTACTCACATGGAACTCGTCAGGCAGCGGCCACCAGCTGCATCCGCGGTCAACCAGCTCGTCCCTGGCTTTACCGTCGACATGGCCCGTGTGGACAGCACGCAGCGGGTGGTCAAAGATAGACTCGACTTCGTCGGGGTTGGGTTTCAGGCGTTGCGTCATGGTGTGGTCGGCAAGGAACGCAACGATGGCTGGGAGGTGAGTGACAAGCGTCACGAGTTGGACTCACGAGTGACGACAATGTGGTGCTTCATGTGCACGTTGCGCGGAAGCACCGTGAGGACGGGGTCGAGGACGGCGACATTGTAGATGTCTGGGCTAGACAGGGGTAGACCGACTTCCTCGAATGCCTCACGACGCTAAGATTAGGATAGCTACAATTATGTGCAGGGGCTTACAGCAGTGAACACGGGGTCGGGGTCGGTCTCATCTCGCTTCCCACCGGGCAGAGCCTGTGAAGATAAGAGGGTGGCTCAGACACATAAGGGTTGTCTGGCTTACAGTCTGTCCTGGATTCCTACGCATACTGAATGAGCGCGTCGTGAGTAGGACGCGTAGGTAGTCCTCGTCAGGCCGCTGGTACAGCAGAATCAGCACTGCCGCCTGGCGAGCGACACCAAGGCTGGCATTAGCACTGCGTCCCCGGCCATCTTGTGACTACCCACTCTTCTTCGGGCGCTGGAACATGAGCGGCGAGGTGTTCGAGACATTTGCACGACTCTTGGCTGAGGTTGGCCATCGCAGAAGCTGGCGGAATACCAACGATTGGCTTGGACGGATATGGCCCAGGCGAGGCATGACCGCTGGCCTTACTGGCGGCCCTCTCGACATGACCGCTAGCAAGCCCACTTGCCGCCACCCATTCCCTTGCAGCAACTCCACGCTTCGTGCTGGTCCCATTACCGACGGGCGTGTTGACACCACTGTCGTTTGCGTACTCCTCGACGATGCCGTGATGCTTGAAAGGGCTCACGGTATCGCCGTTCGCTGGGGTGGTGACATGCGCGTCTGTGGTGGCCATTTCGTCAAAAGTGGAGGTAGTAGTAGTAGTGAC
The DNA here is from genome assembly GCA_025502685.1 of Pascua sp. PH4015B. Classification (NCBI taxonomy): domain Eukaryota; kingdom Fungi; phylum Basidiomycota; class Tremellomycetes; order Trichosporonales; family Trichosporonaceae; genus Pascua; species Pascua sp. PH4015B. Next base: position 223,895 of record JAMFRD010000001.1, read on the forward strand.
TAGCCTCGGGAGTCTAGTGTAACCGTAACCGTGTGTGCAGATTGGATATAGCTTCAACGGGTTTTCTGCCGCCGAAGATGTTGTTGTTGTCGTTTCTCGAGAGTTCTGTCGACTCCGTATTTATACGTCGTTGGGGGAGGATCTGGTTGAATGCTGTGGGGAAGTGAGTCGATATGAGATGAGATGCAAGTCAGCATCCGATGGCGACTCGGATAACCGTACGCCGAGTCGCTCTTTACCGAAAGTGGGGAATAGTGGGGATACGCGGATAGGGTAGTTTTGACCACGTGGCTGTGGGGCGCCACAATTGATCACGTTTCTTCGGCAACATCCGAGCAAATCAGAAAAAGCATCCGCTAATCGCCAAGGGCCAGTGACGACGTGACTGACGTTGCTTGCAGCAGCCCTCGACTTTCCCTCCCTCCTCAACACCTCTCCTTCATCTTCCTCACTCCTCCTCTTTCATCTCACAATGGCCACAAAGCTCCTCCGCGTCGGGTGGCACCGCGAGCACTTTCTCTCGCCGCTCCTCCAGCTCGTCGCTGCGGACGCCGGGCGCACAATCGAGCTCGTGGAGTGCCCCGGCGGCACCGGTGACATGCAGACCAAGCTCAAGAACGACGAGATTGACGTCTGCATCGGTGGGTGCAGAGGCACGGAGAGACTCTAACCCGCTCAGCACTTACCGACGCGCTCATTGCGGGGTTGGCGAATGGGCAGACGGCTTACAAGCTCGTGGGACGGTACATTGCGAGCCCGTTGAGGTGGTGAGTCTGCAGTGAAGCGGAACGGAGGATGCTACTGAGGTACATGCGAGGGAAGGATGGAGCTGTCGTGAGAGAAGGAAAGGAAGGAAGACGAGAGGACAAAACGGAGACTATAAACAACCCACTGACAACTAGGGCCATCATCACCGGCAAGGGCAGCAAGTACAACACGATCGACGACCTCAAGGGTACCACGTTTGGTATCTCGCGTCTGGGGAGGTGCGTTGGTCAAGGCTAGACGATGCTAACGCTACAGTGGCTCCCAGGTACGCCAGTACCATTGTAAACAGTGAATGCTGATCATCCAGGTCATGGCATCGGTCCTCTCTCTGCAGCAGGGCTGGAACGCCGACGAGCAGCCCAAGTTTGAGGGTGAGCTCGCGCACGAAGCAGGCTAGCTGACAAGCAGTAAAGGGGCAGTTCAAGCCCCTCCGCGACTCTGTGAACGCTGGCGAGAGTGGGTGTCTTGGGCGTGGGAGCGTATCACCCACTAACAGCAGCGTCTGTCTTCCTCTGGGAGTGGTTCACAACCAAGCCCTACGTTGACAGCGGGGAGGTCCGCTTCATCGGCTCCGTATACAGTGCGTCTATCACATCGATGCGCCTCTTCTAATAACTTAGCCCCGTGGCCATGCTGGTCGATCGCCGCGTCGCCAAACGCATCCAACGAGGCAGTCTCGAACTTCCTCGCGGCATTGCAGCCACACGTGCGCTCGTTCAACTCGGCAGAGTCGCGCGAGGGCCCTGCCGTCGACTATGTCGAGAAGACATTTGGCCAGCAGCGTGCCGACGTCGTCGAGTGGCTCAAGACGGTCAAGTGGGAGGAGAACCTCGCCGAGGTCAGCCGCAGTGTCGTCAGCCAGACGCTCGAGGTGCTCGAGAAGGCGGGTGTGGTCAAGGACACAACGTGGGACCAGGACAAGTTTGTCAACACTGCCGTCGCCACGATTGTCGAGTAGAGAGGCAGATGATGCAGCTCGGGCGCATATAGACGCTTTGTTCCATGTTGAGGCATTGTTGTCGGAGGTGATCTGGGCGGGCCAATGTCAGACGCGTGTCAGGTCAGGCACCCCTTACCTCTTTGCAATGTGAACGCCTCGAGGGACCGGGGTCTGAGCGCCCCACGTGGTCTGTGCGCTGCACATGCATTCAAACACCTGCCTCCTCTGCAACTGCCAAAGTGCATCGAACCACATACTTGTGTGTTTACATGGAGGGATCAAGTGCAGATTTACTGTGCAATTGTGCAAAGCAATTGTGGAAATGGTGCTTGATGCTTGGCCTGCTTGGCTGCATGTCCCGACCACCCGACCACCAGCCCGTGCCTCGTGGTCGATTGCAGCCCACGCAGATCGCCAAGGTCCGCCCTGCTGGGCATTCCCCATTTTTTAAAGTGAATTAAGGTTCCGTTGTGCATGTCCTAATACCCATCCCTTCCCGCATTTGTTAATCGCCGTTCCCTAATAAAAACTGAAAAATGCCCAGACCTTGGGTATGTTTTTTTTTCCCTGAGGGATGCGACGACGCCACCACCGCGGGCTACCCCCACCTCGACACGACCACCCACCGCCACGCTGCGTCAGATCCAAGCTTGTCATTTCCATTTCCTCGTCCTCTTTGCTCTATTTCTTGTCCTCGTTCTCAGCATTATCGCGTCGCCCACCATGGTCCAGGACAAGTACATCGGCCTGGCCCTGGCATTCTCCAGCTCTGGTCTCATCGGGTACGTCCTCCGCGCTCGTTGGGGGCAGTGTGCGGCGCTGCGGCGCGTCGGGTGTGGCAGTGTGCCTCGGCTGTGCTTGCTACTTTGCCCCCTTCATCGCGCCCCGCATCGCTAGGTGCTAACAGTTTCCCAGCACGAGTTTTATCATCACCAAGAAGGTAAGCCACCCCCGACTATGGCTGTTGAGTGGTGGCTAACGAGCAGGGGTTGAACGATGCCGCATCAAAACCGGCAGACTACCCGCACTCGCATCAGCGGCAGACCGCACAACGGAATGCGTGTACGTCGACGTCGCCGACCGGTCGCCGAAGTTGGATCTAACTCACACCCAGCCGAGGACTTTGCGTACCTCCAGAATCCAATCTGGTGGATGGGGATGATTACAAGTGAGCTCAGGATCACGGGGTAGCTGGGTGCAGCGCTGACATGCAGTGGTCGTTGGTGAAGGTGAGCAGCGATGTGGCCGACGGACGCCTTTCGCTTGAACGCTGGCGGGGCTGCCAAAGGCCACTGAAGGTGCTTGAGACGTGCAGATCCTTACATTTAGTGGCAAACTTTGCGGCGTATACCTTTGCCCCTGCGATTCTCGTCACACCACTGGGCGCGATGAGTGTCATTATCGGGTGCGTACTGCCAGCAGGAGCTCGGGCGAGCTGCTCCTCCGCTCGCAGGAGACATGGCCAAGTCGCCTGGTGAAGGAGAGTATGATTCTAACACGCCCAGCGCAATCTTGGCATCGTTCCTGCTCGACGAGAAGCTCGGAAGGTTAGGCATCTGCGGCTGCGCGAGCTGTATCATTGGATCGGTCATTATTGTCCTGCACGCCCCAAGTGACCCCGAAGTCGAGACGGTCGACGAGATTCTCAGCTATGCCGCAAAGGCTCGTGAGTGTTACTGAGCTACTGTGCTCAGTTTCGTGATGTTGTTGGGAGCTTGCGTGGCGGCGGTCTCGTTGGAGCAACCTTGGCTGACCTGGCAGCATTCCTCATCTACCTGACCATCGTCGGCGTCTTCTCAACGTACATGATCTTCCGCGTCGTGCCGCGCTACGGCACCACGAACCCAATGGTGTACCTCTCGATCTGCTCGCTCGTCGGCTCGGTCTCGGTCATGGCCATCAAGGGCTTTGGCATTGCGCTCAAGCTCACCCTCTCGGGCAACAACCAGCTCACCCACGTCAGCACGTACATTTTCGGCATTGTTGTCGTCGGGTGCATCCTGGTGCAGATGGTGGGTCAGGCGTCACGTTTCAACTTTGCTGACCCGACAGAACTACTTTAACAAGGCGCTCGACACGTTCTCGACAAACGTCGTCAACCCCATCTACTACGTCTTCTTCACGACGGCCACCATCACGGCGTCGGCCATTCTCTTCCAGGGCTTCAACACGACCGACGTCGTCAACACCATCTCGCTGCTGTGCGGCTTCCTCATCATCTTTATGGGCGTCTACCTGCTCAACATCTCGCGCCAGCCAGACCGGCCCCACTCGAACACGAGCCTCGAGACGGGTTTCATGAGTAAGTCCGCGTCCCATTGCTGCGTCCGAGTCTCCTCTGAAGTCCACTCTGGCGTCCCCCATTCACGTTCCCTGACACCCAGACCCGCGCATGTCCATGTCGGGCCGCATGTCGCACGACTCGCAGCAGCCCCTGTGGACGTACCCCGCCAACGGCATTGCGCCCCCCTCGTACGCCGCCGACGGCTCGGTCCACCCAGCCAACCACGGCCGCCGCTCGCGCGTGTTCCAGCAGCAAAACTCGACCCTCTTCAACGCATTCGAAGAAGAAGGCGTCGCACTCACCGCCCTCCCCGAAGGCGGCTCGGACGACGACGACGAGCGCGACGCATACACCCCCGGCCGCAGCTTGGTCGGCTCGCGCAACCGCGACCGCGAAGCAGAGGGCGGCAGGCATCCCGCATACCAGGAGGTCTAGCACACAAGACATTTGCGTGCTGCGCATGCGATATACCCCTTGCAGGGAGTGCACAGAGTGCAGGACAGACGGCATAGACTGCGAGATTTATGTATACCTATTGTCCATGCGTGCACTGTTGGTGTGGGTGGGGCTGAGGCGAGGGACATGTTGAGTTGCGGGACAGGCCCATCATAGAGCGTAGCAGGAAGCGTGATCTTGGGATCGTAGTCTGTCCGCCAAGGAAGCTACGAATGGGCAGAAGACGGCTACGAGACGTGCGAGGCCAAGACTATCCTCACCGCGACTTGGGCAAGCGCACATGTATATGCAATGCATCACTGTCCGCACTGTCGGCACTGTCCACACTGCCCCCCCATGCCAAGCAACTATCCCCCCGCCCATCTCAGCTATTCTGAACGCGTAACCGCGCCGCGGCCGTCCGCGCCTCAAACGCCGCAATCATCGCCTCGCCCTCGGCCTTCATTGCGTCCCCGCGCAGCCGGAACTGCTGGCGCACATACTCTTCGAGCGTCATGTTGCGCTGCTCGTCGGTGAGCGGCGGCGCTGCTGGACTTCCACTTGGTGCACTGGGCGCGGCGCCGTTCGCTGCGTTCCCGTTCCCCGTCCCCGTCCCACTTGCACTCCCGCTCACCGCTGTGTTGACGAGCACCGCGACCGACTCCGTTATGCTCTGCGCGGGCACGCTTGGGGGCGGGGGCACGTTGGCGAACTTGTCCAACTGGGCGAATGCTGTCGAGCTCGAGCTGGCGGCGGTGGTCGCTGATGGTTTCGAGGTGCTTGCGCTCGCTGCCACTTTGCGGGTGGGTGCGGAGCGGGTGCGTGGTGTGGGCGCGGCACGGCGTGGGGCCGGTACGGAAGCCGCCTCGGCGGTGGTCGAGGCTTTGCCCCGTGTCACGCGCTTGCGCGGGAGAGGCTTGGTGGCGCGCGTGGGAGTCGGCTCGGGCTCGGGTTCAGGTTCAGGTTCTGGTGCTGGCTCAGGTTGTGCTGGCTCGGCATCAGACTCCGGCATGGGGTCGGCCTCGCTGGCCGAGTCGCCTGGCAAATCGGACATCATGGGGGCAGCGACGGGTCCGGCCGCTGTGAGCACGATGGGGCCACCGCCGACCGGCAGCTCGATGGCCTCGATGTCGTCGTCGCTCTCGTCGTCCTTCTTCTTCCGTGTCGTCTTTGGTCGTGTGGCTCGGGCGCGTGTCGTCTTGGCGCGTGTCGAGGCTGAGGCGGCAGATGTGGACGCGGCGGTAGATGCGGTGGACGCCTTTGCTCGCCCCCGTCGCTTGGGAGCCTCTGGTTCTGGCTCTTCCTCGGGCGCAGCAGGCGCTGTGCTGGCGGAAGCGGTGGTCGCCTTGCGCCCCCGACGCTTCGGGGCGGGCGCTGGTTCCTCTGTCGCTTCAGACTCGGGCTGGGGCTCAGCCTCCGGTACAGTCGTTGGACGCGCCGATGCCGACGCCTTGGATGCCTTGGTCTGCCGTCCCTTGCGCTTTGATGCTGGTTCGGGCTCTGGTGCTACCGACTCGGTTTCCGAGTTAGCCGTCGCCGCGCGTGTTCGTCGAGTTGGCTTGCTGGCCGTCTTGCGCTGGTGGGTCAGCTTCGTCCAAACTACGACACCCACCGCTGTAGCCTTCTTCTCAACGACGGCTGTGAAGAACGGGCACTCGGGCGACTTTTTCCGGTGGATTGCACTGCGTGTTAGCCGCGTGCATAGTCACGGTACAAGGTTGCCTTCACTCACAGAGGGTCGTCGCCTGCCTCCCAGTCCAAGACTTCGTACGAGCACAGCGGACATTGCGCAGAGTCGGCATCCTTCTTGCTGGGTTTCGAGATGAAGCCGGCTCGAGCCATCTATGCGGTCAGCCATGGACATGTTTGCGTTCCATGCACATCCCCGTACATACTTCACTGGCACTGGGCGACTCGTGCGGCCACCAGTCTCCAAACGTTTGCTCGCGGTACTCTGCACTGCGGGCTGAGGATGGGAGCGCGTCGGCGTCGGGGTACGTCGTCCTGGAAGTGAGCAGGGAACAAATGGGGAGCGGTGGGTAGGGAGGCCAAAAGTTACAGAGTATTGCCGCAGTTACAACACGCTGGCCCCTCCGTCACGTAGACTCACCTCAACCGTCCCGGGCCGCCGCTTGCGCGATCCACCTCGATGCGACAAATAATCTCCTTCCAGCCGCACTCGCCGGGGCGCTTCATGTGCTCGACATACGGGTCGTCGTCCTCGTCCCACCCGCCGAGCTCGAGGTTGCATACAAAGCAGCGGCACGAGTCGTGCGAGTCCGTGTTCCGCGCGGGACCGGGGTCGTGGAAGAAGCCCGCCGCCGCGAGGCGCGCGGGCGTGAGGTGTGGATGGGTGGTCGATTTGAGGGGCCAGCCCACCTTCTTAGGTCGTTTGGATGCGGCAAACGAGGCGAGGCGCGCCTCGTATGTCTCCATGGTGTACGGGGTGTAACGTGTAGGGAGGTGTAAGAGTGACGGTTGGTAGGTGTGTTGTAGTTGTTTGCGGGTGAGGTGAGGCGAGGCACGTCAAAAGGATAAACAACCATCACATGCACTCTGCAACCACACAGACTTGGTGGCAGTTAGGCACGCAGGGATCCAAATAGTGGAGGTTACTTTAGCGCGCCTATGATCGAGTCTTTGGGTGCCTAATTCCATCCCTCCAATGCCGTTGGTTTCGACTTTTTCCAGTGAACAGAAATCACCACCAACTTGGCACACCTCGCCGTGCACCCACTCACTCCACCCACACCCACCATGTCGCGCCTCTTCCGTCGGGCCCTCACCACGCTGCCCCCACCACCTGCGGGCCCCTCGACGGCGTCGACGGCGCCGCTCGCGGTGCGTCGCCGGCGTCTCGAGCACCCTCACGCGGTGCAGCCGTCGCCGTTGACGTCGCCCGAGTCGTTTATCGGTCCCGACGCCGAGCGGTTCCCGCCGCGGATGGAGGAGGAGTTCCAGGCGCTGCGGGCGCGCGGCGCGTTCAAGGGCGAGGAGATGGAGGCGCGCGCGGCGTTTCTGTCTGCCCAAGCATTGTGGAAGGCGCGTGTGCGTGGTGGACGCGGTGTGGCGACCAAGATGGGCGGGGCGGGCAAGGCGTTTGCGGAGCGCAAGCTGGATTTCCTCGAGCGCGAGGGCGTCGAGGCGCCGCTGGCGCGCGAAGAGGACACGTACCGCGACGCTATCACCGGTACAAAGATCTTTTTGCCCAACATTCAGATCCGCCTCATGCGCAACCACACGCCGCCCGGCGAGGCATACGACCCGTGGGTCGCCACGTTCCGCATCCCCCCGAGCATGACCAAGACCGACCTCCGCTCGTACCTCCACGCGGTGTACGGCCTCGACGTCACATTCATCCGCACCGACAACTATGTCGCGCCCACATCGCGCTTCATGGGCGGCCAGATCCGCCGCGAGAACGGCTCCAAGAAAAACTACAAGCGCGCCGTCGTGGGCCTCACCGAGCCATTCCACTACCCTGACGACATTGAGGAGCTCCGCGCAGGCACATACGGCGGCCCCGAAAAGGGCGCACAGTTTGCCGCAGAGCGCGAAGAGGCCATCGAGGGAGAGTTTGCCATCGAGCAGGCAAAGAACTACCGCAAAGCCCTCACTTTCAAGATGCACAAGGGCTGGAGGTGGCGTTCGGCTACCCACGACAATGCTGTGAGTGTGACGATGCGCGAGTGCAGGTGGCAGCGTTGGAATGCGGGCCGAGTCTGGGGTAAAAGTGCCAACGGCGTGCTGGCCTGGAGCGACATGGCGCCGAGCTTTCAAGCTGGCGGGGCTGGCGCCGAGGCGGACTTTGCCGTTCCTGTGGCGTACATTGGTTACCCATGCTCTCCACCAACTTCGTGGTTCGGATTGCGGCGTGTTCAAGTGGCATCTACACCTTACCGCATGCCAAACACCTTCCCCCTACCAGCTCCCCACTCAGCTGGGCTGCCCCTTCTCGCCCCCTCGCTGGTCTCCCATCAAACGCGTCCCCCACCCCCCGCCCAACACCCGCTAACCCACAGGGCAACACGATCCGCGAAATCATGCGCCGCCGCGCCGAGCGCGAGGAGGCCATTGCCGCCGCGGCCAACCACCTCCAACCCCGGCCCGACTTCCCCGAACTCGCCGAGGGCGAGGCCGCTCCGGCTCCGACGGCGTAGGGTGTGGGATTTGTACAAAATGCATTGCGTCACAGTTCCGTCGTGGGGAGGGTGGAAGTAGGAGAGGGTTGGAGTGGGTTGGGTAAGATGGGAAGAAAGGGGGAAGGTTGTCTGTTTTGGGCGTCTCATTTGGTTTAGTTTTGTCTTGTCTCTATGGCTGACCATTCGCCACGGTGCGAGCCTTGGAACTCATTGTGACTCACGTAGAGCGGTGACTACTGGGTCTAGTCCCAGAGGTGAGTGTCCTCGTTGGCAGTGCTGGCTCGTGCTTTTCTGCCAGATGCCGGCCGGCATTCACTGGGGTCTCGTGGCGTGCCGGCGGTGGGGAAAGTATCACCTGCTTCCCCTGTAGAGCGAGTGACCCCACCCCAATGCTAGAACAGATCCACCGATCCTCCTCGCTTCGTCCCATGCCATCGCTTGGCCACATCTCATCGCTTGGCCACACATCGTCTCACCTAACCGCACCGCATCTCACCTAAGCCAACCTCTCCACCTCTCACCTTATCACGGCACGCTACCATGACTAGGTTTTAAGCACCAGACACAACAAAGGCCGAAGTGAACAAGGCCACTCATAACATTGGGATCATTGTATAGATCGTAGGATAACAACACACAGAGGAATAGGATACTCGTACGCCAAAACCAAAACAGCAAACTTGAGCCGACTGGGCTCGACTACTGGCTACCACGTCTTACTGCCGCATCACGTCTTTCGTCGTCCCTTCCCCCCTATTTCGTCCTTAATTGCTCCTCCCCCCCTCCCCTTCCCCCTCCCCAAGTTCCCCTGTTACCACCCACCCACAGCCCACCCGCCATCACCGGTGCTTCCCCGGATTAAGCGCGGTAGTACTATCCGCCCCAAACTGGGTCGACGCGGCGGTACTCTCAGCGCCAAACTGCGTCGACGTGGGGGAGCTGGGCGCGTTCTCAAGCGCATCGTTTGGCCATTGGCGGGGTGGCACAGGCAGGGGCGGCAGTGGCCTGGGGCTAGAGACGGAATCCTTGCGAATGACGACGACGTTGTGTTCGGGGTTCGAGTCCGAGTCGGAGCCGACACTGCGCACCGACGCCGTTGCGCCGTCCGTCTTCTTCTTCCTCACAGAGTCACCCTTTTCCGTCTCATCCCCCTGTGATCCACTGCCGCTGCCACTGGCGGCGGTGGGAGAGGGCGTGGTTTCCATCTCGTACTCTTCGAGAATGACGCGTTCCGCCGCATTCAGCCGGTTTGTAAACCGCGGCTCCTTGCGCTCGTTCCCGAACCCAGAGTATGCGGCGTACCCGCCCGAACCCGTAAACGACCCCGTTGGGGAGAACGTGTTGCGAATCCCGTAGTCGACGTCGCGCACCGCCTCCCCCGTCGCCCCATAGCGAGACGGGTGGAATGAGTCGGTTGGGTCGAATTCAATGCGCGAGCCGAAATCGACCGTGCTCTGCGTGAACCGCCCGTCGCTCCGCTCCCGCCGGCTGCTGAAGCCGAAGCGTGAGGGGCGGGATTTGTATGTGTCGAATGTGGCGGAGGTGGGTGATCTGGGGTTGTTAGGAGATTGTGGGTGGCGGAAGGATAGGGGAAAGGTGGCGGAAGGATGGGGGAAAGGTGGCGGAAGGATGGGGGAAGAGGTGGGGAAAGTGGCCTAAGAGGATGAGGAGAACAAGTCGTGAGATATGGCCCAGGACACGAAAAGTCTAGAGAAGTTCTGGCCGAGTGTGGAGGAAACAAGTCTGGTACCCTGGACTCACTTAAAGGCGGCTTCGCGACGCGCCTGCGCACGGCACGAGAGGATACCAATCACGATGGACCCGAGGAGGATGACCGAGCAGATTGTGGAGAACTGCGTGTCAGCGTGTGGGCTGGGACAAGACTGTAAGAGGGTCGACAGCTGTCCCCACTTCCGCACAGAAGGAGGAGGGTAAAGGATATGCCGACAGGTGGTGGCGGATATCTGGTATCTGGCTGTCTGATCTGTCTGTTCTGAACAAAGACTCGGACCGCAACGCCTGGACCTCGACTTGGACACAGACGCGGGCCCAGACTGTGGCGGGGAGAAAGCACGCCAGTCCACACCCACACTCCAAAGGCAGAGCACGTCGGCGTAAGACACATCCCAGAGGCGCGACGCACACAACGTCCATGCAGACGCCTCTCACTCGTCATCACTTGATCCAGACACGCCCACCTGCCCCAAGAAAACCAAGTTAAACCACCGACTTTTCCGCACAGCCCCGCACGGAAGAGCGCGGTGAGAGTGACGCAAGCAGGGGCGCGGTGATGAGGACGGCCTCGAGTGACGAGCACACATGATCGCTGTCCAAGCGCAGGCCCCAGCATACGTTAAAGGCCCAGCAAAGGTCCAACGCGCACAAGCCAAAGCACAAGCCCAAGTACAAGCCGGAGCCCAAGCACGAGCACATAAGTTCAAGCACGTCCACTGCAGTGCACGCCCACGCCCACGCGCCCGCCCAGACTCTGGCACACAAAAGACCCCGCCTCGCCCACGGTCCGCGGTCCGTGCAGTGGCGCCGCCACACTCGACATTCTGCACTCGGACCTGCTCACGTCGTGTCCTTTCCGCACCCTCCACTACCACTACCCTTGGTCTTCATTATCCGAGTCCCGCCCCATCCGACATCCCAACGCGACAGAGACTACAGGCGTGTCACTCATCAACTCCCGTCATCGTCACCTGGGACATTGTAGTCTAAGGTAAAGTGGAGGTCGCCTCTTGCCACCAAGCAGTACCGCTCCCGAGCGGAGGCTCCGTACCAGCCTTGGAGTCGTCAAAGGTACCCAACGCCCACACCCACAAGCTAACCGCCAGCCTGCCAGCTGCCACCACCCCCGCCGCCTCGTATCCACCGACGCCACGCCCCACGCGCCACATGACGCCGCCACGCCTCCCGCGCCACACACCCCCACACGCCTCATTACTCCAGCGCGTCCGACACGTCCGCCCCGCGCTTCTCGCGCTTCCCCTTCCCCTTCCCGACCGCTTCTGCTTCTCTTGTCCCGGTTGTCTCCGCACGCCCGGTGACTTTCCCCTTTTGGCCACAACACCGACCACGGACCACGAGCCGTGCGTTCCCCACACCGGGGGTAAGCCATTTGCCACCGTCCCCCGTCATGTCATCTTCAATGGAAGTGGGGGTCTGGCTCCTTTGGTTGTGATCGGTGCCAGCAGGGAAGACGTAAAGAGGTAATGCTCCGGCCGACGCACGCCCAGAGCTCTGGCGACGACGAGGGAGGGGGGGGGGGGTGGGGAGGTACGCAGGTGCCGCGATGCGAGGAGACCGGGGGACCTCAACCAGATACCGAACAGAACCAGACCCAGGCTAGGGCAGACCAGACGAGACCAGACGAGACCAGACGGCCAGACCACACGCATACCAAACCCAGACCCAGACTCAGACCATACCAAACCCAAATCCCACGCATAGCAAACCCCCACACCACTCCACCCACACTCTACTCACAACAATCTGGATGGTCCTCGTCGCGCCCGAAAACGGATAATAGATCATTGGGGGCGCATCAATGTTGACCGCGGCCGGCGCGACGGCGTCTGTATAGTCTTTGGGGTTGATTTGGATGCCGACGCCGGCACACGAGACGGACGTGTATGCGAGGCCTTGTTGGAGTTCGGGGAGGGTGCAGAGCTGGTTCCAGCAGGTCTGGGGTTAGTGGGAGTTGGGGGGGGGGAGGGGGGTGCGCGGGGGCGGGGGAGTGGAGCACGGCACCTTCGGAGTAGGGGGAGGGATGGGGAAAGGAGGACGGGGTGGCCCATGACGGAGGGGGAGGTGTAGAATGGGTAGAGTGGCGGCCTCGGGACGTGGGTGGTGGGTACGGGCCAAGGGGGAGCGAAGGGAACCTCGGAGATACTGTACATGAGGTACAGCAAAGCGGTTAAGAATGAGGACGAGAATACCGCTGCCCAGATGGATACGGGACCCGACAGACGGTCCCACGAACACGAATAGCCAAACGCACGCAACTGCAAACCCGCTCCCAACGACTCCCCACTGCACGTACTCGTACTCACCAAAACACCCGTAATAAACGTCTTGCTCTTGCACAAGCACGACACGTCGGTGATGCCGGTGCCCGGACACGCAGACGTGTCGCCGCGGATGATGCAGACAGACACGCACCGGGGCACAACGACCGAGACCATGAACTCGCGTTTGGCGAGGTGCGGCATTGTGGGGGGTGCGGGGAGTGGTTGTGGGGGTGGGGGTGGGGGGAAGTGGAGTGGAGAGGGATTGTTGTAGTTGTGGTGTGGGTGTGGTTGTTGGGGTGGAGACAGGTGTGGTGGAGCGAGTTGTAGAGACTGGGTTGGAGCGGTGGAGAGTAGTGAGAGGTGTAGTGTAGTCTCGAAAGGTGGGTAGGTACCGAACAGGTCGGGTCCAGTTCGTGAGAGTAGTCGAGTGCAAGCGACAACGGCATAAGAACAATACCCACAACGAAGCTCCCGAGGCCATGTCCAAGGTGCCGCCGGCCTGCCTCTACGCTGGGCATGACGTGCGACCGGCGGTCCGTGAACCGCCGAGTGGCGCCAGCGGCGGCAGCAGATCTCACCACCGTAGACGAGGACGAGGATAAGAACAGCAGAGAAGGATACGTTGTGCTTGATTAAAGGTCGCAGTGTCTTATTGTTCGCGGCCGCCACCGCCACTGTGGCATGCCCGCCACGCGCCACGGGCTGGAGGTGCCGTGCCTGGGGGCGGGGGCGCTGATTAGATGCGCGCGTCAGGCTCATGCATGCAGGTCCTTTGGGACTTTGGATTCTTTGTATGCTGATGGGTTTGATGGGTTGGTCCGTCGATGAACGTGTTCCTTGGGTCCTTTGTTCTCGGGTCTTTTGTGCTCGTTACCTTTGGGCCCGCTGGCATGCCTGTGGCTGATGCCTTTGGTAGTTTGGTTGATGCCCTTGTGGTTGATACCTTTGGCGTTCGTTACATACCCTGGCAGCCTTTCCATGCCTTTGGTCACTGATCGCTCGTCACCTGTAAGTCTCTAATCTCAGTGTCCTAGGAGCCTTTGGTTGTTCGTGAGACAATAGAGGCGTTTGGTGACGAGCAGCGTGACGTTTATGCCCAACTGGCTCCCACCTCGCCAATCGAGGCCGCATGTCAGACGACCTCATGCTGCGTCCAGCCAGGACTACCCACGTCCAGATCTCCAGGACAATATCCTCCGTCACCTCGTCGCTAGGCCCGCCAAGCGCTCAGCCACGTCCGCCCCCATACCTCTTATCACTCATGCCAAGTAACATGGCGCTTTCTACCGAGGCTGTTAATTACATGCCACACGCCTCGCCTTCGTCGTCCTCTTGGCATGGTTAGTTCTAGGTCCGACTTACCTCGGCCACGCCTGCACGACCTTCATACCTCTCGTGTCTAACACCTCACCGCCCCAAACGTGCACCCGCCAACCAACCTCCCATAGACCACAAAGTGCAGGTGTGGCCGGAAAGTCGTGATACAGCCCACGAAGCCCGGGTGTAGCGGGGGGCGTTTGTAGCCCACGCACAGGATGCAGGGTACAACCAGCAGGAAACTTCAGTGTCCACCAACCAGCAGGAAACTTCAGTGTGCACTTGAAGCGCCAGTGTCCACTTGTCGTGGCAGTGTATCTGTCCGGAGAGTATCTACCTGCAACTTGGGCCGAACCGAGCTCAGTTGCAGTCTCAAGGCTTTCTGGAAGCATCTGTACATGCCTCTAGACGATGAACTACATCCCACGATGAACCATGCCGCATCTAAACACCCTGCCCTACTCCTCGTCCTCATCCTCCTCGCCGCCGTTGACCTGCACGACGCCTCCGCTCTTCTTAGCCTCACCAAGCTCGCGGCCGTGGCGGCGAAGCCTTTCGCCGAATGCCTTGCGCGCGCCGGGGTTGCTCGCGACGTCCCAGACCTGGAGGGTCGCCTTGCTGCCCGCGGCGGCGAGGGTGAGGGGCGTGTCTGCGTCTGGGCTCCAGCGGGCCGCAAACACCTTGCCGAGACCCAGATCGCGCGACGTCGCCAGCGACACTTCGCGCTGCCGGCCCGCCACGCCGTCCGTCTCTTCGTCGGATATGTTCCACACCTTCACGACCTTGTCCATCCCGCCCGTCAGGAGACAGCCGCGGATGTGCGGGTTCACGTCCAGGGCGGACGCGGCGCCGTCGTGTGCCGAGAGCGTGCACTTTGGCTGTGCGGTTGAGAGGCCGTCTGCCGACTTTGAGGACGAGAGCGTGCGCGCGTCGTATGCGAGGATCAGGCCGTTTTCGAGCGAGACCTGGGGGTTAGTTTGGGTTTGTTGGGGGGTTGGGGAAGACCGCGGGGGGGGGGGGGGGGAAATAACTGGCACAGTGGACATGTCACAGAAAGGGACAGAAGTGAACCAGGGACAGGAGTGCACCACACGGGCACAACATGGGAACTGGGATGTGCAACTTGGGGTAGAGATGCACAAGATGGGGACAGCACCGCACACCGGGACAGCGCCACCCAACGCCCATGGGACAGCACCTCAACACCGATGGGACAGCACCACAACAACGATGGGACAGCGCTGCACAATCACAGGCAGCACCACCCATTGAAGCACGCAGAACACAGACATGTTGGAGCGTGCGGCCATCCTCCACTCGCTAGCGGCCCACACACCCACACCCCAACTCGGTACTCACGTAGAAGCTCGTAGGGGACCATGGGTCCCAGCGGACACACTCAATGTCTGCGCCAACGGCGACGCCAAACCCGTCGCCCGTCTTTGTCATTGCGTCCCAGACACGGACGGTGCGGTCAAAGCCGCCCGAGAGGACGGCCGTGTCTGCGCCGCTTCCTGCGGGGGCACGGTTCCACTCTACGGCCTGGATCTTTTCTCCGCCGTGGATGTTGTCCCAGCTGCTCTGGGCGTTCATGGGCGAGTCGCGCGTGAGGTCCCAGACCTTGATGGTTGCGTCTGCGGAGCCCGAGAGGAGGAGGTTGCGGAACTTGCTCGTCCACGAGAGGGTGAGGACGGGCTGGACGTGGTAGTCCTTGTTGGCGGTGGGCTGGACCATTTGCTTGCGCTTCTTCTTGCCCGTGCCCTTTGGCTTTGCCTCTGGCTTTTCCATGCCCGTCGGCAGGCCCAGGATGGCCTGCGGGTACAGTCCGTCGACGACGTCGCAGTCCCAAATCTCAATGCTCGGGTCAAACGACCCCACCGCGACGTAGCTGCCTGTCCGGGGGCTCTCGTCGTTGGACGACGACGAGCCCGCGCTCGGCGCAAAGTCGAGCCACTCGACGCACAGCGGGAAACTCGGCAGCATCAGGTCGTGGTGCGTGTACAGTGACTCGTTGGACTCGTCGTACACGTGGAAGTCGAGGCCAGACAGGTCGTCCGACGTCCGCGCCGTCACAATCATGTTATCCGTCGCCAGCAGCTCGAGCTCCTCGCGCTCCTGCTCCTCGTCGTCCTCCTTGAGCGTAATGTACGGGTCCTCGTCCGGATTCCGGTAGTACGTCAGGCCCTTGACGTTGGCAAACGCCCCCATCGCTGGGAAGTTAGCGCCGACATTCCTTTCCCATAGCAACTCCACCAAACTCACAAACATTCGTCGACACCTCGTCGTCATACTCGTCCATCTTGAACGCCGACAAGTCGTTGGGGTCAAACGCCTTCTCGTCCCCGTCCTTCCCGCTCTCGTCGGCGTCCATCTTGGCGTCCCCGTCCTCCTCCTCGACCTCTTCACTCCCGTCTTCGTCCTCGTCCTCATCGTCCTCCCCAGCTCCCTCGTCGTCCTCGACCTCCTCCCACTCGCCGTCGTCCATCTCCATCTGCTCCATCTGCTCCTTGAGCTGCTCGAGCACCCCCGGTCCGCCCAGACGGCCCACGCGCTCGAGCTCGGCCTCATCGAGCGCGTACTTTTTTGGCTGCAGCGCAGCGCGCCCGCGCGGGACCCATGCGAGCGACGAAATGAGCGTGCCGGACATGGTTGCGAGTGACGTTTGGTATGGTTGTGCGGTTGCCGCTGTGCGCTCGGAAATCTTGTGGACATCCAAGCTTGCAACAAGCATCTTCTACAAGATTTCTTCACGTGACTTTATCAGAACAGCATACAAGTACGTGTACTTTACGTATCTCAAGGGGATTAGGAACCTTTTGCAGTTTTCTAATTTGTCTTATTAGAAGCG
Organism: Pascua sp. PH4015B; assembly: GCA_025502685.1. Lineage (NCBI taxonomy): Eukaryota > Fungi > Basidiomycota > Tremellomycetes > Trichosporonales > Trichosporonaceae > Pascua > Pascua sp. PH4015B. Next base: position 240,645 of record JAMFRD010000001.1, read on the forward strand.
TTCAAACTCTTGTTTCTTGGCTTTGGTCCCTGAAAGTTGCGTCATAGTTGATCGTGCGGTGGGTTGTCACAGCCAACAGCCACACTTTCCATTCGATGACACCCCTGCCCCCTCTCGTCCCCGCCTAAACTCGACCTCGGTCTTTACCGACAACTCCGTTGAACAAACCATCTCGTCTCTCCATCTTTCAGCAAACCAGTAGCCAACGCCAACGGCCATCATCGCTGCCATGTCGTGGCTCTTTTCGGCATCGCCACGGAGCTATGCCGACGAGCAGCTCAACTCGCACCTGGCGTCCATAGCGACGCTTCCCGTCACTTTTGCGACTACCTCTTTCGACGGAAAGGAGCAAGATGCGCCGCTCGCAGAGCCGTCGCCGCACCTGCAGGAGGCGTTGAGGGAGCTGTCGGGGACCAAGATGGTCACGCCGTGGCGTCTGGCCGAGATCCTGCAGACTGTGTCCGAGCCCGATCCCCAGCGGGCACGCTCGCAGGCCATGTCCGAGGTCGACCAGGCGGCCGAGGCCGAGATCATGACGCGTGCCGTCAGTGTCGTATGGGCACATGTGATGGAGGTGTTTGTCGACGGCGCGCTCAGTCTCGAGGACGACAAGGTGTACTGGGACATGGCGCTCGCGTCCCGATCCGGCACCATTGTCTACCTTGTCCAGTGTATGTGGCTCCCGTGTTCCCACTCGCCCGTCCCTGGTGCTGACTTGCAGCACTGCCTGCACGCATCTGGCACGCCATCTCGACGTCGGCCATGTCGGGCTCGTTCGTGTCTAGGGTCAAGGCGATCCACTGGCCACAGCGCGGCCAACTCTTCCGCTCGCTATCGCGCACGGGTATCTCGGCAGAGCTCTCGGCGCTGGCATCCCCGCTCGTCCTGACACGACGGGAGATGCTGGGCAACCGCCGGGTGCTGACGGACGCCCGTAATGCGGCAGCGCAGCGCGTGGGTCTATTGGCATCAAAGGGCCCCAACTGGTCGCGCCAGGAAGTGTCCACGAGCGTCACATCCAACGACCTCATGGGCGAGGCGTCGCGCGTGTACCAGGTCGTCTGCGAGGTGCTCGACGTGCGCTCGATCAAGGAGGCGCAAGCAGAAAGCAGTACCCGGGAAACGTCGTCGAGGAGCAAGCGCAGCAGAGGGAGGTCGGTCGCGTTTGCCGAGACTGCCACACCGGCCACACTGCTCGAAGTCCTCAACACGTATCTGCCAACTGCACAGGGCCACATTAAGTCCACACTGAGCATGTACGGCCGGCCGTCGCCGCTCACGCGCCTGTGGTTTGGGTTCATCTTTGCGCCTCCAGCACTCTACTTTGCCGCCAGCGCCATTGTCCGCAACAAGGATTGGATGAAGGAGCAGGTGCTCCTGGCCAAGGAGACAGTCAAGGGCTTTCTCGTGCAGTGGGTCTGGGAGCCCATCGAGGACATTGCAAAGACGATGCGTGGCGGAGGCGAGGGGCTGGCGTTTGCTCCCGAGACCGTCCAGCAGGACCAGGAGAGCCTCGAGCGCATGGTCGTCGACCTCGGGCGCGACTACTACCACCTCTCGGGCTCGGGCCTCGAGGACCTCAAGGCCAAGGTCGAGGCCGGCGACGTCGAGCCCGTCCTCAAGGTCTACGAGGACGAGATGCGCCACCCCATCAAGAACGCCATCTTTGGCTACCTCATCCGCACCCTCCTGATCCAGGTCCAGAAGACAAAGGTAAGCTGGGGTTGTGCCTCGCAGTACTGACTACTTCCTCCCAGACCGACCTGTCCATCTCGCTCCTTCGCCTGGACCAGCTCCTCCGCTCGCAGCAACTGACGTTTGCGTTTGTCGGTGTCGCACCCTCGGTGCTCCTCCTCTGGGCCGTTTGGGGATGGCTCTCTGCAGCGTACAAGGGCGACAAGCGCGGCAAGGACCGCCGCAGGCGCTACTTTACCAGTCTCCGTGCGGTGGAAAAGCTCCTCCTCGAGGCGCCAGACGACGACGCACGCATGTCCGACCAGGACCGCGGCTTGGTCATTGTCACCGTCTCGGGGCTCCGGACGTGGGCCACGGGTCTCGGCTCATCGCGAAGGCAGGTGAGTCATGGCGGGGGGTTGTGGCAGTGCGGCTTGGTTTGGGCTCAAGGGGTGTGGTGAGGGTGTGTTGTTTCGTGGTACGGTGCGGTGCAGTGCCGGGCAGTGCTGGGCAGTGCACTGCGGTGCCGGGCAACGGCGCCCGTCGCCCGTTGCATGGCAAATGCAACGTCAGGAGGTGGTTGTAACACGAGGAGTAGGTTGGGCCTGGAACCGGCAATTGATATGGGGGCGGCGCGTACGCGCGGCTTGCCGTAAGCGCAGAGGTTTGGGTTGCGGTGCAAACAGGTCCAAATGACGTCTGCGGTGTATAGAGACGCGCGGCCAGGCTACTGCAACAACAAATTGGCAAGAGAAGACAAGAGCTGACTCGTCGCAGATGTTCCTTGGTGACTTGCGAATGGTCGAGGACCAGCTATTGACGCGTCTGGACAAGTTGCGAGTGGTGGAGCGCATGTGGCGAAGCTGGGGTATGGATGGGTGTCGCCGTATCGGCTAGAAGGAGCCATGACAGAGGAGAGATTAGAAGTCACCCACCCACATGCACACACATATTTATTGTTTTTGGTTCCGTCGGATATTGTGTGGCCCTGGCCTAATGGATGGATGGAGTGGTGCCTCGCATGCCTCGGCTGGCTTGTGGCTTTGTCCCTGAATGTCCTCGGTGTAGTACCACTCTAGCCCCGCCACTCTGTCTGCCTGTCTAGCTGTCTGACTCTGTCGCTCATCGCCGCAATCGTCGCCCTGGCTAGCCTGCATGGCCTGGCTGCATGCATCCTGGCTTTGTGGCTGCGGATGCCCTGCCCAGCGGCCAGCCTCCCTGCTCGCAGTGGAGGCAGAGTATTAGCGCCGAGCATTATTGCATGCATGCGTTTTGTATCGAATCCATCCGAAGCCCAGCCCAGCCACCCACTCTACCCACAACCACACCACCCACCCACCGCCACTCTGTATCACTCACCACTGCAGCCTTGCTCCGACCCCACCCACCACTTGCACTCGCATCCCATTTCTCCACTTCTCTTCGTCATCACAAACCCCACCCGATTCCTCTTCAACTCCCCTCTCCACCCTCTGTACACTACCCCCTGTTATCGAGCACAAGCATACGCCACCCACACCAAGCGCACCCACCCGCAGCGCTCGTCCCCCTCGGCCCGAACCGAATCCGTCACTCGTCACTCGAATCCCACAACACGCCCCTCTTGGCAACACCACACCCCAGTTCTTGATCTTTTTACGCTTACTGTACTGCTCCTCCCACTGGCTTTCTGTTGTGCGTACTATTCTCGCCTTGTCCCAAATGGATACTGCGCATGCGGATCGGGATCTCGTCTTCTCGCAATCCGCATCCGCATCCGGCCGCGAGGGCGCGGCCGAGGGCGTGTGACTCCGTACTCCCACGCCCACCACCTCTTTGTCGTCGTGCGATAACGCCGTCATTGCCTCCCGCGTCGCCGTTGACCCCTTTGCTGACAGCCTGCAGGTATCTGATCACAGCGACACTGGTCATTTTTCGGCTTTATCACCCACCCACCAACTTTGAACCACGCGTGATCCACTGGTACATTCCTGGCCGCCGTCCCGCGCCGCCCTCCCTCTAGACGACCGTACTAGACGGGCCGACACTGGACACTGGATACCAGACACGACTGTGACGACGACGATGGACACGTCGACAATGTCGTTTTCCGAACGCGACAGCGGCGACCGACCCGTCACACGCTCGTTTACGCGCGAGCGCCCACACCCTGTGGCCTGGCACACACGCCTGATCAGTCCGCTGACCAAGCCTCTGCGACAGGCCGGCATTGAGAGCGCTGTCGGCGGTGGGGATAGCAGTGCAGAAAAGCCGACGACGACCGAGGCCGTGGACGTATTTGCCGAGGCGGCGGCCTTGTTTGAGCAATCCCGCATCGGGTACTCGGGGGACGAGGTCTCGGCGCCACCAATGGTCTCGGCGCCAGACTACCATGATCCCGACCATTACCCTGTCGACGGGCCGTCGACAATCCTGATTGTGTTCATCCCCATCCTCGTGGTCATCCTCACGGTCCTCCTGGGCGTGCTCATCTTCCTCATTGCGCTGCTATGCATGCGCCGCCAGAACCGCATCCGCCTCATCGAGGACGGCGGACCACTCGACCTGAGCAAGAGCGACGGCGTGCTCGGCGAAGGCGGTGTCGACGGCGTCGAGGCGCGCTGGCTCGAGACAGTCGACCCCGAAGTGCGCGAGGCGTACCGCCGGGCAAAAGGTGAGCTAGGCGTTGCTGCAGCCCTCCAAGCTAACCGTCCAGACTGGCAGCTGAGCTATCCCCCCTCGTCGGTGCCGACAGACATTACCCTGTCTCAGTTCCTCTCGATCCAGGAAAAGGGCGTCGCGGCGTGGGCGTTTGAGCCAGATTACGAGGAAAACCTCTCGCTCTACGTCCAGTCTCGCACCGAGGTCACGTTTCTCTCTGACGGGCCCGGCATGTCGGCAGGCGAAGGCGGTGGCAACTCGGTCATGGCCAACCTGCCGCTACCCAAGCTCAACGAGGTCTACTACTGGGAGGTCAAGATGTACGAAAAGCCTGCAACGACAGAAGTCGCCATCGGACTCGCAACAAAGCCGTACCCGTCGTTCCGCCTGCCCGGGTGGAACCGCTTCTCGGTCGCATACTTTGCTTCGGACGGCTTCAAGTCGCACAACTATCCGTTTACCGCGTCGTCGTATGGCCCCCCGCTTGCCGAGGGCGACGTGCTTGGCGTCGGATACCGTCCCCGCTCTGGAACCGTCTTCTTTACCCGCAACGGGCGCAAGCTTGACGACTGCTATACTGGCCTCAACCGTCTCAACCTCTTCCCCACCGTCGGTGCAAATGGGCCGTGCACGCTGCACATCAACCTCGGCCAGGCTGGCTTCGTCTTTATCGAGGCCAATGTGAAGAAGTGGGGCCTTGCGCCCATGGTTGGCACGCTCGCACCTCCACCCGCCTACGGAAGCGAACGCGGCAGCATCCTCCTTGACGCCGGATATGGAACACCAGGATCGAGCCAGCAAAACCACGGCGGAATCGGTGCATTACTCGAAGCGGCGCGTAACCGTGCCGCTGCGCAGCAGCTCGGAGCGCCCCAAGCGCCATTTTCACGCCCCATTTCCGCTGGACCCAGCAGCAATCCCCCGTCCACACCGCGCTCGTCTCGCCGACACCGCAAGTCGAACACGGCGACGTCGATTCCAGTCGTCCCCAGCCCCTTGCGTGCAGGCGAGACCGCCCCTCTTCGCGTGTCAACCAACACGCGGCGGCAGCCGTCTGACACCACGGAAGAGGAGGACACCGGCTACGTGTCGCCGACCGACGAGCCGCAGGTCGCGCCACGCGTGCCGTCTACGGATCTGAGCGACGTGACCGACTCGGAGGACGACGAGGAGCCAGAGCACGTGCTGTCGCAGGCTTCGTCGCTGCACTCGCCCAACCCGCCGACCCCGAACGTGCTTGACATTTCGATGCACTCGCTCCGCGGCGACCAGAGCTACTTCCACCGGCGCCCATCGCCTCCCGTCGACGCCGACCGCCTTTCAGAGGCAACGGCACGGGCAAATGGCGGCGGCAGCAGCCGCAGCGGCAACAGCAGCGGCTCGGGCTCGAGCAACGCGAGCGGCAGCACTGTCCGCGCCCCCGAACGCTCCCCCTCGCTTGGCCCACCAGAGGACTCGCCCCCTCCGCCAGGCTACGCGCCGCTCGACCCGCACGTCTACTCTGCAGGCCTCCCCAACGACCTCCCCGAGGAACTGATCAACCAGGCGATTGCGGCCATGAGCGACGCGTGAGCAGCAGCCAGAACAGAACAAATGGGCAGCCAGGCTGACGTCCAGGCCAGCACCGCAGCAGCAGCAGCGCCAAGAGGCGGCGCCGAGCGAGGGGCGGCGTGGGCCGCTCGGGTGGATTCTCGGTCGTGGTTAGGGCGGGGCGTGTAGAGTAGAGCAGTGTTGTGAATATGCATAGGTTCAGAAGTGTGCCCGAGTGTGCGAGCGCAGCGAGCCACGAGGTTGGTCCTGGAGTATCGCGCCGGTTTGTGGGAGCGCATGCGGAGTTGCTGGTTGGTGTGAGACCTGGTAAGAAGGCCGCAATAATCGAGGGTACGGCGTGTGTTCATGGGCTGTTGGCATCCAGCGCAGCATGCCAGCAACTACAGTATGCGCGTATGCAGTCGATTGCATGGGAGACGACTGCGAGGACAGAGCAGAAGCGAGCAAGTGGTTTCGGTGGGTGGCGCAGTGGCGTCGCGCGGAGGCCGACGAACATTGACCATATGATTGGGGCGGGCCTGCGTAAACTGGAATCTGGGTGGGTGCCAAGCACACGTCGATCACTGCTATTATCGGCTACTCGTCTGCCCAAGTACACGTTACGTATCCGGTCCAGTTACGCAGCATGCAGTATGCAGTATGCAGCATCTGCTGCCCCATCGTGCTGCCCCATCGTTTCCGCCAGCAACTAGCGACTAGCGACTAGCTGCAGCACCCAGCTCGCTGGCTGGCAAAGTGGGGCTAGGGACTGGCGTACTGGCTCGTTTACTACGGGACCAGAGCCAGCCAAGCCTCGCCCCCACCCACCGGCACCAGTTGGCTATATCCCGGCCACACGCCATGTTATTGTCCCGGCCCCAACCCCATACCCATCAACCATCCTCCCACATAATCTCAACCAACGCAACGCTTCAGCGCCCGTGATGCCCCTCACGAAGCGGGGGAGCACGCCGCGCGGCTCCGTCGACGCGAGTGCGAGTGCAAGTGTGAGCACGAGTCCGGCTAGTCCGAGTGCGCCCACCGCCAGCACCACCTCCACCACCAATGCGAGGGCCAGCGCGAGTCCCAGCGCCAGTGCGAGTACTGTGAGCCCGCGCCGGAGCGCGAGCTCGCGCACCAGCCCGTCGTCGCGCACCACGCCCGTCCGCGGCGGCTCCCTCCCGCCCACGTTCCCCGCTTCCCCCGCTTCTCCGACTACTGCGACTTCCGCATCCACGTCCACGTCCGCATCCACGTCGACCGCCACGGCGACGCCCACTGGCACGTCGCCGCTGGCGCGCCGCACGCCCCGCTCTGCCACGAAGCACGTGCCCCCGCCGCTGGCGGAGGGGCGGATACCGCGGTTGGCGGGGCTGGCGCCGCCGAGTCCTGGTCTGGGGCCTGGAGGTCCTGGGGGAGGTGCGGGTGCGGGAGGAGCTGGGGCGGGAGCTGGGGCAGGAGTAGGGGGACAAGGGGGACGGGGAGGCACCATGGACGCAGAAAGAAGAACAGGCAAGACACTGCTCATACCCACCGACCGGCCGCTCGAGGAGATGGAGGAAAACTGGCTCCCGCGCCTGGGGCGGCTGCGGGTGGAGCGCGAGATTGATTTGCCCGGGTATGCGCTTTATGGCATTCGGAGCTGGTGAGTGTAGTTTGGGGGTGGGAGGTGGCCTAGGTTGGGGGGAGATGGGGTGGGGTGGGATGGGGTCGGGCGGGGGGGGGGGGGGGTGGTGAGGGAAGGAGGCGAGCTACGTGGTGTGGTGTGCATCCTGCAGAGAGGTGTCGAGAGGAGCGCGTCGAGAGGGTGTATCGAGAGGGGGTGATAAGGAGTGTGGCCCGAGGACGAGGTGGATAGAGAAGAACAGGATGAGTCGGGGACGTCATGGTGTCCTTGTTGGGGAGGGACGCCTGGGGGTACGGTCATCGAACGCCGAGACTGGTCAACCGACTCGATGGCGCGATTGTTGGGAGTAGCTGGAGAGCGTGCACTGGACAGTAAACAACCCCTCCAAAGGACTTGTATACACCAGCGGACGTACACGCACACTCGTACAACCACTACCTCCGTGCGGATCGCGATAACCGCGATCACCGCCATGTCTGCGGCATTCCCGATCACTTCCTACGCACGCCATCTACGCCTGCCTCTCGTCCCACTCCACATTACTGTTCCGCTCTGCTACGTAGCCACCTGCTGACTCCAGGTACCTCTCGCGCAAGCACTGGGCGTTTACGATTGCCGCGTCGACGGGAAAGCCGAACGAGCATGTGAGTGAGCGTGGGTGGCGTGGTCCTGGTGTATCGACGTGCCATCGCGACGCGGCCATTCTCAACCCCCGAACTGCTACTTCCTCCCACATGAACCTCCGAACTTCCGCGACCCCTCACCCACACTCCCTCACCACCCCGCCCCACCGCCCGCGCCCAAACTCGACCGCTGCCGCGACCCACACTGACCCCAGATCTCATGCTACGTCGTCGTCCCCGCGCCCGAGCTCTCGCAGGCCGCGGGCGACGCAGAGGTCACGGCGGCCATCAACTTTCTCACCGCCGAGACGCACGCGTACCCCCGCCAGACTGAGCTGGGGACGATCCTCGTGTCGTCGCCTGCGGGGTATGGGCAGGAGATGTGAGTGGGGTGAAGTAGGCGGGGGAGGGGAGCGGTTCCGGAGGGGTGTAGGGTTCTGGAGGAGGGCATGAGTTCCAGGGGAGGTCATGGGGTTCTGAGAGAGTGCATGCCCCGTCGAGAACAGATGTCGCCTCGGAGATAGCTAGTGCGGGACCGGACCCCAACCACCCCCCTGCGCCAGCGTGTCCCCCTGTTGGAACTGGGTGCAGCGCTACAAGGGCAATGGACCCGCGACATGACGGAATGGCACTTGCCAGTAAAACGGTAGCACGAGGGCGTACCACAACTCCCGAGGTCCTACTAACGGCGTGACCCCCCCCCCCCCAACCTCCTCCTCCTCCTCGCGGCTCGATGCCACACCCACTAACACTCCAGCTGGCCCGTCCCGACCGGCGACCTGCGCGAGGCATGGCCCTTTGTGGTCCTCAACACGGCCCTCCGGCGCCTCGGCTGCGGCGGCCGCGCGTCGATGGGCAACGAGTTCCCCGTCCCTGCCGTCCGGCGCAAGTTTTACGAGTCGTACCGCATCCCACAATCGCGGACGGCGGTCGGCAGTGCGCCAACGTCGCCGACGACGCCCAACGGTCCGAGCTCGTTCGGGAGCCCGTCGCAGAGCCAGAACAATTCCGTCGGCAGGGGCCACAGGCGCAACCAGAGCAACTCGGGAAACACGACGCTCACGACCACGGCCACCGGCGGCCCGCTCACCTCGCTCGGCGGCTCGGGCCACAGCCGCTCCCTCTCGCGTGACGCCCAGACCGCCACCCAGATGCAGGGCGACCCCACATCGCCCCAGGCCGCAGCTGCCGACCCACTCATGCTCAACGTCGTCGAGCTCGTAAAGCTCATCCAGGCCGCATTGCATCTCTGGGGCATGTATGGGGCCGCCCCCGACGAGGTCGAGGTCGACGGCCTGTTTTGCGACGATACGAAAAAGGCTATTTTCAAGTGGCGCCGTACTATGGGCATGGAGAGTGAGGAGGCGCTCAAGCTCGAGGTGAGTTGGATTGGATTTTGGTCGAGGGTGCAGTGTGGCAGCGGTGGTACATGGGTCAAATTTTGCGAGACTTGTGACTTGCGAGCCGTCGGCGAGTGCGCGCATGAGACTGGTGGAGTTGCGACGCGTGGTACAAGAGTACCCAACGGTGTGCTGCAGCGGTCTGCTCCCAATGAGCTTGCGGTGCGCGAGTCTTCAGAGCGTGTCTCAACAGCCTAGTCTTCAGAGCGTGTCTCAACAGCCTAGCCTCAAGAGCGAGCCTCAACAGCCTAGCCTTAACAGCGAGTCTGGAGGAGTCGTGCAGGTCTTGCCAATCGTGTCTTGTAAGGTCTCGAGCCATGGCAGCTTCGAGCCGCGGACAGCCCACAGGTCCTGAGAGCTTGAAGGATGAGCCAGACTCTTGCCACATGTCATTACCAAGATGTGATGTGTTCTCCACGTCACCACACATGCCCCTTCGCACGACCACCGCGCATCGCATCCCGCTCACCCCGCAGAAAGAGACATCTGGTGGCTGTATCGACCCGCGCACGCTCGCGGCGCTTCTCAGCTCCGTCACAAGCGTGCGGTACCAGCTGGGATCCCTCGGCATCGAAAAGGTATGTCCTTGCCTCCGACACCTCTGATGGCAGCTCCCAAAAGACCCGTTCACCAGCGTGCGTCGCTTTCTCACCGCCTGGCGGACCTACCAGGAATCTCAATCCAAGAACCCACCGTCCCCACACCTATCAGTCGCGAGCATCCGGGCGCTCAGCGAGGCGTTCCTCACTGGCCGCAAGGGACACGCCACGGACGCGCTCAAAGTCCACCGCATCCTGTTACACGGTGTCGGCACTGTGGCAGGCAGCATTTCTGCCAACCTCAAGGGCGATCGGCACGACGACACGCTGACGCCTCTGCGGAAACGCGAGCAGCACCCTCGCTTCCGCGGAAGTGGAGGAGCAGACGAATCGGGCCTGGGTATGATCGTTCCCGAGGGTGAAGTCGGCCCTGCCGCTGCGCCAGATGTGATCACGACCGACCTCGAGGCGTACGTCAAGGGTATTCTCAAGTCGCGCGAACGCGAGTGGGACCTGATGGGCGCACGGCGCGTCGCAGACTTGTGGAACGGCAACGTTGCCGAACATGGCACTGGTAGCGGCAACGTGGCCCCCGGTCGCCTGCGAGCATTTACGCGCGTGCGGAGGCGCGACGACTCGGGTGACGATAGTGCGGGTGGAGGAAATGGTGGTACCCTCGCTGGAGGCGCGGCCACCGGGACGGGCGCGGGCGCTGGTCCGATCGGCACGATCAAGGGCATGGCGACGAGAACAGGTGGTGCACTCAAGGGCGCCCTCGTTGGGTGAGTGGACCTGTCTCTGTGTTTGTGAAGTGGTGGCAACACACTGAATGCGTGATACTGACCCACAGTCGACGTCACTTAACCTACGACTCATCCGACTCTGAAGCGGGTCAGCGCCCGCGAAACAGAAGACTGTCAGTACCGACGTTAATCGAGCCTGGCCCAGACGACATGGACGACCCCGCGACGGCGGCGGCACGGTCGACTCGTGCAGCCTCGACACGGCTGTCGCTGTCGCGCTCGCCTTCGCCGGCGGGACCGCCGGGATTGCCCCCGCTGCGCGTCGACTTGTCGCCCAACTGGCGCGGCGCGGCATCACCGCCGCTGTCCAACATGCGCTTAAGTGTGGGCACCAACGCGTCCGCCCACCTCAGCGGCGAGTTTTCGGACGAGCACAGCATGTTGTCGGGGACGACGGATGCGCGCGCCGTGCCCAACACAGCGATCGGCGCATGGGACCGGCGCGCCGTCATTGGCGCCCCGCCATGGGCGACGAGCCACGGCGCCAACGCGGGCGCGAGCACGGCCGGCGGCGCCCTGGGCGCCACGGCCAGCAGCGACCGGGACCGCATCGTCGGCTCGCTCGGCCGGTCACGTAGCATCGCCCTCCTCCGCACAGTGAGCGACAGCGCCGACGTGGTGGCGCACGAGGGCGAGGCAGAGTGGACCGTCTCCAAGACACACGGCACCGGCCGCCGCACCGTCCTCCCACCGAGTACATCCATCGACGCAGTCCTCCATGCCGCCGACCCCCTCGCCGACCCCCTCCTAGACCCGGCCGGTACAGACGACCACGCACACCTCAAGCGCAGGTATAGCCTCCAGAACCGCGCGAGCTACCGCGCTCTCCATGTCACGGACCCGGCGCATATGCAGATTGACACGGAAATGTGCGCGCTCGTCTGGGAGCTGAGGAGGGAGGAGAAGAAGCTCGCAAAGCGTGTGCAGGATATGGCGGTGAGTGTGTCATGGGCTCGGGTGCGTCGGGGATGGTTCGAGGTGGGGTTGATCTGTCACTGGAGTGGATACAGAAGCCGACGGTGTCGTGCGGCCACTGGGGCCTGCAATATGCCGAGCCGATAAGCCGTGCGTGCTGCCGCCTGGAGCTGTTTGGTCGATGGTGCTGCGGGTAACAGCCATTCGAAGACGGGCACGTACAGGCAGTGGCCTGCTCCTCACGTGCAGCTCCGCCTGTGTGACGTCTCAGCATTACCCGAACATTGCCCCAACCTCACCCCAATGCCTCACTGGGCGTTCCATCCCCCCGTCCCCCCCACACACACCGGTACGCGCTAACCCCAGACCCTCGAGCGCTCCGCCTTCCACGCAACCGAGACAATCTTCAACACCGCGCGCGCCCGGCGCGAACGCATCGAAGCCCTCGAACGCGAAGTGGCCAACCTCAAGGCGCAGCTGCGCACGCAGGCCATGGAGAGCGTCGACGACGACCGCGAGCTGCAGTGGGCAAGCAACAAGCTCCAGTTCTTCCTCTCCGAGGAGACAAACATGCACGAGCTCAGCTGGGGACTCCGGGAGCTCGAAAAGCACTGGGAGGCGCTGCGCGACGAGCACGAGCGCAAGGTCGAGCAGATTAAGAAGGACGAGAATAAGCCGTGGTGGCGGCTGGGGTTATAGCGAGCCCGAGCCCGAGCGAGCGCAGCGAGCGAGGTGGGCGAAGTTGCGTGGAGGGCATGAGCAGCACCTGGGCCAACGACCGACGGACAGATCGCCTGTGGCATCAGCACCTGGGCCAACGACCGACGGACAGATCGCCTGTGGCATCAGTAGTAGCGTCAAGTGTTGTTCCCTGTGCCAACTCTCAACTCTCAACGCTTGACTCTCAACTCTCTCGACTCGCGACTCTCGACTCTGGCCCTCTCTCACAACCCCCGCCGCCTACCAGAACCTGACCGTTCCAATAATACCAGCCCTGCCTGGTTGTAGACCGCCTAGACCGCTGTACATGGTTACGTGACAATGCATATGATGGAGTGGTGCGTATTGGTGCTGAGTCGAGCTGGGATGCGGAGCCCTAAGGGACAGACGCTGAAGCGCGCCGGCCTGTATTAACAGCTGGTGTGGTGGTGAAGGCTATATCCTCTCCATCTGCTCCGCTCGTCCAGCCCCACCAACTCCCCCCGCCGCCGTTCCTCCCGTGGCCTTCCCCCCCGCCTTGCCGCCCGCGTCCGCCTCCGCCACGCGCGGCTGGACATCACCCAGACCGAGATTCTGCATGTCTTCGCGGGACATGAGGCCGTGGTCCATCCTGCACTCGAGGTAGGCGCGGGACTCGGGGCGGCACTGGCCCGAGTCGGAGCCGTGGGATTTCAGGCAGCGCATGTACGAGAGCATGAAGGTCTTGCAGTCGCCTGGGGGTTAGTTGGGGTGTGGGAAGTGAAGGGGGGATGGTGGGGTGGGGGAGGGGAAAGAGGTGCGGTGGGGATGAGGTCTAGTCTTGCTCCAGCACACCATTCTCATCTCTGTCTTCAACGTGCATGCCACCCTGCCGGTCTCCTGCTCTCCAAGTCTCGGGTTCGTCTTGGCGGTCACTCATCAAGTCCGCATCCCACCATCCCTCGCCACCACCTCGCCCTCATCGTTTCGGCGTTCGGCGCACGCTCGACCTTCGGCAGTGCTCCCCCCCCCCCCCCCCTCCCCCAACCCCCCCTCACTCCCCAGTCCTCAGCGCTTCGGTGCCGACCTTCCCTATCTCTCCATCACCAGCCGCCTCTTCCTTCCCAACGTCTCCCTGCCCAAAGCCTCCCTCCTGGCCGCATCCCCTCGTGCGCCTCCCGCCGCGTCTCCAACCCGCGTCGCCGAGATAACTACCCGTCCCGCAACGCACCCCCACACGCCAGCTCCACAGCCTTACTCACCATCATGGTCAAGCGGGAAACTTCCGCGGAGCGGCGGGGAGACCTTGAACGAATCCGAGAGAGCGCCGGGGCGGCCGAACGACATTGTGACAGAGTGGGAGTGGGGGGGGGGGGGGTGGTGAGAGGGGGGAACTGGCCGATGCACGAGTTCGCAAAGCGGCACGGAGACGCGAAGGCGGTGAAGCGGGTGAGGAGGGACGGGTAGGAAGATTCGGGGAGGATGTCGTTGGGGCGGTGGGAGATGTGGGTTGACGACGGAGAAGTTGGAAGTTGGAAAGAAAGGATGGATAGAGATGGGTGGAGGAGAGAGTGGTGATGGGCGGACCGACTTTGGCCGGCCGTTTCCGAAGTCGAAGAATCGTTGGCCACCAAAGCCACGCGAGGCCGGTCTTGGCAATGCCAACGAGTAACGATTGCCAGCTCGTCAACATCTCTTGTCGTGCATGCCCACGCGGGTGCAAGGCAGGTGGGTCGTGTTCGACTGTGTGTATAGTTGTACATATGGCCTATCGGGGGGGGGGGGGGTTTGGTGCTTGGTGTGCTTGAGCGATTCGCCGCTGTGGTGGGTGGCTTGGCAGGCAGCGGCTGACGTCCAGTTCTGACTGCATGGTCTCATGTAATGCGTCCTGTCCTCGCCCATGCCAACCGTTGACAGTCACGCTGTATATGCTGTATACTTGACACTCTGTTACTGACACGTGTCCCTGCTCTGACGTCCTGCACTGTCATTGTTGGGCGAACAGTGGGGTCGGTGTCCCACCTTCACCTCACAGTTCACCCAACCACGGGCTATTTCGAAACGTCGTCGTCCCTCCTGTCGGCTTGGCTTCGGAATACAGTATCCCCATGTGCGATCTCTGACGATCCTCCATGCATCGGACATAGCCCTCGTCCGCACTCCAAGGCGCTGGGGTAACTATCGACGCCGGGGCACGCTGTCCCCAAGGGGATACTCTTCATCACGACTCCGAGTTGTCGGAGGCTCCTCGATCGGGACCCTCACGTGTCCATGGCCGAGTGTCATGGCGAGGGGACCGACGGACACGCGACAGGAGGATGCTCACTCCCCACTGCACGTGATATATCAATGCATGATGGACATCCGGGACAGCGATCTTGTTGGCCGGCGAGTGTCCCGAATGTCCCCTGGCGGTGAGAGACACGGAGCTGCACCAAGTAGGGTAATGACGGGGAGGTTGTTGGCGCCTTGACGGAGCTCGGGGTGGACGTCGGTCTCAGAGTTTGGGTTTCGAGATGCACCGCACGGCATGATCCATTGCCCGGGGTGGATAGCCCCTCGGCTCTCGGGTGTATCATGTTGTGGGCGCCGTGGGTGCGGCGTATTGGGAGACGGGGGAGGGGTTTGCTGACCTGGCGGGGGCAGGGGTTTGTTGACTCCGGCGGGGGCAGAATGGCGTCGGCCACCTCGACGAGCTTCTGCTATGGCCCCCATCGATCCCCGTAGTCCCTCTCGTGTATCGTGTATCTAACACAAAACTTGACACGAGGGCCACTCCCAGTACGCTCGGGGGTAGTTCCCTCAGTCCTGGATCAAACACGAGGTCTGGAGGAGAGTGTGGTTGCAGGATGCACCGCCGCCCCCTCCACCAGGTATGTTTGTATGACGTCTGACATCCATTGGAGGTCTGCAGGAAACCCCATTTGCCGCCGAGTTCTATAATGGACACTGTATGAGGGGCTGTTGCATGATACATTGCTCTCCTTGAAACATGCAAGCATGCCGCACAGCATTCCCACACGTGGATCCCAGCCAAAGATGCACAGACAACAGTCCAGACGCGGTGGTTGAAACAGCAGGGGGTTGGGGATCGTGGGGAAATGACGAGTTTGAAACGTTTCGAACATGAATCCCCAGGTGGGGGTTTGTATCGTCCATGTATCGCTGACGGGGGAGTGTCACAACATTGTGACAGCAAGAGGGGATCGCAAAGCTGGCAACCGTCAGAGTCTTGCCAGACAAAGGTATATCAACCTCGACTGGATCATCCATGAGCCCCCGTTTCTTCCCATCTCTTCTCAACTTTCATCCCCCACCAAACTGGACCCACCCCAGCGGTCCACCACTCCATTCCACCGCCGCTTCGTCTGTCCTTGTTCAAGTCTTTGTCACTCTTTTTCCACGTCCAACTCTTCTGTACATTCGTTCATTCCCTGTACCCACCCTCTTCGCTGTCTGTACTCCAACCCTCGCCACCAACTTCGCAACCACCGCCACCAACAACTTCAACCATCCACCGCCACAGACACCACAACCAACCTTTCACCATGCTCTTCTCCGCCCTCACCATCCTCGCATCCCTCACTGCGGTCCAGGTCGCCGCCCGCCCCATCGAACCCCGTGCCGCTATCCCAGACACCAAAGTGCTCCCTGAATGGTGGACGGCGGACGTGTCCGAGCCCAGTGTGCTCTACCCCTCCACTGAAGACTGGTGTAAGTTTCCCAATTGCTACCGCTTCCCCCGCTATTTCCGGGACTTCTGTTGACATACCCAGGGGCCGTTGCACCAACATACGGAAACCAGATTGCCTTCTACTCGTCGTTGAACGGCAGCGCATGCGTTGTCCTCACCAACCCCGACCCATGCCTGATCCAGCAGCCATACGTGTGGGAGTCGAGTACGTACATTCTAGCCTGTCTTAACTTCACCCACTAACATCCCAGACGTCACAGTGCTCGAGGGCAAGAACTACATTGTCGGCACAAAGGACCGCGACCTTGATGGGTAAGTCGTCCTCCCCACCGGGTGGTCCATAACGGATACCACCCACACGACCCCCCTGCTCCACCGCTGACAACCAGAATCGCCCTGGGCGGCATCAACTACGTCCTCGAGGTCCGCTTCCACGACCCCAGCAGCCCCGACAACAACGGGTGCAACGTCACCAGCACCGCTACCAGCACCAGCATGGGCCTCGGCGCCTCTGCCACTGGTGCAGGCGCTGGCAGCTCCACCGGCAGTGTCGGTGCGGGCGCCGGTAGCAGCTCGAGCTCTGGTGTCGGTGCTGGCAGCAGCACGTCGAGCAGTGCCGCTGGTGCCGCTGGTGCTGCCGGCGCTGCCGGTGCTGCCGCTGCTGCTGGCGCTGCGGGCGCTGCAGGTGCCGCTGGTGCCGCTGGCGCGGCTGGTGCCTCCGGCTCCTCTGGTGTCGGCAGCAAGCTCCTCGCCAGTGGCGCCGCGGGTGCCGCAGCTGCCAGCGCGCCATACAAGCGGGCCGTTACCTCAACCGCGGGCGCCGCGGGTGCCTCTGGCGTCAGCGCCGAAGTGAACGGTCTCTCCGTCAAGGCCGCCGGCGCAGCTGGCACCACCGGCTCCGCAGGCGCCCTTGCGACTGGCGGCGTGCTCGCGGCTTCTGCCGCCGGCGCTGCAGGGTCGAGCGGTGCAGGATCCTCGACGGCTTCGGCAAAGGGCGCTGCGGGCGCTGCTGGTGCTGCCGGCGCGGCGGGCGCTGCCGCTACCAGTGAGTGACCCCAACTCCTCTGTGATAGAAATACTAACAGACAGGCGGCTGGGACGCGACATTCAAGGTCATCCGCTCTGTGCCCTTCAAGATCGCACCTGCCGGGTGGCCGGAGCAGGCGGGCGGCTTCCTCGAGGTGGTGATCACGACCAAGACGCCGTCCGCGGGCGGCGCCGCAAGCCCAACGAGCACCGCCGCCGGTGCCGGCGCCGGCGCCGCTGGCGCCAAGGGAGCCGCGGGCGCGACCGGCGCATCGATGGGGACGGGCACGGACGCCACCGGCGCGGCAACCGCCACGTCGGTCGGCAGTGCCGCCGACGTGAGTGGCGCGGCTGGCCTGATTGCCAGTGCCTCGGGAGACCTGAACGGTGCTGATCCGATTAGCGCCGCTAGTGCGGCGACCAGTGCCACCGGGAAGAGCGCTGCGGTGGCCGGCGCCGGCGATGACTTCGTCGGCGCCTCGACGGGGAGCGATACGACCGGCTCGAGTGCGGGAGTGGCGGGTGCTGGTGCTGGTGCCGCGGGCGCTGGTGCCGCGGGTGCTGGTGCCGCGGGTGCTGGTGCCGCGGGTGCTGGTGCCGCGGGTGCTGGTGCCGCGGGTGCTGGTGCCGAGGGTGCTGGCTCGACTTCGACCTCGACTTCGACTTCGAACCCCGTCGTCGGTGCTGCGGGCGCCGCTGGCGCGGGCGCGGAGGATGCTTTGGATTCCGTCTTGGGTGCTTCGGGAGGGAGCAGTGCGGCCCCCGGCGCTGCGGGTGCTGGTGCCGCTGGCGCCGCAGCCGGTGGTGCAGGTGCGCTTGGTGCGGCCGTCGCGGGCGCCACGAACGCCATCGGTGCAGCAGGCGCTGCTGCTACGGGCGCCGTCGGTGCAGCTGGTGCCGACGCCCTGGGTGCAGCCGGCACTGCTGCGACAAACGCTGCCGGTGCTGCAGGTGGAGCCGCCGGTGCTGCCAAGGACGCGACTGGCGCAGCTGCTACAGACGTCGACATGACCAACCCCGCCGCACCGACCGATCCCGACAGCGCCGCGCCGTCCGGCGCTGCTGATGCTGGTGCGACGGACGCTACCGCTGCGCTCGACGCTGCTTCTGCAGCTGCCAACTCTGCCGTCGCTGCTGGTGCCGACCCTGTTGCTGCTGCCTCCTCTGCCGCTGCCGCTGCTGGAATCACCGACACGGCTGCCGCTGCTGGAACCACCGACGCGGCCGCCGCTGCTGGTGCGGCCGACCCTGCCGCTGCTGCTGCCGCTGCTGCCGCTGACCCCGCCGCTGCTGCTGGTGCGGTAGACCCATCCGGCGAACCTGACCCCGCCCCAGCTGCCGACCCGTCTGCGGCTGCCGACCCATCTGCATCGGCGGACAGTAGTGCCATGGATGCCGCTGCTGCTCCTGCGGCTGCGGCTGCCGACTCAAGCTCCTCCGACGCTGCCGGTGCCGACCCTGCTGCTGCTGGTGCCGACCCTGCTGCTGCTGGTGCCGACCCTGCTGCTGCTGGTGCCGACCCTGCTGCCGCTAGCGCGGACCCCAACGCAGACCCAGCAGCAGCGAGTGCCTCCAACGCAGACACAGCAGCAGCTAGTGCCGACCCCAGCGCCGATCCCAGCGCCGACCCCAGTGCCGACCCCAGTGCGACCGACGGCGCCACCCCCTCCGCTAGCTCCGCCAGTGACGACATCGACATGAGCAGCCTCTCAGCCGACGCCTCAGAGATCGACCTCGACGCGCCCGTGGACAACGCGACCGTCGCCGAAGTCGAGGCGTCGCTGCAGTCCAGAGCCTTTACACCACACGCATACCCCATCTCACCCGCATACGCAACCGCCGTTTCCTTCATTGCCACCCTGGGCATTGCCCTCGTTCTCTGAGCGGGGTGCTGGCCACCCTCTCTGCTAGAATTAGAACATAGAAGCTGGCCGACGCCTACCAGCGGCCAGCTGCCCGCGGTCAGGATATCCGCGTAGACATCACTCTCTGTATCACTTAGGCAATGCATCTTTCTTGTTTTCCAACTTTTGCTGGCACCTTCCGAATAGAATGTGTTGTGTAGGTGGGTGAGGGGGTTCTGCGGCCCGTGGCCGGCCCCCGAAGTTCCCTGATAGCCCCAAAGCCTGCGGAGCTGCTCCCACAACCACCCCACCCCCACCCCAAACAGAAACTTGGCATGTCGTCCCCGGTCTCAGCTGTCCCGTTTGAGCCCCGCGGGCGCTCGGTGTTTTGTTCGTCCTCGGCTCCCCCAACCTTTCAGCCGACACATGAACGTGCACACGCAGATACTGCTTGGGTGACATCAAGTTTGTTACCAATTTGTGGCGGTGCGCTCGTCTCACGTGTGTGTCAGGGCCCCTGGGGCCCATGTTTGGGTAGCCGCCCAAGACTATGCCGCGGGAGCACTAGCACCGAGTGAAACCAGCACGGCTTGATGAAAGAGTAACAGCCTTGGTCTACTGTCAGTTGGGAGCTCACGAGAACGTGACACGGCTGGCCATTATGGATCGTGGCAGTGCTGTGCTGACCGCCATGCGCTGACCCTCGCGTTTCAATAAACCAAGGTCCAGACACCGGTCGTTCCCAGAATGGTATGTCAGCGTGACTAGTGTACTGGTGTACAATTACCGAGGTTGGTATAGAAGGCGGTGACCGCGGCCAGAAGGAGACGAGAGGAAGACTAGCGGCGCGGAAGAGGATATGGGGATCTCATGTCCCGCTAAAGATCGCCGCTCGACGCCACCTCCTGACAGGCCGCCACCGTTTTAGCCTACTGCCTCCGCCAATTATCCTTACTGCCTTAGTCTGATTCTGGTGCATGGGAATCAGATTAGCTGGGCAGTCATCGCAAAGATAGTCATTCGCCGTGCTGCACATGTGCCGTTGACGGGCAAAGGACCAAGGCGGCAGTGACCATGTTTGGGCGACGCACGACGTGGGCTGCCGGCAACGGGAAGTAGAACACATGGGCAAAGGACTCCAGTCGCGAGACCTGTTGAATTTATCCACCAAGGCGAACAGATGGGTACTGATGTCACGTTGGTCTGGGCCATTTTCAACTGCCATCGGGCCGATTCGGAATCGTCTGATAAGCAAGAACCGGCCTGGCAAGTGGCTCGCTTTTGTCGGCAAAGACAAGGAGCTGACGACTTGCTCACACTCCCCGTCGTTGCGGGTGCCGCTGTGCGCCTCCTCGGATGCTCGGCAGTTAGCCAGGCACCATCACGTAGACCCAGGGAGGGGGGTTGAGGGTGTCGATCGAACCAAGAGTTTGTCCGCACAGTCGTCCGCCCGCGGCGCCTGGTGAGCGTGCAGCCATGCATGTGGAATCTTGAAGGGGACCATCGGTGTTCAACAACCCATGACCAGCGGCATTCTTCGCCACGCCGTAATGCTGCGAAAGACTGGGCACTTGGACCACCTTGGGAGGCCACAAATCAAGGTTCTGGGTCAATGCATCCAGGGCCAAAGGTGCGGAACAACCCTACAGTAGTTGCAACCAAGAGTGCAGGAGACTGCCAAGAAGCGCAATCCAGCCCCAAGCTCCACCGAGGCAGCTACCGAGCTGTGCAACTGTCTGCAGTCCTGCGCCCTGTTCGAGCCGAACTTGGGGGCGGGATGCTGCTCCGCACTTTGATTCCTGTGCGCGCTGCTGCGATGGACCCTGGGCAACGAGGACCAGCAAGTTGGTGGCTGGAAAGCGCAACGATGGGAATCCAGCTTTGGTAATAAGCTGAAACAATTTTAAGGGCCAGTAGGCGGATGGCAGGGTTGAGCTGCAGGTTGTAGGGCTGGGTCGCCGCATGTGTGAAGTAGGCGTCGTCGGTCAATCTTGGGCTCTCCTCATCATGTGCACCTGCGTGCGCGCAGCTCGACACGGCTCGTCCAGCATTAAGCCTTTGGTCCCTTGGCCTTTAGCATTTGATCACCTGAACACAAAATACCACTTTCCGTCGGCAGTGCACCTAACCTTGTAGTTGAAGGAGCAGTGCTTAATGACGAGAAGAAACGTTTCCGGTTCTTCGATCGTTCCTAACTTTGTCCATAACTCGTCGTACGTGCTTGCTTGTCCGTGCTTGTCCGTGATGTCGCGAGTTGCCAGCCCCAATGGGTGTGTTGGCTTATGGCGGCCAACCGGCCAGTTGCCTGCGAGTGGTCAGTGAGCTCGGCTCACTGACCGGCATTTGTTCGCACGACGAGTGACCGGCCGGCATTGGTACATATGTGCGGAGCAGTCAGACGACGTCTTCCCACGTCTACTGGAATCGCTCTTCTCTTGTTCTGTTCCTCGCATTTAAGCTTTACACTTGGTCCTTTCCGCATACTTGGTCCCCCGCGCATCGTTGGTCACCTCGCCATTGTTCTTCTTCCTCATCATGTCTGTTTCTGTCGTGGGCACCATGCGTGAGTCACCTGTCACCCCCGTCACGCTCTCTTCCACCCCTTGGGTACCTTCTCGGCCCCAACTCGGCAGCCATCTGACCTCTCCCCAGCCGTCAAGCCATGGTACGCCCGCCTGCGTCCCCTTGACACCACCGTCCGCAACCACCTCGTCGCCCACGGCCTGCCATCACAAGACGTCGAGCGCGCGCTCCGCCGCCACGGCTCGCTCTCGCACGCTGCGTGGGCCGTCCTCGCCGACCTCCACCACAACCCCCGTGACTGTCACATGACAGAGGAGTGGAGCGAGTGCCCCGTATGCTACGAGCTCGAGCAGAGCCTCGACGAGGCCGCAGAGGTCACGCGCTCCACACGCAATTACCACGTCCACGTGATGGACGGCGGCGTCGTCGCCGTCAACAGCACAAAGGCGGCGTCGGTCAAATCTGCCGCCTCTTCCCGCCGAGCACTTGCGCTTCAGCACAAGGACAGCAGAAATAGACTCGGTGAGTAGAGCAGAGGAAACGAGGTAACACTAGCTTACAGAGTAGCCGTTCGCCCCACACCACCGTCGTCGACCGAGTCGTAGACCCACTCTGAGCGGTTGTTAATCGGCTCACTAGAGCTTCTGCCTCTGTGCCTTCGCTCCTTGCGCTCCTTGCATGTATGGTTGTATAGTCATCTGTCGCTTCAATTCCACATCCGCCATGCTGCTACATTGCAGCAGTGCGTGTTCCTCTTCAAGAGCTCCCCGTTTTCCACCAAACCCCCTTTTCTTTATTTATTTTGGTCTGCTTCGCTCCTCGCCTCTCATGATACGACTTGTTATGACATGATATGATTTCAACATCATCTGCGGTGCTGGTTGGGACAGCGGACGCAATAGACTTGCCGTTGCCTGGGGACGACGTAAACATGTCCATAAAGCGTAGCGCAGCATGCTGCTTTTACACAGGCCATGTTGGAGCATCTGGCCGCCGGAGCTCCGTGTACGTCAGCACTCTCGTATGCTTCCAAATAGACAGTCCTCACGTAACTTTCCTGACGCTTGACGTCTCCACAACCGTCTCTGGTGAGCAGTTCGTTGTCTCTCGATGACGAAGTACACCGCAACCACCAGGAGGCTTTGATCGGTTGCAGACCTCTGAACACTCTTTCTTCAACTCCAATGACTGTGTCGCTGAAGGAAGGAGTATGATAAGTGCGTGACCTGTGGACATTCCCAGATATAAGAGGGCTGAGAAATAAGTACAAACAGTGTCGCGGGTACGTTTAAGCAACGAGCGAGGTATCAAACATCATTTGTCAAATACCACTCGATCAGACTAACATTGATGGTGGATTACTGTCGAGCAAGCGACACTGGGCTTCTCGATCGGGGCACGCAACTCAACAGAATGCGTCCTTCTAACGCAATGAGGCTGCTCTGATCTCTGGCATACATGGAACGGTATATCTACAGCGGTAGCATTTCGGGACGCCCTATCGAATGTTCGTGAGCATGGCTGCACCGAGGCAGAGCGCAGGAGGGTGTAGTCTCTGCCCGCCACGCGGCCCATGCCTCGTTGAAGCCGGGTGATAGGGGCGATTGGGATTTCTGGGGTCTCGATGTGCTCATGCGTCGGGGCGTGTGGCATAGCAATACCTGTGGTGGACAGCAAACCCCATGGCACGATACAGCGCCACGGCAGGGGTGTTATCCTCGCCAACCTGGAGATAAACCGACTGCACACCACGTGCTAGAGCATGCGCGGCTGCAGTGGCGACGACGAAACGCCCAAGACCCATCCGCCGCGCGTGCGGTTGAACATGTACGTCGAATACTCCAACCCAGCGCCCACTTAGTGCCGCACGGGCGACCGCTGCGGTCCGTGCGGGTGGAGCCTTCTGCGCCGCTGCGGCGGCAGCGGCGGTTTCGCGTGTCGCAGCCGTGATGTAATGCCCGTCGACGCGCGCGAGCATACGCGCCAGCGTGGAACAGTTCGCTTGTTCTCGGGGTCCTGCACCCGACCACCATTCGGCGGTAGGTGACGGGCTGACGGCCACGTCGACGCCGACAGGAGACGTCGGTGCGGCGACAGCGGCGCAGTCGGCAGTCATCACGAGTGTCGGTTTGGAGACGATCCAGCCACGGCGTGCCAGCTCGGCACCGAGGGACTCTGCATGGCGTGCGTCTGCATTAGGCATTGCATCTGCGCGCTTGGCCTCAGCTTGCTCCACATGCTGCACGTTGGCCCCATCGCCATCCCCATCTGCTCGCCCGTAGAGCTGTATGACCGCCGCCTGGCCGTGTGCAGCATACCACTCCTCGACGCTCGTGATCGAGACACCGAGCGGTATCCCCGGATCACCGAGGGGTAGTGCCGAGTTGGCGCGGGATGCGTATCCGTCCGAGGCGCGCAGGAGCCACCGCCCGATCCACGCCGTCTCGAGTGCCGGGAGGCCGGCGACCATCAGCGCCTGGAGCGCGTCGATGCTGATGGCCCCTCGGTCTGCGGCTGCCGGGACTTGTAAGGTGGTAATGGACTTTGAGCCCGAGCGGTACCTGTCGGCGATCCTGGCGGGGGTTGTCGCTTCGCTGCGCATAGTAGTGTTACTGAGTGTAGTTGTCTCGTCGCCCAGGTTGGTCGTCCGGCGGCTCATCTCAGTCGTCCCGAACCACGCCCGCTCACAGCCGGAGCCAGTCAGTGATTGCATTCCCGCAAGGGATGAGTATTTGGAAGCACTGTGAGTCGAGGTGCGCGCATGGTCTCGGGACTGCCTGGGGAACAAACAGGCGCCTGAGCGAGTTGGCTGGTGGTGAGTTTGACTCGTTTGTGGAAAACTGAGTCGAAAGACCTACCATCGACTTCTCAATGATGCCGCCGTGCCTTAATCACGTGTTGCACCCATCGCCAAATGCTCACGATCTCCCACTCACCGTTGGTTTCTCCTCAGCTTCCGCATCTCTTCCGACTTCAGGCAACCTCGTCCGGTCCACAAGAGCCACCGCATATCTCGTCCAGCACTCACAATACACCTGGACCGTGACGTCGACGCCAGCGTGTACTTGTAAAATGAGCCGAGAGGAGGCTGTGTTCTGGAGATCATAGCAAGCTATGGAGACATGTTGAACCCCCCTCTTGCCCCCCTTACTCATGCTTGATCGGCCAGCAGGCCACCCAGACCCACTTACACTCGTGCCAAGACCGGGGACTGCACTGGAGGATTTCATGTTAATGCTGGCGGCTTAACTGGCTATTTCCCGCGGTCCAATCCAGCCGTGCTTCACTGCTCAACCTGCTCGACCTGCTAAATCTGTTATTTATTTTCACTGCCCACCACTCTTGGTGGTAGATAAGATGCCATGGTGCACCACGGGTGTGTCCAAGCCACACCCCACACCGCCAAAACATCTTCAGCGACTGTTAAACTATCCATACCACCCCCAAACATCTTTTGTGACTGTTAAACTATTCATACCACGCCTGCCCTTGCATCATGGCCCCTCGCGACATCATCGTGAGTAACATGTCCACCGTGCCTAGCGATTGGGATCTATGCCGAACTTATAGCAGCAGCTAACTACCAGGAGCCACTCGCGCCTGCCACGATTGTCTGGTGGCGCCGCGCATTTGCCCACCCCCAACAGGAGCACCTCGACCACCTCCGCTCGCACGGCCTCGCGTTCCTCCCGACCTATCATGCGTTGACACAGTCGCGCACGCTGGCAGAAGCCGCCGCTCGTGCCATGATGCGCGATCACTCTCGTCCATCGTCGCGCTGGTGTGACCTTGCCAACGAACCGCACCCAGAGTGTCCGATCTGTGAGGCGCTCGGTGACGATGTGCCGCCACCCCGCTACGAAGTGTGTCCGCCTCCGAAGGGACGCTTATCCTCCAAGTACAGTTACAGCTGGTAGAGCAGGAGTTAGTGGCTTAGCACTCCGCCTTATCACTCTGCCCCAAGGTCCTCCCCATGTTCCCGTTATACACCCGAACTGTAGCAATATACTATCCTTGCATTTTTTTACCCTCATCTCCCCACGATCAATAATTGACAAATCATGGACGTGATGGCTGAGTTCAAAGGCTACATGAATTCATGAATCGATACAAGTCAACATGACAATAGTCTTTGTCTACGTCTTCACAGCCAGATTGTACTGATCAATTTGGATATTGCTCGTGATATTCCCAAGCCTCCGCCTGCGTCACCCGGTATCACTTCCTCACACCATCTGCTCAAGTCAGCACAGTTATCAGCATCAACTCACCATGGTTTCCAAAGCCAGAGCATCCCCAGAGTCTTCGCGATGAACTCAGTCTCGGTGCGCTCATCCACCTCTCGGTCCCAGTATTTCCAAGCCTGAGTGTCAGCCGCCTGAATAGTTGGTAGCCTTCAGTGAACGCACCCCGAAGACACCTCTCCTCGCTCCCCGACCGCCCACGTGTACGGCTTCAAATATCTGGCTGAGGCTCGGCTTCTCGACGTCCACAATCGCACCGTTCCACCGCAGCTGGGGTGGACTGTCGTTGGTGAGGTGTACGACACCGAAGATGAATTTCGTAGCGGGGCTAGACCCGGTCTTGTTGTGGCCATAGAATCGAAGAGGAGGAAGAGCAGCGTCGGGCGTGAAGGTGCATTTGGGGAAGTCGGTCCATAGGCGGGGATCGGCCAGACCAGTTGTTGCTTCGAAGGCCTGTATCACAGACTGCTCGTCGACGACTGGGTTGAGGTCAAATGAAACGGGCTCCTCAAAAGTGTCGCCATGTTCCCAAACTCGATTTCTCCGCCCTGGAGGATCGAGGGTAATAGCTCTCCGCGTGTGTATATCGTTCCATCGACCCCCAAGGTCTGCCCAATCCCAGACTTCAGTAGAGTCAAGGTTAGACGGACGCCCCAAATCAAGGATCCCAGTACCTCGGACAGACTCGACACCTCCCTCAACTGCATTCTTAACGAGTGACGGTTCGAGGTTTCCTGGAGGGAAGCCGTTGGGGTCCATCACTCGGGCGACTGAGAGCAGGGTCAGCGGAAGGGAAGAATCAAGTGCTTACCTCCCAGGCAGGTGTTGGCAAAGAGACCAGGCCAAAAAGTTTGGTCCCTTGCCGCATTGGGTTGAGACTTGTGGTGAAAATGTAGAAATCTCCTCCACGGTGTTAACCGTCTCCAATGCTCATGGAACGCGTCGCAGTGCACAAAGAGGGCATATGGGAAGAGCCTCAATGGCTCTTCGGACGCCAACCCGACAACGCATTCGGGGTTTGCCTCCATCTGGGAGAAGTGGTGTGAATAGATCATGGTCGACAGAATTGAGGCATTGTGCGATGGTATTCCTGCTGCCGGAAGGTCATGATACAAGTCTACCATGGTTCGGAGGAACAACCGGGCCCATTCCCTGTGCTTGAAGAAGTCAGCTTGATTCGTTGCCATGCGCTCACACGTTCCATTCCAACGTCACAATAGTAGCTCGTGTGAATGCCACAGTACATAGCAGGGTCCCGTGTAGTAGAGAGGGATCTTCTAACTACATCCCTGTCAGTGACCCGCTGCTTCCAATCGTAATAGCGACGAGGTGCAGGGAATGCACATGCGCGCCGGGGGTCGTCGTACTTCAAGTTGTGCAGCTCTCGCCATACGGTCTGGTCATCCTATACGTTAGGTTACACCTATATGAATCATCTTCCGTACTCACTGCGACAACTTTATGAAGTGTTCGACAAGTCGAGGCGATCCTCGCAAGCTCAGGTACGTCATCGATGGAAGCCAGGACGACAACATGAACGAGAAGCTATCCGATCAGCACGAGACCGCATGACGTTGTCGACTCACTTCACGGGGTAGGGATAATAAGCCTTTGGGGGGTTGTGCCATCGCTTAATGCCTGACGGTGACTCATTAATGAATAACAAGGATGTGGAAGATGGATCGAGTGTCTGAAAGCCGGAGGACCATGTGTTGACGATTTCACCCGGTTTTGATTCCGCCCCCCAATTGTATCATCGCCGTCTGTTTCAGCTTCAGCCAGGGGGCAGGGGGCGGAAAGCCCAGAACTCAAGGGTCAGGGGCAAAGGGGGGGTGCCATTTATGTGACACGTTTCATGTGGGTTGTGGTTGTCAACGTCAACAGCACAGCTTCCGCACTCTAAACCTACGTTCTTCTCCACCTTGCGGTCTACGCGCCGAGTGTATATGCGTTGAGGCGGTTGTCCTTCCCCATGTTTTGCGGTTTTGACCTCCGCTCATGCACTGGCCTGAATTACCCCAGGGATTACACTGAAACAAGGGCCGGAGAACGCTGTGCATTTGCTGTGCACGTCAATGTTTGAGTACTGTACTGTCAGTGTACAACGCACATGGATACGGACGCCAAGATATAAAGTGATGGCTTGTTGTACTTGTTTTGTTCTTCACACACTACCGCTATGCCGTCTCTCTTCAAGAAATCAGATCCCCTCATCCTCCAGCTGCAGCGCATCCAGACGGACGTTGTGCACTGCCAACCAGCACAACCCAACCAATCGCCGCCGATCGGCCGCGTTCAACAAAAGTGGGTCCTATCGGTCTGAAGACAAGGGGCTGGGCTAATGCATCAGTCTCTACACCAACCAGTATGGTGATCGCTTCGTCCTGGGTATCCGTACTGCCACGCAAAACTTCCACGTCCTCCTCGACACTGGGTCAGCCGACCTGTACTTGTTTGGTCCAGATTGCGAGTTCCGAACGCTGGGGAGACACAATTGCGTGAGGTACCAAGGAGCGCAAAAGGCCGACGAGAGCCCTCGCTGGTTGGGATTCGCGGACCAACAGAATTCGTATGGGCAAGCCTACCTGGACACCGTGTGGCTTGGTGATGAGCGGGTGAAGCGCCAATGGCTGTGTAAGTGTGGAGCGTTGAAAACCTGTAGAACGAAACGATTGTTGACTGCCGCACAGATCAGATCAGCTCCACTTTCGATACACCAGACGAGTTGGTCTCCGGTCTTATTGGTTTTGGGTGGCCGGAAGATGGCAGGGTCACATCCAGACACCCACTTTGGTACACCGTTGCCAAGCGGACTGGCAAGACGATGTTTGGTATCTACATTCAACGCTCACGACCCGGTTCTCAGAACTTGGCTGGTGCTGGCGACCTTACAATTGGGTGAGTAGTAGACAAGTAGAGGCTCGGAAGGGAAGGGTTCCGAATGAGGTACCTAATGAGGCCCGCCCTCCTCCTCCCTCGCCACCTTCCTTTTGTCCGGGCCGTGACTAATTCCTCCGCAGGGGCGTGAACGAAGTGAGACTGAAGGGTGGCAAAGATGGCATTCGCTGGTTCAAGACTGTTCCTCGCAACAAAAGTTTATCCGG
This sequence comes from Pascua sp. PH4015B, assembly GCA_025502685.1. Taxonomy (NCBI): domain Eukaryota; kingdom Fungi; phylum Basidiomycota; class Tremellomycetes; order Trichosporonales; family Trichosporonaceae; genus Pascua; species Pascua sp. PH4015B. The sequence goes on from JAMFRD010000001.1 coordinate 269,509, forward strand.
CTACCAAGAGTGGTGTATCCCTCTCAAGGCGGTATGGGTAAACGGTCGCCAGTTTAAGCTCGCCAAAGCGGTTGCACTGTTCGACACAGGTGCGACTCAGATCAGAGGCCCAAACCACATCGTCTCGCAAGTGATGGCTCACGTGGGAGGCCGCCAGATCGACAGGGGCGAGGACAATGCGGACCGGCCATACCGGTACTCCTTCCAGCAGTACTTCAGTGTCGCCTTCGACTTTGGTGGCAAGATCGTGCCCGTCGATGGGGAAGCTCTGGCCAGTGTACCGAACTCAAGGGACGTCCGTAAATGTCACGGCAACCCGTTCGTCTCACAAATCCATGGTGCAGACATGGAAGAGTAGGTCCTTCAAGTCTCCGTCATTCTCCACGCTGACGGCCACTAGGCAGCATTGGGTGCTGGGTGTTCCCTTCCTTGTCAACGTCTACACCGCGTACTGCAAGGGCAGGGCGAAGTTTGAAGTCGGCATTGGCGACCTTGATCCCTCGGTTGACCAGCCGTCGGGCCGCTGCCCCTTGGCTGGTCCGAATTGGAAGGCACCCGCAGGACAACCAACCCAGACAGTCGCGGGCTCTTCGTCCACTGCTGGCGCTCATGGGCGCCCCGCCCAACCGGCCGGTGGTTACGCCCGGCCATCGGCGCACGTGGAGTCATCGGCCCATGGTGAGTCATTGGCATACAAAACGCGATCGCGAAGCAAACACCTGACAATGACTCAGGGGCATACCACCAACAATACACGCATGCTCGGCCCCAGGCACACGCTCAACCAGGATCCAGCCATTCATACGGACACACTCCACAATCGGGATATGGTCACTCGTCAGGCTACAGTCAACCATCGGCATATAGCCAGTCGCAGGCATACGGGCAGTCGTCAACGTACGGTCAGGTGTCGGGATACGCTCAGCCTTCACCACACGCTCAACCCGCACACGCTGGACCGTCGACATACCCGGGCTCGTACGTCGCACCGTCTAGCGCTCGCCCAACAACTGCTGGACAACACTCGCGTCCTCATGGGGGCGGATCCGTCGGTCCAGGTCGCCTGCCTCACTCTCAGCATAACCGGCCACATCAACCATACCACCGTTATCCGTAGAGTTTGTCGGGCCTCACCGGGAGTGATCCCCGCAGAGGAGACAGCTTGCCTACTGTAGAACCGCTTGTAGCCATAGATGTCAGCTTTTCACTTAAATCAACGGGCTGCTGGGATGGAATCACCTGTGTAGTTAGTTCACTTATGAGCGGCGCAGGAGAGGCAGCGGAGGGGGGGGGGGGGTCCGAGACGAGCTGCACCTGCTCCCGCTTTGGGCTACCGCATCAGTGTCAGCGTTATCAGTTGTGATCTGCAATCCCCAGGTGAGTTTGCATGAGACACGAAGCCTGTCAGCGCTGGACTGGCACGCAATATCCATCGCCACGCAAGCTGTCCTGCAGCCTGTGACGCTTTGGAAACCCATGGCTCTGCAAACCAACCCAGCCATCTCTCCCTGCCTCTCTGTCTCTCTATCAACCTATGTCTCTGTACAATTGTATACCTCTGTCAAACCGATGTCCTTTGCGTTGCGTACTAAGACGCCGTACGTGCCATGGTCCCACTTCAGCAGGCTGTGTCGTGCGTTGCCGGAGTCCACCATGAAGGCTGTCGCGGGCCACATCGCATCGAGGTCAATACACCACGAACAGCCGCGCCGACGCCATAAGCAGACGCCAAGGTGACATGGTCACGCTGTGCTCATCGAACGAACAGGTGGTGATCCAAGGTGGCTGTCGTCGTGGGTCGTGCGCGAGCGCCGTACAGCTGTGCCCCGCGCCTCCTCATGGCGTTGCGGGCAGTATAGGCTGCTGGGAGGCGGGTGGATCACGACTGATGGAGGGAACTCCACGACTTGCCTCGTGGTGGGTGCGCGCTGGTGAGTTAGGGTCGGATCATGGGCAGAAGAGAGTGATGCCGCAGTCGACATCTGCAACCGGGGCGAGGACAAGGAAGTGGAAGAGAGAGAAGAACTCACATGAAAGACGGCTTGACGACGGGTGTGCCATCATCCGCATCGTCCGTTTGCGGGAGCAGGTGGTTTGTGACCTCCACCGCGGGACCATCTTTACATCTGCTGTCAGGATGGGTACTGTAAAAGGAGCCGTAGACGGCGGTGAAGACGGAGTTGTGGAAGGACTGGATCGGTTCACGGGAGCCTTTTCACCGGCCGCACCGTACATTCCATATCCATGGCTCCGCTCCCGCTCGACTCACTGCCTGAAAACGCGCTCGAACGGCCAGCACGTCAACTTGTTGGGGCCTGCCTGACACGTAAACTGTTTGATGCTGAAGAGGGTACAGGGCGGTTCGGGCTGGACGCTCTGGCCATCGACTTTCTCTTGTGGCTGGGACATGGATGCAGTAGGGGATTGGGTGGAGTATATCCGTTGTTGGGGGCGAGTGGGGAGTGCCTGTTGTGGACTGGGGGAGGTAGGGTTGAAAGACGAAAGGTTGGCGAGAGCGACGAGAACGAGTATGTTGACGAGGTGAGTGGTCAAGTGGTTTCCATTGGCAGGGCGAAACATGTGATTCAGGCACGGCTCCGTCATCAGGACGACACCGGTTGGTACTTGTGTGGCGGACTCGGTTTCACAGAGCCACGTCAAATATCCCGACACGTCGTGCTCTTGTTCATTTTAGGCTCCCTCCCAAGTCTGAACATGCTGCAAGAGGAGGCGTGTCACACCCACCACCCCTCTTCCCCTTCACTATCTACCCATCGGCTCGTGCAACCAGAAAGAGGCCCGCCACGCGTCCCTATTTAGTGAACCACCCCTGACCAAGATTAGAGGGCAATGCCGACCCACACTAAACTAAACTGCATAAACAAGAGTACTATAACACCAAAAGTAGAAGCATACGGCAGGGACGGCCAGAGGCCCGCCGGCGACGGGCGTCTTGTTCCGTCCTGTTCCCCCCAACCAACTGTGACCGGCCGGTAAACGGAGGCCCAGGGGGCGTTGCTTAGGCTTCTCAAGAGGTTTGTGGGTGCGGCCAATAGCCAATGAGACGGACGGTCAGCGTCATGGTGTTGTGGAAGACAACAAAGTGCCGGCTCCTCCTTCCTTTCTTCGTAGAGTAAAGGCAGATGATTGGAGATGACCCGGTCAGTGCTCGGCGCCACGACCCGAAAGCAATGGGGCCACTCTGATTTGTCGACTGCTAGTCTGCTCCCGTACCAGGAAGGAACTATTCGCCTCCATTGTCCCCCGGCTCAACCCGATGCCCGACAGCCAGGTATTGCGTTGTCAGAACTGGGATGTCAGCAACTGCCTCGATGGAGACGTTGGTAGAGCCGCCGAGGACGTCTTGGGAACACTGGCTTCGTTGCACACGACTAGTCGTGTGAGTGATCGGCTGGAGGTCCATGGTCTACTCCTGATGCTGGAGCTGGCCAAGTCAGAGCCAGAGGCTAGCACGTACCAAGGTCACTAAACCTGGCACTGGGGAGCCATTGGTGAGCTCTCCTATAGGCACCCATACCTGAGCTGGCCCCAGCCGGGTGGCCCACTGTACCCCTGCCAGGCCATCCATCACCCTCAGTTCACCATCACGGTTATTCACGCAGTGACATCCTTTGACCCCATTGTCTCAGCCACCCCTGTCCCAGTTGGCACGGGGCACTACTGGAGGTCCATGCCCTGTTGCTATGGTCCAGATCAGTTTACCGGAGAACCAGTGACGAAACAATCGGCGCCAGAGACGTGGCCGCGTGGCCGCCATTGCTGAACGTCTTCGTGCCATTGAGTCATTGAGCCAAGACGATCAGCCAAGGCCACTAACAATAGCGTTTTTCGTGTTTCGTAGCATTCCACAGCAGCTGTTTCACGAACCGTTGCACATTTGGTGCGCTTGCTGCAGTGAATTGCACTAGCTGTTCATTGGTACGGCACCAAAAATTCTCGCGTGACAGCCCCGATCGTGCCAAGAACCGGGGGACCAGCCTTTCGCAGCGGCCGGAACGCTGTTCTCACGCACGCTCCTCGTTGCAACCTCCAGATACGAGTGGGTGAGCGAAATGAGCGAATCAGCTACACGGCTGACAAAGGAGAGCACCGAGTCAAACGGAGGCCCGCCTCGCTCTCCTGCCTAGCGCGGTGTTAGGGTTCTGGCTCCTGGGCGCACCGTGCGAGTGGATCGTGGCGCTCCGAAGCATGCTACACCTGGTCAGTGTCGTGGGTTGGGTGCGAGAGTGATTGAGCGTGGAGTGTTGAGGATGGAAGTCGATTCGGCAAGGGCTGTGTTGAGGCTTCCGTAGGGCCCAACAAGTACTTGAGTTACAATTCGCAATTACCCAACGCCCAACGAGCCGGCGCAACGAAGTTACCAGTCCCCGATAAACCTTGGCCTGCCTGCCACATGCCGCAGGGGGACGATAATGTCGTGTGCTCGGTCGACGGTTGATAGGGTTTCGTCATCTGACCTGGGTTGGAAGAGGAAGCGGCTTGCTTCCGAGCTTCTGAAGCTGATCACCTGACCGTCTTCCAAAGGTTCCAATGGGGTCACTGACGTCATTTCGCACCTTCTTCCGACATCGATACACACTCGACTTGTTCTTTCTAGGTCTTGTCCATGGGCCGCGCGGCAGTAAGCAAGGATCTACTGTGTGCATTTCTCTTCGGGAACCCCGTCATGTATGTTGGACTGTTGCTGACATCGACGTCGCCAGCCATGCCTCGACAAGAAGGCAGGTTTTGCGGTCAGGTTGTGGGTGGAAGGAGGCACATGTTTACCGAGCTAGTTGGTGGGGATCGGAGTGGTCGGCGCGCGCGGCGCGGTCGGCTCGTCGGGCATGGATCGTGGAATCACAGTATCATGCCCAGCAAAGACTCGTCTGATCGCACCGAGCTCCACAACGTCGAGAGCCTACTTAACCCTTGCCACTGCCCAACTCTACGCTCCCAACACACACTCCACCACATACACCACCATGTTCACTCTTCTTGCCACGGCGTTCACTCTCCTCGCCACTCTCGCCGCTCCGGCCTCGGCCGCTGTCGCCATCCACCCCGGCGGCAACGACAACTTCTGTCTCGACGTCCAAGGCGGTGTGATTGCTGTCGGCACTCGGGTCCAGATGTGCGTCTCAGCGTCGTTCCCATCTCTCCGGGGATCTGGTTTACTGACGCTCACCAGCTACGAGTGCAACTGTACCCCTGCCCAGAAGTGGGAGTTTACCACTGCGACGACCTCTCTTCCCCTTCTCAAGGTTGCGGGCACGGACCTGTGCATTGACAGCATCGGCGACCGAGCGTATGGCGTGCACCTCGTCCAGTGCCCTGACGGCCACGACCGCTATTCGGCGTGGGTCTACACGACCCCCGACGAACCGTTTAACAACGTTGATGACGGGCGCATCGTGCAGGTCCACCCCAACTCGGGAGGCACTTGTGAGTAGAAACTGGCCAGCCACAAGGAGGCCCGCCCCGCGGGTCCCCTACTCCCTGGCTGCCGACGCTGACATCAGTCTACGTGCTCGATCTCCAGGACGGTCTCATGGCCAACGGTGCGACCGTTCAGCTCTGGGACTACTTTGCGGGCAACACGAACCAGTACTGGACCATGACCTGAGCGTAGCTCCGGCCTACGGTCCGTGTGTCCTGCGGATCAGTGCGACACGGAACTGGAAAGGACAATGGACAATGGACTATAATGCGACGAAACGGCGCGAAAAGACGGTTGGGGTCGTCAAAACGAGACGTACCTCGTGCGTGTTCGACACTGAGCACTGCAAGGTATGGGTTGTGGTGTGAAATATGGTATGCATTGTGAGCTCGACTGTCGCACTCATCTTTCGTTCAGGATTCTGTTGTCGGGCTTGACCACGAAATGCCCAAGTCGGTGCCAGACTGCTACCGGGGAGCAGCAGTCGTCATCTGCACACAGCCGTTCCTGCAATTAATAGTGCTGTACCTGGCACGCGTGAGGCTACGTTGCCCAAGTCTGGAATCGATAATGAGCGCGATAGGAGCTGTACGTCGCCATCCCTCTACCCGCCGCTTCAATGCCGCATGGCGCCCGATCGGACGCATTCTGATGGTGGACCATGCTGTCCTCGAGGGCTCTGACTCATAGTGGTGGCGCTGGTTGTCGCGCCTGACCAATCACCGCCTTGAAAGCACTCCAATGGGACAGCATTGCTGCACGTCTTTACACTGTTGTGCAGGATCCGGTTCAGCAAACAGCTACCAGTGGGCAGTTTGGACGTGACCCGGAGGAATATTGGAAAGACAGGCACGTCCTAGGTGTCACGTAGTTTCCCACAGACGCGACATTGTACCTACCCTTTAGGGATGGTTCGAACGCGACCAGCCCGTGTCCGTCAGTGACACGCCGTGACATGTGGGCTGGGACAGAAGCAAAGGATAGCCAGAGTAGGCATAAATCGCCCAGAGCCCTTCCCTTTCCCGTCCAATCCTCCATACCGTCGTTGACCCCCTCGTCAGTCACATCTTGCCCTCTTTTGTCCGACCTCCACCAGCTACTCCTGACTATCTCTCCCGACGTCCGTTTGCTCCTGACCTTGGCATCTGCCGTTTTGGGACCCCAGCCAGTTCAAGCCCTAGCCCTCTCCGCTGACCCTTCTTCCAGACCACCGGGATGGGCTTTTTTTCGTGCAGTTGACCAATGTAGCTGCTTCTCAGGTTATGGATCTTGCTCCCGACCCATGCATGGTTTGTCCCAAGACAATCCGATCCCGTCATCTCCGAACCGTCTTGGGTGCGCACGGAGGGAGACACGCCCCGGGCGGGTCTTCGTCTCCCTGTATCACCGTTACATGCTGTCGTACGCTGACGTCCCATCCCACGCGTCGTATATGCAACACTGGGCCTGACTTGGAGCTCGATGCCAGGGTGTTTCCTGACTGTGCATGTCCCACAAGCGCTGATCACGTCAGAGACGCGTCCCAATGTGTCTACCACGCTGTTGACGTGGTTGTCGATGAGGCAAAGCGCGTTCCACGTGCGACACGTGCACTGTAGGTATCGCAACGCATGAAACGCGAATACCAAACATGGCGACTGCGCTGTCTGATTCTTAAGGTCGACTTGTGACAGTGTCGTCCCCTCTCCATCCTCCTCCTTCTCTTCTTCTTCTGTCCAGTTGATAGACTACCCAGTCTTGACCAGGCGCACTTCGTCCTTTGCGATACCCGGCCCGCTAGCCGCTACACACGCTCTTTAACGCAAACACACGCTCTTTACGACCTCATACGACACTCGTCTCGACGTCGCGCCCCCGGCATTGACACTGGTGCTATCCAGCCACGCTCCACCGTCACGTCCACATCGACGAGCCATTTCGCCCACCCGTCGGAGTCATAGCAAAAGTCAACTGTCCCGCTGGCCGAGACAGTCTGCTACGCAAAAGCTATCGGCGCCACACACGTCTTCAATTGTTCAAGCCGTTCACATATTCCCACAATCCACAACCTCCGTGTTCGACTTCTTTTTCACCACTACTTTCGTCTCCCGGTGCTCCCGTTTTCAAGACCGCGAGAAGCGCCACCGCACGTCCGACGAGACGCGTCCCCTATACGCCCTGCGGCACATTCCCCTCTGCACGGCCCCGTTTCGTCATTTTGTGCACACGACGCGACGCGACTGATCTTCAAGACCCGCATTACGGGCTCATCCACCTTGCAAGTCTCGACCACGCAGTTGACTTTCGTACCGTCCATCATTTTCCGGACGCCTTCCGCGACGCCATCCGCGACGCCTCGCTACCACAACCCATATCGTGGTTGCCTCCCTCTCAATCACATTCCCGTGATTGATTTCTCGTCTACTTTGACGTGATTTGACTTTGGCGTGATCGAAAGCCGGCTTTCGTCGTACCCAAGTCTCCTCCCAAGACTGCTCCCAAGTCTCCACCGACGTCTCTTCCCAAGGCACGCACACGGGACAGGCCCGTCGCGTGCAGAGACCCGACGTCGTACTCCTTCCACGCGACAAGAATTCCTCCCGCCGTCACCACGCGCTGCCCGCAGCCCCGAGTCTTCTGCCCCGAATTCCCCGGTTCCGACTCTGGATCTTTCTGCCTTTGCGCCTACTTTGCGCACTCGTCGCGTGGCTCCCCTTTTACGGCACGCTTTACGCTATTCCGACCCCTTGGTGCCTCATATTAGGTGTCCTCTCGCCCCAGACCACCCTGGACTACCCTGGGACGCCTCAGCGACGCCTCTGCGGCGCCGCCACATTTTCCGCCACTACTGTACTTGTGGTCTCGTCCCGCCCCTCTTCGGTAACACCCTCGATTTCACTTCCTCTCCAGTAGCCCTTTATTCCCGACCCTACTGGCAGCCAAGCCAAGACATTGCACGACTAGCGCGTACCTTTTGCCATTGTCGGAGTCACATAACGTTTGATTCCAACCGCGGTACAGCAGACTTTATCATCGTTTGGGTCATTCAATCAAGACGCCACCCCGGGCGTCTAACGTACATACATTTCTCATCCACATCAAGTCCATTCATCAACCCGACACCTTGGACCGGAATCCATTCAGTGATCAGCGACCCGCGCCGCCACAGCCATCAATCAACCGTCTCACCACTCTCGCACAGACGCTAGACCTAGAAGGGTAAGTAACTTGGCATGGTAACTTGGCATGTGGCATTGATCGACGACAGCGAGCTCACACCTCGTAGCAACAAAGAATATATACCGGCCTCGACATTGGTTGCGACCGACCTTAGAAACCCCCTACACTCAGTAGTCACTGCCTGTCTACCATGTCCACCGTGTCGACTCCAGTCCGCCGCGTCTCGAGCCGCAAGACGGCTCCTCCATCCCTCAACATTCCGCTCCCATCGACGCCCACCGACTCTTCGACCCCTCTGGCCGACATTTCGCCACGCCGCCGCCGCTCACGGCCAATGCGTCTTCGCGACCCGGGCCACTGCGGTCTGTACACGCTCTGCGAGGCAGACGAGCAGATGAGCCAGTTTGACGACACGGACGACGAATACGACTTCCCACCGTCGCCCACCCCGTCCCGCCCACCATCGTGGTGGACGACGGACAGCCACGCAACGTCGTCAGCCGACTCGCACTGCCCTGCGACGCCCGTCTCTGAGCTCGACGACATCTTCTTCGATAGCCCCACGGGCCAGGACAAGCGGGTCCGCGCTGCGCGCCCCCCACCGCTCAACCTCGCCTACTCGCTGTCGGCTGTCGGCCCCATGCGGTCCCCGTACTCTCCTGCCATGTACTCTCCTCTGGGGTCACAGTACGCCCGCCCACCCCGGGTCTCTCCCTCGTCGCCGTCACCCCTTCCACGCACACCGGTGACGGCGTCGCTCTTGCCTCCGCTCCCTATCCTTGACGACGACGAGTGGAGCGCCCAGGCTCCTCCGTCACCCGTCACCCCTAGCACGCCCATGACACCCAAGACACCGGGTATTGCCGTCAACCTCGTATCTGCGCTCCGCGAGCTCCTCCACACGTGCGGCGAGCATGACGTCTGTGACGACATGTTTGCCGACGCGGACGAGGACGGGGAGGACACCACCATGACCCCCGGTTGCTCATGCACCTCCCCGGGCCAGTTTGCCGACGCCGACGGCGATGTGGACATTGACTCCATCTCGCCCCTCCCATCACCAATGGTCGACGTCTCCGCGACTCAGCTGGGTCCCGTGACCCCGGCTCATGCTCGCGGCCTCCGCGCGCCTACTCCCGGCGCACCCCGGATCTCGCGTCGTGCCCGCCCTAAAAACCACTCCGTCTTCGTCTCAGACCACGCACGCCTTCGCCACCTCCAGCTTGCACCAGAGCCGTACCCCCACCTCACCAGGGTACCCTCGCTCCCGAGCTTGAGCAGCACATCGAGCCTCAGCAGCACCGCTAGCTCACTCGCGTCGCTCGACAGCATGTGTGGTCTCGCCGCGTTCGCAGACGCTCCCCTCAGCCCAACAGGGTCGTGGGGTTCCGCCTCAGACTGCAGCGCCGCCGTTTGCGCCAAGAGTGCATCGCCCTCGCCGCGCAAGCGGGTGTCGTCGCGCAAGCCGCTGCAGCCACTCCCACCAGCGTGGACCCGGTTGTGACGCGCCGCCCTTGGTTACGACTTCTGGAGGCCCGCCCCTGCGAGCCTCCCTCCATTACTTTGCTTCGTTTCGCTGCATTACCATTTATCGCATGAGCTGGACTCTGGAGCTGATACTTTCCACTGCCTGTAAAACAATGCATTGTCATAGTAGTACAGACTGTTCCGTTGACGTTGATGTTGCCGTTTGTCACAACCCGTTCCCGCATTTCGGCCAGCTATAACCTTGATGCTGCCGTCAATGCTGACCGGCCCCACAAGCTTGGATACTCGGCATTTTGCAGCACCAAGGCACTCGATAAGCTCAGCCCGCGAATACCGCAGTGTCTCGCGTTGCATACCGCAGTGTCTCGTGGTCATAAGCATACTGCTGCCAACCTACGACGCTCGCCTGCCGTCATGGAAGCAGCGTTGTGGCCCGAAAACCTTTGCATTTAGCGTACAATTGCAGCATGTCAGCGTCTTCTATTCGCGTCCGTCGCGTCCGTCAGTACTCGGCGGAACCTCTGCGGGACGGATGCACTTCCCGCAGCCGCGCAGACGGCGCCAGCGCGGCTCTGCCGGCATTTCGCGTTGTACGTTGTACAGCATGCAATTTTGGCATGGTAGCACCATAGTCTGCCGCACCATAGTCAGTCCCGGTCCGCCGTTCGGTCGTCGTCAAGGCTCCTCCCGCCGGGGACCCCACCGGGGACCTGTGTCCGCGACAGCAACATCCGCGACAACCCGAGACAACCATCAAGTACGCAGAGACGGGGAACGATACCACGACGTCTACAGGCACTGTACAGACTCTTTCAAGGGGACAGCCGATTTCTTGCCATGTTGGGTCGGTGGCCATCCAATGACAACGCCGCACAACGACAGACATTGCCCCAGGAACGCTGATCGTAAAGCACTGCCAACCCGGTCACCTATTACGCACGCCCCCCCACAATTCACGTACCCCTCTCGTACGTCTGACTATGCATGTCGCTATCTCATGATCATCGTACCATCCCCCAACCCGCCAGGGAGTGAGGAGAGGCACGGGGTGCTGCTTGCGCACTACTCATCGGCACCGACTGTGGTAACAAAAGGACACCAGCATTTTGCCCAACTTCCATGTCCATATCGCCTGGCAAGAGCACGGTTCTGAGTGGAAGGCTTACGGCTCCCGGATTCCGTGCACAAGGTCGCGGTAGTTGGGGGGGGGGCATGCATGCTGTTGACCGGGTGAGTAACTCCATGTAAGCTTGCTTGGACTTGCAAGTTTCGCTTCCTTACTCACCCTGTTCACCCCGCTTCACTCGTGTTCGTGGCCAGCTTGAGCTGCCCACTCTAATCGGTCCCAGATTACTCATGACCACGATTCTGACACCCTGTATGAGGTTAGGGGTGTGATTGACTTATGGTTCTTCGGAGGTGCTAGTGTGAAGCGGATGTCGACCCTTCCCCCTCCCCCAGGTGCTGCCCTCCCCATGGCGGAAGCATACGTGCTCCCCAAGCTGGCGAATCGAAACCGCCAACACCTTTTGTCCTGGGTCTTGGCCGGCCTACGTGTGGCACCTCGTTCTCGCCGACTAGAGCAAGTCTTAGAGTTGGGAGTGCCAAGGAGACGAGAGCGGACCCGTACGTGACAGGGCAAGACGACCCGTCAGTCACACGGCTGGCCGCGAGACCAATTAAGTGCGCCTCATATATCATGTGTCGCTCATTCTCTATTCATTTCTTGGCTTCACTATTCAGCTGTAACTGTTCAACGGCTTTGGGATTAACAGTCTTCACGGTCTTGTTTACTTCTTTTCGTCCACTAAGCGGCGTGTGGGTGGCCACTTGTTGGTGGGCCAGCTTGGCCCAGGCGTTTGTGCCTGGCCCCGCTACTCCTTACTTGAGCTTGGCAAAGCCGAGTGCCGGGGGGTCGACACGGTGGACCGAGTAGACATTCTTGAGGAATACATCGCCCAGGAGCCAAAAGTCGATGCTGTCGGTCAGTAGGTGCGAGGTGGTTAAGCGGATATGGTCTAGTCTGGCCCTTTGAGACACTACGCTCCACACTATCACCGTGAACAAAAGTACTCACTCGGCACCACCAATACCAGCCAGGCAGTTGCCGTCTTGGCCCTTGGCCAGCACAAGGTCCTCGCCCTTGATTGGGTACTTTACACCGTTAAACTCAAAGTCGAGCTCAAACTTTGAGTCGCAAGGGAAAATATAAAAGTCGAAACCCGTGAGCAGACTTTGGAACGGTTCAACCTTGGCGCCGGCGACTTGCTCGAAGAGCCTTGCAACGTCGGCCTTGCGCGCCATGATGAGGGTTGAGCCCGTGTCGGTAATGGTGGGAATGTTCGAACCGAGGTCAATGGCCTTGCCGTTGACGTTGATGGCGTCAGCCGCGACCGACCAATGCGTCTTGAAGTTGGGGGTGCTGTCGAGGAGCGGCAGGTAGTTGATGTCACCAGTAAAGAGAGACTCGTCAACACCACTGCGTTTGTTAGAAGACTGACCCCCAAACCTTGGCAGGACCACCAGCCCTACTCACCCAAGCGTGATGAGACCGCCCGGCGCCGGGACGTCGGGGCCCACGTTACCATCGCCCTCGACACGGTCGAGGTAGATGGCAAAGCGCTTGTCGTCCCATTGCTGGGCAATGCGGTGCCAGTACGGCTCGGGGTCATTACTGCGCGGCCATCCAAGGCCGATCAGGCCCGAGTTGTTGGCGGTGAGCATGCCCTCCGACCACTCGTTGGCCGCCACTGCAGTGTAAGCTAGGTCAAGGTAAACTCTCTGTTGGCATGACTCACAGAATCCCTGGCTGGGCTGGGCAAACGGCCCGATGGCAACCGTGTCCTCGGCGAGGAACCCGTTGGCAAAGCCCTTGAGGTACGTAATGTTAAAGGCCTGCTTGCCCCCCTCGCCAGTGTACTTGAACGTGCTCGACTTGGCATGGTCAAAGTGACCATCGGCAGCGTCGGCAATCCACAGTGTTGTCGACCCTGTGTCGATCATGACCTCCACCTCTTGCGCGGGGGTGCCGATGGACAGGGTGGTGGTGTACCGCAGGTCATTGCCCCACGTCGTGACACTGAAGGGTGAGTACGATGCCCACCTTGGGAGCGAAGGAGACTCACCCCGCACTACCACCTTTACGGCCTTGGCGCTCTGACACAGCTGTACGCTTGAGCGGAAGCGTGACCGGACCACCACGCTTGTGGACCGCTGGGGCCGGCGCGGCCGAGACCGCGAGGGCGAGGAGGACAGAGGTGAGGATGCCAGTCGAGACCATTTCGATGTTGGGGATGGGGGTTCGACATCGTTTACCTGGGTTCTTTTATATGCTGTTCAAGTCACTCCTTCCCCGGCAGGGGTCGTCAACCTGAGCCCGAGCCGGACCTCGTGCAGCCCGAACAACTACCCCAGACGCCATGACCCCAGTAGCCTTGCCTTGTCGGAGTTCGCCATCACTCGCAATGACCAGCCCCTCAATGAGGACATGGCGGTGCATGTCCCATGTGGCGACAATCTTAGTGTGGCGCTATGGAACACGTAGCAGGTTTAGCTAGAACTTTGATTTTGTTTCGGGAAAGACGGCGACGATGCGATGCGCTCGCTACTCCGTTCAGCTGCAAGCAACTGGTAGGTAATTGTTGATGAAACGATAGATGCCACTACAATAGTTCCCCTCTGCAGATAGCGCCGTGTTATTCTCGGCCGATCATCGGTGTGGGACACCCATAGCTACGGGCCAACGCTCCGGGTGTGCTCCAGGCTCACCAACTCTCTGACTGGACTAGTACCGACTATTGGATGGTGTCTTCTGTCCACATGACGAACCCCAGGGGAAAAAGAACGCTCTATAAATTGCCATCTGAGGACACTACAACTTCGAACGACTAAACATCCGTGTTCCTCGTGCGTCCCATGGCCACGGACGTAGTACCACATGGGCCCCACCTCGCACTAGTAGTCTAGGCGAACTTTACCTTTACCCCTCGGGGCCCAGTCTGATGTGGGTCTGATGATTGCGTCATCAAGAACATGATGGCCGTCAACGCCATCAGCGGCCTTGCCTTCACAGCTAAACACAACTTGCGCTTGTCCTTCCTCAACACTACTCGAGGCGAGTGGGCGGCTACTTGAGCCGATTGTGAGCGCAATTTAACCTCGTTGGAAACGGGACATACGCCGCATACTGCCAACTGCGCCGGGGCAGAGGTCATCGAGGTCGTCTTGACAATTGGAAGGTGAGCACGTTCGCTGGCGTTTGGAATGTCTGTTCATCTAACATAGTGTGCTGTATCGTGCCGCTTAGTACAGAGGTATCCCATAGGTCGAAGCGCCGGCCGGTTACAACATGCTCGACTGCGGATCCTGAAGAAGGGCCATCAGGTCGGCATCACCGCCAAACGGCAACGTGCTCTGCGAAAACAGGCTCTGGATGAACTCGTCGAGCTCGGTCGTGCCTGCCCACGCCATTTCCGTGTCGTTGGGGCGGCTGAGCGTAAGTGTGCTGATCTGCTGATCTGCTGGTTGTGTGTTGGGGGGTTGGGGGGGGGGGGGGGGGGGTTGGGGTGGGGGGAGGGGTCACATGGCAGCGTACTTACTCCGCGGACAGTGAGAAAGGCTCTTGGTCACTAGCACCCATATCCTGCGGATCAGCGACGCATAAAGGTTAGGACATACTAGTGTACCATCGGGCAACAAGACAATATCTGCCACGGAGTCTGCGTTCCCCCGTTGCTCGGGAGATTGAGCGGGGGTGGCCTGTCGCTCTCCAGCGGCCTCGATGTACGCCGCAAGCAGTCCTTCAAGGATGGCAGCCTTTTGGGTTGCGGCGTTCCACGTCAACCCGATTTCACGAAGCATAGTCAGCGCTGAGCGCACCTTGTCGACGAGAGCGGCCGTTTGTGCCGGCTGGGCAGCTTGAGCGGCCGCGAGGAGAAACGTCGTGCCGGCCGTGTAGACAATCTGCGCATGAGTCGGCGTCGTAAAGCGCAGACCGTGCTGAGCGTTGAACATGGCAGCCAGAGTGTCAATCTTGAGGGCAGCCTGGTGGCAGCGCTGTATGTCAGTGGACGGGACGCACCGTCACGGAGAGGCGATGGCGGGGACGCACCGTCATGGCATACGTTGCAAAGTGCTCGTCATCGGGGCCAGGAACACTTGCCGATACGTGAGCAAAGGGCTGGAATAGAAGGATGACGATCCAGTATCCACATAAATGGAGCAGGAGAACGTGCGGGAGGATTGGTGGATTCGCGTCGACATCAAACTGCAGTACCTCGGGTATGCCGGCAAACCACGCATCGAGTGACTCGCTGGCATGTCAGAAGGTGCCGTGTGAAGGAACGGTGGACGCACTTGAATCGCTGAAGGGCACCGTTCTGAATGAGAGTCGACTTGTGAAACTGGCCGGTGTAGCTCGTTGTCAGGGCGCAAACAATGAGATGCACCTACGCTGTATTGGTGATATCGGTGGCGATCAGCATCAACTTCGTCGTGTGGACGAATGTGAGACTAAGGAACGACGATTGGGGCGGCGCCGAGGCCATCGGCCCTGGTGGCCAGGTCCACCGTACTTGATCAGTGTCGTGATCTACAACAGGCAGCGGGGTGCTGGGTCTTTAGCTAAAAGTGAACAACATGCGACATACGAATAGTAGCCCATCAACGGCGAGCGTCCAATATAGATTGCCCACATTTCCTCTTGGCAAAAGGTGGACCAGAAGGTGACATTGCGCTGCCTCGATCAGTCTCTTGTTTCGTCCCATTTAACGCACTTGGGTATACGCCTCGTGCGTGAGCTTGCCATGCGCAACCAGAGGTGATGTGTCAACATGTAACCCAACTGTCACGTTAGCAACTAGTAGAACTAAAGCTGGAGCCTTACGCACTGGCGTAACACAGCCGTGTGGCCAGCCCGTTCTTGACCCAGCCCACAGAGTAGTCGCCCACAGTGGACGAACAGCTTGTCCGGAGCGCGAGTGCTTGAACTGTCGCGAGACACGGCGCGGCGACCTCGAGTTCCAGGCGTTGGCTCGCCTCGTCGTTGAACACACCACGCGTGGGGATCGCGCGAAAGTACTCCTCCTCAGCATACGCGAGCCCCAGGGAGACGATCACATTGTGCAGCCCAGGTGAGTAGTTTGGTGCCATGAAGGGTAGATCCGCCTCGTCGGTGATGTCGAGTGCAACCTCCATATCCCTATAGAATAGGTGAGGCGTCGCCCGCTGTCCTGTGCGGTGTCAGCGTGTCGCAATCCAGCGTGCACCGTAGCGGTTAAACAGTCCACAGTGACATACCACAGGCCGAAAAATAACGGAAGAACCTGTCAACAGCCAAATCGTGCTGCTCCTTCGGAAGGTAGACTTTGGGAAGGTACCGTGCAAAACGCCGCGTATTGTCGGTTCGGCGAAGTGCTGCATTCGGCCCAGAGCCTGACGGCGTAGGCTGGTAGTGAAACGCGCTCGTGGGCCCGTGGACTCTTAGGTAGCCTCTGTCGTCTTGTACCTACTTGTGAGTCCACTGCAGTACACTGTATGGGACGTACCATCATCCCTTCAACGTCGTCCAAGTCGTGATAAGGCACTATTGACCTAACGGCGCCATCCCCCCGAGGGGCCGCGGCCTCGGCCGCGGGATGAACGTCGTCGACACGAGTTGAGGGTGGTTGACCGATATTTGGTGGCGAGTTTCCCCTGGGAGCAATATCGGAGGTCAGAGGAGGAGGGTTTGTTGAGTCATCATGCCCATCCAGCTGGGGACTGCCCAGCTGAGGACTTCCCAGGTGACGACGGAAGCGCTCCACCATTTGCTCGAGCTCGTCCACTCTGGCCCGCAGTGCGTTGGCCTCGTCCCGTGAGAGCGGTTTTCGCCAATCGTCCTCGACAGTCCACACACACTGGTCCTTGCAGAGTCAGTACCTTCAATACTCTGGGGAGCGCGGTGTGGCTACATACACTGTAAGATACACAAGTTGCGCATGTTGGCCTGACGCCATCACACTTCTTCTTGCTGACACACGTCAGTTGATGATCGGAATTCGGCGGATACGGCACGGGCTTACCGTTGGCGACAGTTGAAGCATGCCTGAGTAACGTTACGACGCGTACGTCCCCTCTGAACAACGCTGGACGCGGTTGGCTCATGTCCGGCTGCTGCACGGGGCATTGTGGTGAATTGAGTTGCAACAGTGTTGATGCGGTTCAGTGGGAGGGAGTTTATGACGGCATTGTTGCAACTACGGGGCCCCACCGATTCCAGATCAGGAAGAGACCTCTCAGGTTGGGAGCTCACGAGCGGCTGGCCACCTTGTGCAACACCATATCGACCTCAACTATTCATGCACATGTATACAAACATACTCTCCCACT
Source organism: Pascua sp. PH4015B (assembly GCA_025502685.1). Classification (NCBI taxonomy): domain Eukaryota; kingdom Fungi; phylum Basidiomycota; class Tremellomycetes; order Trichosporonales; family Trichosporonaceae; genus Pascua; species Pascua sp. PH4015B. The sequence continues at coordinate 286,964 of JAMFRD010000001.1, forward strand.
TGCGTTGTATCCTAGCCTAAGAACACACATTTATATTACATGCGTCCCGCACTTCTTTGGAGCCCGCCGCGTGGTGGATGTAGCATCATGTACTCCGACTCTTCTTCCCCAAATAGATTGGTCGTCGACGTAGTACGGATGTGCTTGAACCCTGCTCGTTCATAGAACGGCATCTAGTGTTGTTAGATCCAGTAACTCCGGACCCCCTAAGGGTCTTTGGGGAGCCGCCTTCTGACCGAAAACTCACTCGTGGCTGGTACGTGGTTGGAACCCACACACCCTGGCCTTGATCTTGTGCCATCTCCAAGAGATGATTCACCGCCGAGGTTGCCAACCCTTGTCCAACTTCTTCAGGATGGGTGCCGATGAGCGTAATGTTCCAGTATCTGTTGAGGACCACATCCATTGTATACTTTGGGTCGGCAAATGTGACTGCGCTAGCCCTCCTGCTGCTGGAAGGGCGAACGTCGAGGGCTTGGAGAAACGACAGCCAGTTTTCGCGGGCAGATGACCTGAAACTGTTAGCAACGTAAGATTGTGTCACTTACGCGTCTCGCAGTTGTTTTCTTGGTGGGACAAAAGCGATCACACATGCCAAGTCCCCATGATTTCCTGCGCGTTCCATCGCCCACACCTCGCCGAGTTCGAAAGACGCTTCAAGGTAGAATATCACCTTTGCTCGGGCCCACGAAACGTCTGTACCTCGGTAGAGTCGCTTCCAGGTGGGCACTGGTAACCTGTCAGCAAAATGTACCTGAGTAAGGTGCACGCAACGTACTCTGTGCAAAGCTGGCTACCATGAGATCGACGGCTGAGTCAAAGTCGGTCCCGGCTGTGTGTCAGCCATGGTCCCAAGTGGATGCGTAGAGACCTACAAGAGTCCATAGAGAGCTTGCGGAAATTGTACGATCGCTTGATAGTCATGGTGGTGAACGTCATTGTGAGGGATGCTCTTGCGTAGCAGTGAGTGGGCGGCCACACCTTGGCAGTGGCTATTTCAAGTATTGCCACTTCCGCTGACTTCCGTCGCCCACGACCCTTCCCATCGTCAACCCACATCGTTTCAAAACAGTATCTCCCGGTCTCTTTGCCACCCACATACTACGTAATGATTTGAGTTGAGCGGTGACAGTAGACCAAGCTTCCAAATGATTGTATACTGAAAGAAAGTATAACTATCCTCCTGATTAGCGTGGGGAGGGTCCTGTCATGCCTGAGGCCCTTCACGCAAGTAGCAACATGAATCGCCAAGAACAATTGCTCCCTCCTGCGTCGTGCAATCGGGTACCACATTCGCCGATATGCCTGCAAAGCAGGAGCATCATCGCTTTCTGAAGGCATCATTAGATGGGGCCAACAGGCGCGGGAGAAAGGACCAAAAGTCTTCCGCTGACTACCGCTTCGGTTCGGATCCGCTGACTTCCGTTCGGATCCGCCGACTTCCGCTCGCAACCGCCGACTTCCGCTCTTCCAGGTCTGACCTCATCCCGCCGAATTCCGCTACCTCCCCTGACGTCGTAGCTTCCACGAAGGGCGATCACGAGTAGTTCATTCGGTCGCGTCCAACTCTGGCTGGTAGTGGATCATGTAGAGTGCCGATGTTCGCCCAAACTATCATCATTCCAAGGACGCTCGCAAACCCATCAGACCCATCGTAAACACCCTCTCACGCCGCTTATCCGCACACTCGCCCCCAACCTCACAATTCACCAGAACAATGTCGTCGTCACTCAAGTCATACAAGTGAGCTGGCACGATTCAGCGCGAGGAACCACACACTGACGACGCAGGGCTCTGCTCTTCGACTGCTACGGCGTAAGTCGCCTGGATGGTGATTCAAGCACTACTGCTGACACGTTGCGCTCATGTAGACCTTGATCGTGAGTCATTGCTACAACACTCATGCAACTGACAACTTAGAACTGGGAACAAGGCATGCTCGGCCAGTTTGGCCCCCTCCTGAATCAGCCCAATGCTCCGACGCGTGAAAAGCTGTTCGGGGTGTTTGGCCCTCACGAGACGCGTATCCAGACCGAGACGCCAAGCATGCTGTACCCCGAAGTGTGAGTTTCAGGCGGACGGCTATCGTATAGACAACGTGGCCTGACTGTAGATTGCGCCAGGCGTATCTCGCGACCGCAGCCGACCTGAACCTGAAAGCCGATGATAGTGAGCACGTTGTCGCCCATATGCACCCCGGTGCAGACGCACTGACGCGCAGCGGAGGCGACTGCGTTCGGCAACGCTGTAGGCTCGTGGCCCGCGTTCCCAGACTCGGCCGAGGCACTGCGTCGCCTGCACGACTCGGGACTCAAGCTCATCATCCTGAGTAACGTCAACAATGCGAGCTTCGACCAGTGCGTCTCCCCCCTCTCTTGATGTCAGTTCCCCCGCTCACGGAGCGCAGGTCACGGCAGAAGCTCGAGAAAGGGTATACCTTTGATGCAGTGTACACTGCCGAGAACAGTACGTCTGGGTGCTGCTTCTCCTGTGACTGACCTTGCAGTTGGATCATACAAACCCCAGCTGCGTAACTTGGACTATGCCATCTCACACATCAAGGACGAGTTTGACATTGACAAGGAGGACATTCTCATCGTCGCCAACTCGAAGCTCCATGACATTCAGCCGTGCGTCACCCGAACCAGTTTGCGCCCTGGGCTTGTGGATCCTGTCGCTGCTCTATGGCTGACACCGTAGTGGCCACAAGAAGGGCCTCAAGGGCGCGTGGATTAACCGCGCCAGTGCAGTCATGGGAGTGTCGGCGTTCACGGACATTGTGCCCGACTGGACGTATGACAGCATGGCCGAGTTCGCCGATGCCATCACCTCGGACCGTACTTAAGCGCTGTATAACACCAGCAGCCAGGTGGAGGAGGCGCCTCGTCGCTCAGGACATTGTCGTGTTTGTATCTGTATTTCTGAAGCGACGGTTATGCATTTGAGAAACTGGGCAACACCACCACCCGGGTGACTTCAAGTCTTGCATCCTGTTAAGTCCCCTGGGTTACTGGGCCACGGCCCCCTCCCCCTCAACCGCGACCACCATGCGTCTGCCACCCACGTGGTCACCCCCGAGCTCACGCCTTGAACTCGTACCCGCCGTTGCGGTCCTCAGCCTTGAGTGCGTACTGGCTGAGCACCTCACCCTCGAGGCCCGGGTACGAGAGCTTGACCTCCACGTTGTCGCCCGCAACAACGGGGCCGACACCGGCCGGGGTGCCAGTGAGGATAATGTCGCCCTCCTCGAGCTTCATGATGCCCGAGACGAAGCTGATGAGCTTGGGGACGTCGAAGATCATGAGGTCGGTCACGCCCGACTGCTTGAGCTGGCCGTTGATGGAGAGCGTCAGGCCCACCTTGGTGTTGTCGGGGATCTTCGACTTGGGGATGAAGGGACTGGACGCGTTAGGGGGGCGTTCAAGACGATAGACTCCAGACGGGGTTGGCACACAGGAGGAGCACCGGTGACACAGAGAGGAAGAATGATAAAGCGAACAGAGTCAGTTCGTACTCACCCAATGGGGCACGAGGTGTCGAAGCCCTTGGCAGCCGACCAAGGGAGACCCTTCTTCTTGACCGCATCCTGCATGTTACGTCCGGTGATGTCGATCGCAAGGGCTGGGTGTCAGCGGGATCGGCGTTGATCATCTGTGTGTTGGGTGGTCTCCAGAGTTGATCGTCCGTTGGGTTGGACAGCCCAACTATTCTCATCCTGACATGGCTTATTGTTGCTGGGCTGGAACGACGGACTGAGCCTTGACGGGTTCCATAGGACATGCGACCCCCCAAGAGCAACAGCCTCCAATACGCAATTCTAAACGAGCGCTCGTCCACTCACCGTAGCCGGAAATGTAGCTGTCGGCGTCCGCAGCCGCGATGTCGCGGCCGTTCTTGCCGATGACGACACCAAGCTCGACTGCACTGTTAGCATCCAGAATGAACTGTTGGACGGTGTTGCACTGCGTGCTTGGCAGGGAACTGCTCCACTTTCGAGACGGTCGGGTAGCAGTCGGCATCCTCCCGACCTTCTGCTGCCCACGACCAAGCACAATCCAATCTTTCGAATGGAGTACATCTGTCCTCCTCCACCACTCAGCCAAGAGCTTGTCGTTGGGGGAGTACCCAGTGGACACGCATTGCGCCGTCCACCACGCTTCACCGTACAACACCCAGCTTTCCACGATTGCATCGCAATCTGTCACCAGCCAACCCCCTGCCCCAGCCCTACACAATACCCCGGCAACATTCTACTTACCCTCGTGGTGCACGGTCACGCCCTTGGGGATCTCGATGGGACCCTCGCCAGGAGACAGGAACGACGATGAGGGCTTGAGGAAGAAGAAAGGCTCTGAATGTTAGCGAGTACCCGCAACCCAATGGTCACACTAGGATCGGAGAGTCATAACAAATGAAGAACAGTTGGGAAGAACAGTTGGGCCTCTGACCCTTCCGTAGTCGCAACAAACCTCATCGCCATTGTCACATTGTACTCACCCTTGGGCACAGCGTTGCCGAGCTCCTTGGCATGGTCGACATAGTTGCGCCCGATGGCGACAATCTTGCGGCAGTTGCGGAGGTACGAGGCCATTGTGGAACGCAAGAGAAGAGGTGTAGTGTCCAACAGATCAAGCACTGAATGTTGTGGAGGACAGAGTGCAGGACGCGCGCTGGAGTGGTCGACTCGGCCCCAGAGGTTGGAAGTCACCCACCACCCAATTGGACGCCAGCGGAGTTGCGGTCGGATATCAGCGATCGGCCAATTCGGACCGTGAAGCCGTCCATCCACATGCCACGCGACCTCACTTTTTGCCCTAGTAGTGAGCTCGGGTTTACAAGGTGAGCAGTCGAGCTCGGGTTTGCAAGTCCAGTTCGGGTTTCCCAGGTGAGTTCGAATTTACGTAAGGGGTTAGGAGAGTGGATGCACTTGCAGTAAGGCGATTCAAAATTATGAATCGCCGTAGTGTGCTACTGAGAAGTGGCCCACCATTGTTTACCGGACCGCCAGTCGCCCAGAGTTTGGCCACATGTCCCCGCGTAAAAGGTCTCACGAAAATTACGATCTCCCTCCGTCATTACTGTGGGTTATCTGTTATCTGCGGAACAACAGGAGCAGGAGGACAGTTCCATACGGAAAGGCTTTCAACACAGACACCCGTGACGTGCCGAGGTAGCCGAGTGCGGCGTCGTTGATCCTGAGCAGGCACGAGCCAAACCTCCCAGACCTGAAACGGGCAGAATACAGGATCCTGTTTGAACAACCCTCCTGCCGACCCTGCCGAGGGAGCCGGAGAGAGGCGCCGGCGATGGGATGGCGTTGACCGTCCTCCGAGAGGCGATGACGCGTGGGCCAATCACGACGACAGCCTGGCGATGCATGCTTAGGACCGTCTCAGATGCATCAGATGCATGGCGAGGCAAGCCGTGTCTGATGGCCGATTCAGATTGACTCAACGCCAGTCAGTGTACGAGTAGTCGGTGTACGAGTAGTTTAACCACCCCTCAGTGCAGTCCAACTATAAACAGACTAGGGCAGGGCGAGTCTTCCCATAAACGTCAACAACACCTAAGCCTCACGAACCCTCCACCTCAACAACACTCCACCTTACTCCCAACACACCGCACCATGTCAAGAGGACCCCTCACGTCCATCCCAGAAGTCGACAAGCGAGCCGTCTCCGAGAAGTCGCCTACCGTTGCCGAGCCATCAGCGCGTAAGTTCAGGCCGCCACCCCTTCCAACGAGCATGACCTGGACTAACGCACCAGCCCGCGGCTTGGGTCGAGTCTTTTCCTTCCTGCGCAACGACTCGGCGGCCATTGCACACCTTCAGTCCCAGGGTTTCGCAACTGATATCGCCAAGCGAGCTGTCAAGGCGGGGCGAGGCGACATCTCGCGGGCAGAGGAGTACGCTGTCCACTATTCGCACCTGGAGATAACGTCCGTCCCCGAAGCAGCCGACAAGTGTGACATCTGCCGCCGCGAACAGGCCGCCGAGGCGAGCAAGTACGCCAAGAGAGAGGCCAAGATCCGACGACTGGACGAGCTGGAGAAGCAAGCGGCGGCCAGGCAAGCCCAGGCCAAGCGGGTGAACAGACCGTCAACTGGCGGCAGGTACAACTACTTCCAGTCCACCAGTACCTACAACGGCGTGTACGTCGTTGGGGATGCTAGCTACGACTGCTCTCCGCGCCATCACCACCACGACAACAGCAGCAGCGCCCACCATCACCACCACCACCACGACACCAGCAGCTACGGCGGCGGACGTCACGGCGGATGGAGCGGAGGGGACAGCGGTGGGTGTAGCGGAGGTGGCGGCGGAGGAGACTCGGGTGGTGGTGGCGGAGGGGACTCGGGTGGTGGTGGTGGCGGAGGCGATTGAGGTGCGGGCGCGGCACAGACAAAGAGGGTGGCCCGCTCAGCCCCTCCCTCCCCCAAGTGTGTCTCCCTCCTCCCCCGGCGCCCTCCGGCCCATTGACCCCCCCCCCCCCCCTCGCTCCTCATGGCTGGCCATAACCGGCCACAGCAACGTTGTACAGTTGATCAGAAGTATGCCAACGAGTGTATGTATTTTTGGACGTCGTATTGGGCACCGTTGGCTACAGACTTTTTATCAGAGCAGAACGGCACGGCCAGCTCCCCTCGTCCATCGCGAGGAGCAAGCTCACTTTCATTAGTGAACATGTTGCATATCTGTTGCGCTCACGCTCAGTGGCCTGCATTCGTTTGGAACTCCTACTGCCTTTCCCCACAACTGTTTGATTACCTAATCTATAGGGGTGAAGTGTATCTGGCTCATACGGTGTGTGGCGTCAAGGCGCAAACCGCAGGCCGCAGGCGCGCTGAAACGCCAAGCGGAAGAGTGGTGTTTTGTCTTAGCGACGGAGCCGAGTGATTTGCCGACGGGCGGAAGTGCCTGGTGGTGGGGCTCGATGCAGCAGTGTAGTGTGAGTCGCACTGACCCAGCCATGATGCTGCTCCGCCCACGCCTGCGGATCTCTTGTCGCAAGATACATATACCCAGTCGGAACCTGAACACAGATCATCATCTTTCATCAACATGACGACCGTATCTGTAAACCAAAGTAAGCATCCTGTCTGCCCATCTGTGTGTGTATACGCCTGTGTGTGTGTGGCACGGCCACTGTGGCAGTATAACACCGTCACCATCCCGCCTGTTGCACAAGCTAACAACAGCGTCCCACGCCCCACGCTGGTGGCGCACCCTCATTAAACGCGAACCACCCCCAGATATCCTCCATCCCCAGCTCATCGCGATGGGCTTCGACCCCGACATCTCCCGCGAAGCGCTGCGCGAAGCACGCACAACTCCAGGCGTGGGGCACGCCTGTGTGCTCGCGTGGGCGACCGACCTCGCAATCCACTCGACGCACACCCTCGGGCCCCATGGCACCGTGGAGGCAGCGGCAAGCGAGTGCAACATGTGCGCGCTGCTCTCGATGGGTTTCCCGCGCCCACTCGTCGTACGCGCCTTGGCCCCGTCCAAGGGCGACATCCGCGCAGCGACCGGACGCGTGGTCCACTATTCTCACCTCGAAGACGACGTTGCGTACCAGGAGGGGTGTATGCTGTGCGATATTGCAAAGGGCAAGGCGGACGCGCGCGCGGCGCGCGAGGCCGAGGCGGCGGAGATGAGGGAGGAGTTGGCACAGAGGCGGCGTGGGGCGCAGGCGCTCCGGTCGCAGAGGCGGCATGGCGGCGGTTACAGTCACAATCATTTCGCGAACGATATGGCCATGAGCAGCCACACGATGGCGCACAATGCGGCCATGAATGCTCACACGACAGCGCACAATAACGCAATGGCGGCGTCAGGCGGCGGTGGTGGCGGTCATCATGGAGGCTGCCCATAGCGGACACCCGAGTCCGTGGAGTCGGAGCTGGTGGCGAGAGGGAGGGGCTTGTTGTACAACACTAATGCATAGGGTCACGGTCAGGCTGGGCCGCCCTCACAACCCCGGAGAGCGGGTGATCCGCAGGCAGGCCAAGGGTGATAAGATTGGGGACAAGGTCCCCATTCCGCCTTAATTGGGAAGTGCTGTCAGGCTAACAGTCGTCCCTGACAAGTTCGTCTGGTGCGCAGTCGGCGTGTCCTCATTCTCCATAAGGTAAATCGAATCGACGGCAGCAGGACTTCGCCCATATCGAGAGCGTGCATAGTCCTCCCAATCAATGATATGTATGCAGCCAACCGCTGTTCCAACTGAAGCAAGACCGACCGCTCTCTGCCATCGATCATCCCTGAACTCTCTCTGCACTGACCACACTAGATCTGTCCAGCGGTCAACCGAAGTTCAGGCAGGTTGGTGTTACACGCCGTGTGCCATCGTGTATCTCCGGCGTGTGCCATCGTGTATCTCAAAAGTGGCATCTTCCATCTGAAATGAACGTCGGCGCAGTCTTTTAAGAGCGCCTCGCGTTAAAACACACATTTGTTCCCCACTTGCATGCCAACTAACAGCTATCACGGCTTTGCCTGGTCCCAGACATCGGTCATGAACTGGCGGAAGTAGATCCCGCGACCAGCCTCCGCGATGGCCTCGACGTCCTCGTCCGAGAGGGCGGGCAGCTTGAACGCGTTGAGGAACTCCTTCATGCGGTCCTCGTTGCGCGATGTGCTGGGTGTTTGTCAGCTCCGGCGGGTTTGCTTCTCTGGCCAACGTACGTGACTACGGTACCGCCGCCGTGCTGGGCTGCCCACTGGAGGAGGATCTGCGCTGGTGTAGCCTTGGTCTTCTCTGAAATCTTCTGGACCACGGAGTCGACGGGGCCGCCAGTCTTGCGGTGGACCGGCGAGAGCGGGCCGTATGCCTGGACCTTGATGTTGTGCTGGTCCATGAGCTTGCGGAGGCGCACCATGTTGCTCTGGTGCCAGATGTATGGGCTGTACTCGATCTGACTCTGTCAGTGACACCAGCCCACGTATGACAGAAACTCCGTCTCCATGTTTCGGTGAGAGGAGCAAGCGAACGCTCACCTGGTTGACAGCGGGAGGGATCTTCCAGGTGACGCTCATGGCGAGGAGGTCCTCTTCACGGAAGTTGCTGACACCAATCGACATGGCGAGGCCGTCTTCCACGATCTTTTCCATGACCTTCCATTGCTCCTGGTGACCAACCTTGGACACCTGGATGTTAGTACGCCTCCCGTGAGCCACACTGGGGTCTTACCAATGGCGAGTGGATGAGGTCTGCCGGTCAGTCTCTCTCTTCACCGGAACCTTCGGCAACTCACACATGTTGACGTACTCCATTTGGAGCTGGGGTCAGTATTGCACAGCACCACTGAGGCCCCCCGAGGCCTCCTTCGCACAGCACCATTGAACGTACGTCCTTCAGTGCCTTCTCGAGCACATGGCGAGCCTCCTGCGGGTCGTCGGTGGCATCCTTCTTGCCCCCTGCTCATCAGCTCCCGACACACCGATTGGTCCGACGCACACTTGGTGAGAATGTACACCTCCTCGCGCCTCTTGGCCTTCCAGTTGTGAATGGCGTTGCCAACGGACGCCTCGTTGCCGTACATCTCCGCGGTGTCGAACGACACATACCCCACGTCAAGCGCCTGGAGGACCTCGTCCTCGCAGTCCTTGTTGTAGTGCGCCGTGCCCGTGCCTTCTGTCAGCTTCTAAATCGCATTTATAACCCACCGTAGCCGACCACGGGGATGCGCGACTCGTCGTTGAGCGTGACGTAGGTGATGGCGCCGCCGGTCATGTTGATCAGATGGGTTGTGCGGTACGGAGGATGGGGATTCCACTATGAAGTCATATACATCGTGCGCACGGGCTTGTTAAGTACTGTCCCTCGATCTCGTCAAGTTGCCGGCGCACAGGTGGCCGGTGCCTGAAACGGGACGCGAAAACCAACAACAGCACAGTTGGCCGAAACGGAGAACAGAGTGGATTCAATTGAGGTGTTCTAGTGCCCACCATGGCGCGTCATGAGAACCCCGTGCCTGTGACGTGCCACCCTCACAAGCACTGTCGAACCTTCCAGGCCATAACTGGCTGCACCGCAGAAGAAACAACACACATTTGGTACATTGGTACAAAACATGACACTTCCGAACTGCATGGGCGACTCATGCGCAAGTGTTTTTGGTTGCGAGGGGGGCAAAGCCGATCCTAGAAGCGTCGGCCTCGTGAATCGTATACACGTTTTTCATGAAAGGGACCCCCACTAACCAGTCGTCACTTTCTGTCAGCGCGGTTGCGCGATTGAACTTGCCTTGTACCAAGTGCGAAATTGGACAGTTTGTCCTTGATGGAACTAGGTCAGTCAGCATATAACCAGGATAGGGAGGCGGGAGGGTGGCTCTGGAGGGCCTCCTTCTCGCTAGAAAGTCTCACCTCTCCTTGGGTATGATTGCTCCATAGCATTGGGTTTTGTCGGAAGGGACTGGTTGCCAAAACGTGTAGCGATCCATCCCAAACCATGTGCCGTTGCCAAACGTCCACTCGACAGGCTCATCGGCTGGGGCATCGGCACAGCGCATCCGGTACTGTATGCTCTCTCCGGTTTCGACAGCAGTAGCGCTCGGAAAGAACTTGTCGTAGAATTTGGCCACTGCTTTCGGGGGACCGAAAATGGCTTGGGCGCCAGTATCGATAGTCGCGCGACCTTTGAGGGTCATCGTCTTGTCTCCAACCTTCACTCCTTCCAACGCTACATCCCAGTTAAGTTGTTTAGGAATGACAGGGAAGTCGCTCCTCCGCTTTTTCACAAGGGGAATGTACGGGATGTTCTTCGTGTCACCCCCCTCGATGCAAGCCGAGTTGTAACCTCTGCGAGCGTCAATTCATGTCCAACAGTTGAACACACTACTTTACTACCCACCCAAGTGTCAACTGCCCTTCAGCTGCCCTGTCGGCTAGATAAACTCCAAAAGTTCTCTGGCCCTCCCCGAGAACTTGACGCCAAAAGGGCGCCCTTTTGGGATCCTTGTCATCGGCCCATCCGAAACCCAGAAGGCCAACCATTGGTTCTTTCGCCTTGGCTGTGCCCGACTGAGCATGGACTGGATCAATGAGCATCACAATATCTAGGCTCGCTCACTGAAGGCCATCCCCGGGACCGTCCATTGCGCGTTGTCCGTGATCTGGAAGTCGTCGTTGGCCCAGATGCCTTGAACCCATTGGTTATCAGCAAATGTAAGCTTTGCTGTTTTGTCGTTCGTCTTGTAGCTGTCGTGTTGGAAGTCGAACAGACCTTCGGCTCGATACGACCAAGCACTACCGGGCAAATCTGTACCATAAAGATACGAATCCGGGCACCCAGTGTCGAGCATGAGCTGGTACGCGGCTCCGCCTACTTTCACGTCTATAAGGATTATGGGGAGAGTCACGTCAAGCTGCTCTCTCAGCCTGAAATAGGTCAGCTACCCAGTCTATCTTTGAATGGACGTACGGGATATTGATTGCAGAGCGCTGGGGGGGAGCTCTGGAGTGCTGAAGAATTGAGATTGCTGGAGAGTCGAGGCTTTCCGATACAGTGTGGTCTGTAGTCATGGGAAGGCAGAGGGCGCCTGTTGCAGTAAGGATGACCCCGATTGCGAGCACCGACGGCAGCATTGTGAGAGTGGGTGTGCAATATGTAGCGTTAAAGAGAGTGACGGGAAATGTGTGGGTTGTGCATCCTTATGAATGCAGCACGAGCCCTTTCACTGCAACAGCAGTAGGATGTCCCCCTGTGCTTCACGAGCGGGGCGAAACGGTCCTTTGTGTGAGGCATGTTTCAAGGAAGGATGCAACATGGATGGAACGTGAATGCAACAGGCAACAGGGGTGCAGGTCACCGCTCATCCGGTGGCCGGTGGCTGGTCGTCACAGGAGACGCACAGCATTCTGATCACGTGATAGCAATGACGCACCGACGCTGGTGCCCTCAGGTGTCCCTCGCACTCAGCTCTTCCCGTGCTTCCACACCACACACACACTCACATCCCATTTGTTTCCATTTTCGTTCTGATCATCAACTATCTGCCCTCATGACACGCCCATCGCAGGAAAGATCTCGTTCTGAAACTCAACTAGAAACGCCACCGCTGCCGTTCCGGCTGCAGGACCTTCCCACCGAGGTGAGTCACCAAGACGGCCCCTCCGCAGTCCATTCACCCTGGAAGTGCGTGCGACTGATGTACTAGGTCTTGGTTCGCGTGTTAGCATTCGTTGACGATCTACCATCACTCGCCAACGCCGGTCTGGCGTGTGGATCATTGCGCGATGTCATCTTCGTAAGTCGAGATGTTACAGCGTGCATCCATTCTGACCACCTAGGGTGACGACGACCTCGTCTGGCGTGAGATGCACTTGATCAAATATGACGATCCTCGAAAAGCGTCTGCTTTTCTCATTCCAAGAACGTCGTACGATTGGAAGGGACGTGTCCTTGAGAGAGAGGCCGTGTCGAAATATTTGCGAACGACCAAGGGCGGTAGAAACGTTATTCCGGAATCCAAAGACGTCAAGCTGTATGGTTATCCTCAACCAGAGTGGAATCTCGTAAGTTTCTCCACCTATGCGGCCTTCTCGGTGCTGAAATAAACTCGACAGGATGAATGGATACCTCGAATCACAGCAGCAGCGGTCGACCTTCTTTGCGACTTGCCAGCGGCGGGCGTACCGTCTGCCAACATCCCTATCCTCGAGGAGTGGATACAATCATACACCTTCCCTTACATATGCCGACAGAGACAAGGCGCCTACGATTTTTCCGACATATCGAGTACCGGTGAGGTGAACCACTTAGGAGCACTCCTCAGTCACATGAGCGCATTGCAGCCCGATCCCTCTGTCCTCTTCATCATCCAAACTCCTTTCCGAAGTACGACTGAGGTGCTTTACAGCAACCGCAAGATGATCACCTGGACAGACACGACCCAATGGAAACATGTATCAGTCCGGGCTCTCGCGGTCGGTTAGTACTCGGGCAATTCATAACGCTGATGTATAGCGGACGCGTTAGAGCAGGACAGCAATTCGGCCTATCAAGCGCTCGTTAGCGACGCCGTCCGCGGTGGGCTTGAAGCACTTCGTGGCAGCGGCGTTCTTGGGTTGTCGCGACCGGACGGACTAGGGTCAGACCATGTCTGGGACTGGGCGGGAGTCCAAGGACACTGGTGCAGTATCTCCCTCCTGCGGGTCGACATGAGGGGTTGTGACCTTCACGACATCCTCCGAACAGTACCTGGAGCTTTCCACTTGACGGCTGTTGCCGACGAGGACAACGTCGTCGCTGCCTACTCGTCAATGTACAGTCGAGGTGGAAATCACCTGTGGAACCAGTTCCCCGACCTGCACCTGTCCGAGTTCCCGAATCCTCTCCCCCCAATCTACTTCCATGGTACTGTTAATACCAAATCGGACGCCCCATCCATTTTCGTTTACGGCGTTGTCCACCTGACGAACGACTCCCCTCCTGAACTTCGATGGAATCTCGCCACCGAGAACTGTGACAATCCATCCGCCAACATCGTAATCCAGGCCGTCCAGCTAGGCGGTGCTGGATCTCGGAAGGGCTTCATCGGCGTACGTGTCTTACCGACTCACAAAGGAGTCCAGTCGATCCCCCAAGAATATGATCGACTGGCTCCTGTGAGACTTTCAATCATGGCTAACGAGTAGAGCTGGGCGTATGTCGGGTATTGCGGGGACCACAGCACCGCAAGCAAATACCGGCCGAACGAGTATGATGAGCGTGTCAAGTTCTGGGATCGACCGGAAGGCGCAGTGTGGTGCTGGAAGGCGAGGTATGTACGGTGTATCCCGCATCTGCTAACCCTTGACAGCGAAGATGACGTTGAGCCTCCTATCGTGGACATTCAGAATCCGACTGCCGATGAGATTGTGGCACAAGTGCGCGAGACATATACGCGGCCATTCAAGGGCGGCCGACCGTATCCTTCGTTCCGGCTTGGGAGCATGTTTGAGGGACTGGGTAGTCTGCTGTCTCGCAAAAAACGATGATGAACCCTAGGCTTTTTCCGTCTAGTGTGTACCATGAAGTCGGTTAGCTGTCCAAACGAAACGCTAGCGACCATCACAGTCACCGGGTACAGTCTGTCTCCATTCACCCTTGTACTTCTTCATGTATGTGCTTAGATTTTTTAAGTCCATAGCGGCCTTCATCCTGTCGGTCCCAAGCACCGCATTATCCGCCCGTTGTATCCCACCAACAGGAATGTGCACGAACGTTGCGTGGGGTTGGGTCACAGATGTGTTTCCTTCGAGGGGGGAATGGTCTGAAGCGCCAAGCACTAGGGGGAGGGAGGCTGTGTCTCATCGTGTGATCTGTAAGGGACACTCTGGCTCTATCTTTGGGTGGCTCTATCTTTGGGTACGGCGAGATTCACCTCGCCAACGGCTCGGCCCATCTGTTGAGTGAAACCGCATTGCTTGAGCACCGCCTACTGCCTACCGCTCCGAGAACGTGGGCAGCACCGATCCAAGACCGAGCGACGTCAAATACCTCCCAGTGGCCACTGAACCACGCCGCGTCAGAGTTAGTCAAAACCGATCAGTGCTGCTGTGAACACGCGAAGTGCTTTCAAGATAGGCCCTCGCCGAACGACCGCACAGCCCATGCCCCTCATCCAGCTCATCACATCATCTCTGCATGCACACCCATCACCGCCTCTCACGCTCCCTCCGCCTGTCCCTGTCCCGTGGACTCCTGCTCCGACTCCGCCTCTCGTCCCTCCTGCGGTCACGGTCGTGTCTGCGCTCCCGATCCTTGTCCCCGTCCCCACGGCGGTCCCGGCGGTCACGGTCGTCCCGGTCCCGGCCACTGCCGCGGTCGCGGTCACGGCGGTCATGATCACGATCACGCTCACGCTCACGTTCGCGGCCGTGTCCCCCGTCGCGGCGGTCTTTTTCGCGGTCGCGATCTCCGCGGTCACGATCATTGCGGCGTCCACTCTCACGGTCGCGGTCGCGGTCGCCGCCACGGTCCCGTTCGCTACGGTCACGGTCGCCGCCACGGTCCCGTTCGCCACGATCACGGCCACCACCACGGTCCCGTTCGCCACGATCACGGCCACCACCACGGTCCCGATCGCTGCGGTCGCGATGGCTGCGATCACGCTCTCCCCCGCGGTCACGGTCAGGCTCGGCACCCCATCGGGAGCCTGAGCCCAGTGCGGCTGTGTTTGCAGCTGTGCCGAAACCGCGTCCCTGCTGGAATCCCGCGCCACCACCGCCTCCGCCCGATCCGCCGATGTTGACACCGTCGATGACGTTGGGGTCGTTGACGTTGTTGTTTGGGCAGTCGGCGCGCATGTGGGGTCCACCACCTGTGTGTCAGTGGAAGCACTTGTGAGCCACACAAGGTAAAATGCCGCCTCAGTCATGGCATAAGAACCACGCGCAACCTCGCCACACCTACAGTTCCAGCACCCAGTCTGCGTGTTTCCAATCGTTCCAGGGCGCGCGAACGCCTGGTGGCCCGTTCCCCAGCCGGTTGACGACGTGTCTTGGTCCGTAAGATGGGTGTACTTTGTACGCGATTTCTGCCCTAGTCAGCAAAACTCGGTAGAATGAGGAGCAGTAACACGCACCTTGCCATAGTCGCGGACCTGCATGACAGAGGGAAGCATAGCCATGTCCATCTGAGACTCGGTGGCTGCTGTGTAGTCGCGGTTGAGCAGCTCGTCGTCCTGGGGGTCAGCAGTGTTCGCGTAAAGTCCACACTCAAGAGGGCAGTTTGGACCAAGGCCGAGCAGCCAACGCACCTGGTGGAAAGCACCCTTGTGGTAGTACTTTTGCAAAAAGCCCATTTCGCCCTTTGCCCTCGCACGCGTCTGCTCGGCGTACTCGAGGTCCTCTGCCAACCGCTGGTCTTCGGGCATGGCGCGGCGGCGCTCAATCTCCTCGCGCTCGGCGTCTGCCTCGGCCTGCTTGGTCTTGTCGCGGAGCAGGCGCGCGAGTTCACGCGCACGCCACTCTTCGAATTCGGCGGCCGGGTCGAGCCCGTCCGTGTCGTCGACGTCCGGGATCAGCTCGTCAGACACCTCCTCTGCAAAGTCAGCTGCTGCCTAACGCGCCCTAGCGACGCCCAGCCCCTTACGCACTCTCTGCCAGCTCTCGCCGGATCGTCTCGCCCGCCAGCTCCTTGCTGTCCAACTTGCGCTGCTCGCGCATCTCCTCTTCGCGCTTCTCGGCCTCTTCCGCGTCCTTGGCCGCCTGCTCGATCGAGACTGTCTTGCGCGCGTTTCTAGAGTCAGCGACAGCTACGCACCTGGGACTTACTTGTTGACAAACACGGGCCGGAAGGCAGGCTTGACCTCTTCTTCGGATTCCTCGTCCTCAGAGTCTGTCTCGTACTCGCTCGACTGGGGTCAGCTGACTACTCGTCTGAGGTCCAGCTCACCTCTTCAGCCTTTGGGACAAATGCTGGCTTGGCCTCTTCCTCCTCCTCACTCTCCTCCTCGTCTTCGCTCTCTTCGCCAACAGCTGTGGGTTAGTCACAATAACACCAAGTCGCATTTATTGAGCCCCCGGTCCCCACGCACCATGCTTGACGCCTCCGTCCAGTTTGACGTTCCCGAGCTCCATCTTAATCGCTGGAGCCTCCTTGATCACACGCCCCGCGCCACCAGCGACAAACCCCGCATCGAGTTTGGGTGCCGTCGTCGTTCGGCGGATTGGCAGTGGCGTGTCGTCCTCGTCCGACTCCGAGTCCGACGCCACAGCCCCTGTGGGCTTGCCCTTAAAGTACCGCACCTTGGTGGGTTTGGGCGCGGGTGCCGCTCCGCGCTTCGGTACTGGCGCTGGCGCCATTGTGATAAATGGGGTGTGGTGTGGGTGCTAAAGTGGATGCGAGTGAGCTCGTTTGATACGGCGGTGGCGGCCAACTTTGTTGCCTCTGGCCAGTGGTGGGTGGAGCGGAACCAAATTTCCAACTCCACCGTACCGCCGGCAACCTACGGCCAACGTGCGGTGACGGGCAATGGCACAAATGTAGCGACAACGGCAGCACTGGGAGTGACAGAACAGACGCGCAGAGACGGACAGAGCAACGTCCAATGCAGAATATGGTACAACAACGTCTATAATCCGTCTACTCGTCGTCGACAGCAATCTGCTCGCCTTTGAGCGCGGTCCAGTCCTCGCCCTCGCCCTCGGCGGCCTTCAGACCCATCTGGCCCAGCTTGCTCGGTCGGGACACGACCGTGGTCTCGGGCGAGTCCTTGAAGACTCGGATGTGTGGGATGAGGTCGAGGTGGGACGATTGCAAGGACGTGCCGTCCTCGACCATCGAGTACAGCAGGCGTGTTGCGGCCGGGTCGGTGAGGTCCATCACCTCTGCGGGATCAGCTAGGCTCGGAGTAGCCCTTGGTGGGGGGGGGGGGGGGCAAATTGGGTTGGGGTGGGGTATGAGAACAAACCCAACAACACCCGATT